>OV651816.1:64885607-65485607 GCA_927349885.1 Psylliodes chrysocephalus
TCAAGTAACAGAATCCGCAAAAAAATTTGACTGCTCGCCATAAGATTAAACAATTTTTTTTTATTAATGACGGGCGCCGAGCACTGTCGGTACAGCGCGCTACCACGCGTCATTGACTTACCTTTAGATCGACTCAGTAATTATAAATAAGAAACAATTCTTTATTTTTTTAATAAAAATAATGTTATTTAATAAATGATTTTAATGAAACAAATTACAAAAATTTAATGAATAAAATATTTTTTTATAGAAAAACAAACAAAAATATTAAAAATGTATCAGTGTTCTGTTATTGTATTTTTCGTATTGATTTTTAAGACTTCCACTATTTATAATTATTTTAGGTCTTAAACAATATTAAATGATTGGGTTGAATTGAGGAATTGAGTACTCAAGTGTGTGTATATATACAGGGTGGCTCACGCTCAACGGGACGGAGCTTTATGGGAAAACGACCAAAGATATAAAAAATTCGTTTGGGAGGAATACGTAGGTTACAGACGGCTACAATTTTAAATTTGTTAGATGTATACAGGATGTCCCACATAAGAGAAAATATACAAAGTTATATTATTTTTAATGGAACACCCTGTTTTTTTATTTTAGAATTAAAAACTACATCAAAAATAATGTCAGTTAACTAATGGTTCCCTATTACTATTATTATTAGTTTTCGATTTATTTGAATTTTTAAGGAAAAAAAGTCTCCCAGAAATTAATTGTTTACTCTTGTTTGAATAATTTTTAATGAACTAATTTTTTTTTCTTATGTGGGACATCCTGTATACATCTGACAAATTTTAAATTGTAGCCGTCTGTAACCTACGTATTCCTCCCAAACGAATTTTTTATATCTTTGGTCGTTTTCCCATAAAGCTCCGTCCCGTTGAGCGTGAGCCACCCTGTATATATAAAAGTTTAATACAATTTGGCTAGCGCTTTCGACAAAACATTGTCATCTTCAGGCCGTCCTACAAAGTTTAAAATTTAATACGAGAAGTAAGGGTAAAAGAATTACCTTACGTCAATAGATATCTATCCAGAGTTAAAACTGAATAAAAATACATGGGTTAAAACATTGAATACATTTTTGAAAAAGGGGGCGTTGAAAATTAGCAAAACACACCCTTATATTTCGTATTTTACAAATACATTATCAGTTAAAAAAATTTAAATTTTAACGGTACATCGTACCTATTAGACAGTGGACAAATGACACATAGCCAGACTGACACATGACATAGGCGTAAGGAGGGAGTGTTCCACATTGGTTCTGGAGTTAACCGATCCATGTGATCTATACTTATTCAAAAATGATACAATGGTTGAAAAGTTGGAATGGGTATAATAAGTTTCTGCAGGACATGATCCACACAGCGGTCCAGAGAGACTTATTATAATGGTTTGGGGGAACTATTGTAGCTTCGAATTTTTAGAGTAGAGGAAGGGCAATGACTCTAGATCCATACTAGGCCAGAGAACTTGAAGGTGATAGACGTGACTAGACCATGATCCATACATGGCTATTAGTCGAAGAGTGAAGGGTAAATTAGAAAAAAGATAAGAATAGAGAGAGAATTTTGCCGAAAAGTGAAAGGGGTATAGAAAAGACAAATTACTACCTAGATCCATACTAGGCAGTAACAAAGATAGATGCTGGGTTACCTATTCTATAACCGAGTAACCACGGTGAATAGGAATAAGTGTAGCCCAGGTTAGGGTCAGACTCCAAAACCAATAGCGGGTCCTCCTGATATACAAAAATTGCGTTCAGTTATTTTCTTCATTTGTTATTTTTATATATATACACATAATAATTCCCAATAAAATCTTTAAAAGCATGAGCGCGTTTTGTTTTTCAATTAACACTAGATTTTTAATAATTTTTTTGTTTTTTTTATTAAACGGATTACAGCATTTATTCACGCGGCCCATGATAGATCAGAAACAAAATTATAAACACCAATATAATTCCAAACACCAATACAATTTGAAACAAACCAATTAGATTTAGATCAATGGAAACTGTTAAGCACAAATTTATTAAATAAAAATTTTAATTTTTAAAATTTATTCACTGAAGTGTTTATAACCGGATTTAACAAGTGAACTCAAATGGCTTGTGATATTCTTTTGTTATTCATGTGTATTCATATATAAAAATAACAAATGAAGAAAATAACTTAACGCAATTTTTTTTTTAATCTAAAAATGGATTAAAGCTGGGTAACTAAAGTAAAGTTTACATTAATTTTCAATCATTTACAATATTGTTTAAGACCTAAAATAATTATAAATAATGGAATTCTTAAAAAACAATCCGAAAAATACAATAACAGAACAATGATACATTTTTAATATTTTTGTTTGTTTTTCTATAAAAAAATATTTTATTCATCAAATTTTTATAATTTGTTTCAATAAAATCATTTATTAAATAACATTATTTTTATTAAAAAAATAAAGAATTTTTTCTTATTTATAATTACTGAGTCGATCTAAAGGTAAGTCAATGACGCGTGGTAGCGCGCTGTACCGACAGGGCTCGGCGCCCGTCATTAATAAAAAAATTTTTGTTTAATCTAATCGCGAGCAGTCAAATTTTTTTGCGGATTCTGTTACTTAAATGTTTATTGCATAATACCGAAAAAAAAAATTTCGTTTTTTGAGGGAGAAGTCATTAAAATTTTCATTTGTTAACTTAAAAGTTAATTAACAATATAAAAATAAATAAATAATTTAAACTCTTGCACATTTTATCAAAATACATGTATTGACCTATAAATCTTGAAAGTTTTATTAGAATATCTCTAATAGTTTTTTAATTATCGATTTTTTATATAAAAGTCATAAAAATTTTCAATAATACAAAAATTGTTGTTAAAATGAAAATTATTAAAAACTGTTTTGGGGATTAATTGTTTATGAAAAAATACTGATACCTGAATTCGATGATCAAATGGAAAATGGGGGGTCCACTTGACGTGATTTAACTCTATATTCAGTGACAAGATACTTTGACAATAATCTAAATTTCACATACATAGTCAGTGTCGGTTGGATCTACTATCAATTTATTATTTAGAGATCAACCATTACTAATAGCTGCACTTGCATCAAATACTACATGAAGTTTGGTAGTAATTGAAGTATCCCTAACAACACAATGATGAAGATAACATATGCCTGGCCCATCTAGAACCTCTCCCTCCCCGTCAACTAATGAAGCATGTCCCATCTCAATATACTCTTAAATAAATTGATTATATTCTTTTTTCATATCTTCATTTTTTGACAATTTTCTTTCCATATACAAAAATCTTTTTAATGCTGTCATAACACTGTCCTAAATTTAAAATTTGTTCCCTAAATGGAAGTGTCACTATAAATCGTCCTTCCTTATCCCTTATAGTGTTTTTCATAAAAGAATTTTCACAATCCTGTTCTTCCTTAGTAGTTCTTCGTTTGTGGAATCTCCTCCAATTTCCAAAACCATTTTATTTGTTCTTGCAAACCCACATTAGTTGACAAATTCGCAACTTGGACCTGCTTCTGGCTTGCCCGGCCGCCACTGGTCCAGAAATCACCCATCTTAATTTTGTTTTTTGTGCAGTAGTTTTTCCTGTACCAATTTTAATACTTTACGAATACAACAACTCCCAAAAAACACTAGCACCTAACAACATATCTACCTTTCCCATTTTCCCAACAGTATTATTAGCCAAATTTATAAAACTAGGTATTTTTAGCGAATTTGATGAAACTGATTTGGTTGGTATATTTTCAGATATTTTATCCACAACAAAAAATTACTCTACTAATTTAAATTCTCTATAGTTTGATTGTACAGTAACTTTGACCAATTCCACAAATTTTATTATTAACATATTTCAAACGTTTTTGAAACTTATTATTAATAAGAGATGATTGTGAGCCATAATCTAAAAGAACTCTTCATTCGTGTGGCATTCCCAAATTATCTTTTACCTTGACCAACGCAATTGACAACAATATTTCTATTGAAATCTCTTTATCACTCTGAATATTATTGCTGTGTGCACTAAAGGTAGTTGTTACCGGTTGCTTTTCGGCACTTCCGAAATAACCTGCGGAATAGTATCTACATGAAGCAGCACGTTATTCCATCTCCCACATTTGCTGCCACCCCTACATTTGCATGTATTTACCCTATGACCTACCCTTAAACAATTCCAGCACAAATTTGACTTATTTGCAGCTTCCCTCCTATCATTCACGCTCATCCCTAGATATTGTTTTACAAACCTGCAGTAAATGTATAGGTTTTATGCCGCATATTACACATACCTCCCCATCACCTTCTGTACAGAAAAAGGATTTAGACACATTTTTATTTCCAGAGTCCCAACTTGAGTTTGATTTTTTTCCATCCTTTTCAGTGCCCAATATTTCAACTTTACGCTTCAAAAAATCAATAAAATCATTCAACGAAGAAAACTCTTTAAGAGGAGTGGCTCTTCTTTATTCTTTTTTTGTTCCTGCGTCGAGTTTCATTTGCAAAATAAAAAACAACAAAATGTCCCAATGCTCGACTGGTAACTCCAAAGATTTTAAAGCCCGCAAATCTTTATGAATTTGATTCAAAAATTTCCTATAACACGAATACTACTCTTTATTGATTGGTGGAAAATTAAATAGCGATTCTAAATGACTGATGGCGATTAATTTTATATTTTCATCATTTTCACTGAGAAGGTCCCATGCTTCGTAAAAACTTGTACTAGCATTTTATAAAGATTTAATTAGATCCGGTGCGTCACCTCTCAAAGCCCTTTTTAAATAATAAAATTTCTGAGTATCGCCTAAACTCTGATTTAAATAAATAACCGCTTCTACCGTATCCTTAAATTCTAATCAATGCTTAAAATCCCCGTAAAAAGTTGGTAATTCTGTTGGTGGTAATTGGATATCTCTATTAGTCTCCTTATTTTGCCTGACTGAATCTTTACTCCCTCTCTGATCTAACAACAGCTACAAACCAGCCATGATCCCTCCAAGGTATCAGACTCTGATAATAGTAAAGATTCTATTTGACATTGAATATCCTCAAATTTTTCCCGAAAACCCTCCATTAACTGTAACCTAATTCAATTCTGACCCTGTTGATCATCGGTATAATCATAAACAAAAGTTTCTATTCGCATTAGCTGACCTTTGACAATTTTACGCTTGTTCTTTAATTTTTTAAATTGAGCTAACTCTTGAGGAGTAAGTTCAGCCTCATTTTGGTAAGTCACTTTACCTAGAATATATAACTTGTACATAAGACAATAATTGGCCAAATGAACTCTTACTCCTCCTTAACTTTATTAATCTGTTACAGGGAATTATGGATAGATACTACTAAAATTGGATTACGAATAAATTTTTTCCTGGTTCGTGTTTTAGGACCCGCTTTGCAGTTCTTATCCTCTTGTCACCGTCTTAACCCAAAAATTAAGTTTCTCTTCCTACTGCCACCAAAATCCATATCCGGCTCGAAGGACCATTATAACGGGCTAAAGCCTCTCTTTATAAAAAAAAAAATTACAATAGACAGTTTTTTTTAAATATATTTAGTGACAAGATACTTTGACAATAATCTAAATTTTAAATACATAGTCAGTGTCGGTTTCAGAATATTAAGACAGGCATACAGAAAGTTAACTTGAAATCAACAAATAAACAAAGTTTTATTTGTAAATATTCTTGTTCCGTACAATTTCTGCTAGATTATATTTATATTTATGATCAATTTCTTTGTTATGCATAAACTTGTTTATATGTTAATATCATGAAGATAAGTTCATAATGTTAGCAGTTTTATTACTAATATTAATAATACACTTTGTTAAAATTAAGTTATGCTTCCTTACCCTTTAGATATTTTGATTAAATATAAATTTATTAAACTCAGTGAAGTTTCAAGTTGTTAGGCAGATTAAATGCATATTCGATGGAGTTGCGAAACCGAGGTAAACTAATAACTTTGGCGTTATATACTGAAAATAAGTTGTTTTCTGTGGTTATTACACAGTTCGTTGAAATTTGTACTTTCTGGAAGTACTTTTAGAAAAACCAGTTGAGATAAACACATAATTTATTCGCCATTTATTCAGGCAATTTTCCTCATGGACGTGTACATTAATTCACACAAAATGAATATATTTGACCAGAAGAGGGAAGAGTTGACCAACATTAACTAATATAATTAAAATATTTGAAGGTTAGTTTAGCGGCTCTCTATACCCCTCTTTTAAACCGTATGAACAGTGAAAGAACTACATTGCCTGTCTTAGCAGAGACAACCACGAGACGTGTAACTTAATATAAAAGTCAGTTATGTGGATCGATCATATAGTGTATATCGTTTTCTCCCTTTCTCATACTATTTGTAGATATGACCGTCCCACTTGCACATCACTCAAGGCAATGGGTAGGTATCGCCGCATAGCCCCCTTCTGTTTTTGTCCTTCCATGTATATATCTGTCAATTTTGTCATTAAAAGTCAGGAGACTGTTAAATTGTTTTAAATAACCATGACATACTAGGTTATATTGTTTAAGCTTAGGTACCTACTAATTAAGAATCCGTTAAAAACGAAAAGAGGTTATATTGGAAACATTACAGAAACTTTAATTAATTTTTTTCGTTTCAATCAAAATATACCACCAAATATACGGTGTTCCCTTTAAAAAACATACCTTTGATATAAATTTTTGGATCACCCTATGTTAGCTTTCAGTATTTATTACATATATTGCTCCTTGTAAAGATTTGCCATCGTTAACCCTAGAACCACAAGGTGGGGTCAACGGCGACACCGAGCGTTATCCAACTCGTGATTACTACGACGTTCCTCGGATTTCGTGGCGATGCGGCTCAGTACCTTCCTTGCTTTCAGTTGTCTTGTAGATGCCGAACGAGAAAGTGTGTTCAATTTTGCCAGTTTTGAGTTATCGTGAGAAGGTCGTATATGACGCCACCTTGTGCTTTATGGTATAAAAATCGCTAGGGTAAGTTGAGTTACTTTTTATTAAATTTATATTTAATTGCAGCATTTTCTCTATTTAGAACATTTCGTATACTACTGTAATGGAACCAAAAAGACCTAAATTAGACGAGCCAGGAACCAGTTCTTGTAATTTATCCAGAAAAAGACCTATAAAACCCCAAGAATTAGAGCAATTAATAGATGAAGACCCGAACGATTCTGACATTGTGGAGAGCGACGAAAGTGAACAAGGGAATTTCACTGAATATGAAGATGACAAATCTGAAACATCCGTTCCTAGCGATGATGATGATGATTCTCCTATGCTAGCAGACCCAACTGTCCATGCACGAAGGGTGATGTATTCTAAAAATACACGTAAATGGTATTTGGATAGCCTACATGCTATAAACAGTATAGAACTCGTCAAAAAAATTTAGTCACTCACTTACCAGGGCCAAAAGAAGACGCTAGAGGTGTTGTAGAACCGAAACGAATATGGAATCTTTTTTTCTCAGACGTTATTTTGGACAAAATTGTCAAATGTATCAACGATGAAATCGAACGTAAAAACGTAAAATATAAATCTAAATAGTGGTATATTGGACCAACGACTCCTGTGGAAATAAATGCCTTATTCGGACTCTTGTATTTTAGTGGTGTTTTGAAGAATCCTCATGTAACACTCAATGATTTATGGTCCCCAGTATTTGGACCAGTAATGTTTAGAAGCACTATGAATAAAAATCGTTTCGAATTTATTATCAAATGTTTGAGATTTGATGAGAAAGAAACGCGAGAGGAACGAAAAAAGTCAGATAAATTTGCTGCCGTTAGAGAAATTTGGGAGATATTTGAGAGGTTGTAGAAAAAATTACACCCCATCAGAATATGTAACCGTCGATGAGACGCTTTTGGGATTTAGAGGACGTTGTCCTTTCAAAATGTACATTCCTAGCAAACCCGACAAGTATGGTTTGAAAGTGGTTACCATGTGCGATGCAAAAACATATTACATGTGCTCTGCCAAGCCATATATAGGAAAAGAAGAAAGACATAGTCCATACTCTATTCCGACACAATATGTTCTGGATCTTACCAAAGAAATTCATGGAACAAACCAAAATTGTACGACAGATAACTGGTTTACTTCTTACGAACTTGCAGAGAAACTGCTAGAAAAAAAAAATAACATTGGTTGGGACCATGAGGAAAAACAAAACTGATATACCAAAACAATTGGTGGAAGCTAAGGGAAAATTGGTCAATTCATCTTTATTTGTTTTTGATGAAAACTGTACACTGGTGTCATTTGTACCAAAAAAAAATAAGACGGTCGTATTATTATCATCCATGCATGATCCAGCTGAAGTTGATGACGAGACAAAAAAGCCCCAAATAATCTTATTTTATAATGAGACAAAAGGGGGTGTCGATACGTTTGATCAGCTATGTCATTTGACAACTGTTGCAAGGAAAACGAGAAGGTGGCCACTTTTGTATGCCATGCTTGATACAGCCGGAGTGAACTCTTACGTAATTTACAAATGCAACTGGAAAGAGAATAAAGTTCAGAAGCGGTCTGATTTTCTAAAAAATCTTTCTTTCTCACTGGTTGAGGAACATTTGAAAAGTAGGGTACACAATCGCTATCTACCTAGAGAAATCAAGAACAATATTCGCGCTATACTAAAATGCAACGAAACAGAAGACACAGAAGAATTACCAGTGAATCCGATGAGTCGATGTGCAATTTGTCCGAGAAAAACAAATAGGAAAGCCCGACACAGGTGTGAGCACTGCCACAAAGGGGTATGTGGTGAACACCGCAGTAGCATCTGCATTGATTGTAAATAGTCCTTAAAAGTTTTTCTATTTTATTTTTCTGCAATTTATTGTTTTTTGTTCATATTTTTTATATTTTACCTTACAAAACATATTAACTTTGATTTTTAGAAAGAGTTCTTCACATGTTTAATTTTTAAAGTTTATTTTCTTTCTAGTACATAATTTGTGCGATTTTTGTATTTTTCAAAATAAAAACTGTTCAAATTAATATTGTGTTGTGTTTTTTTAAAATTTTGTATTAAATTCAAAAAATATGGATATTGTGTACCGATGTCGCTTTCGACGCCACCTTGTGGTTATTGTAACTACAATCTCACCTTGTGGATCTAGAGTTAAATGTTTTTTTTTTTTGGTGTGAGATTCATTAGTCTACATTTTTGTTGGTGATATAGGATATTTTAAGATGTCCTACTTTCTTCTATAAATATCTAAAAAGTATAGAATAATACAAAGAATGTTGTAACAAAAAAGAAATATATCTAATTATATAACTTAAATCAGAAATCCAGAAAACTTCTAAAAATGTGTTTAAATGTGTTTTTACTAGAACACGGACATTTTACAAAATAATTATTAGAAAAAACTCGGCACCTAATAACATTGACGATAGGTTTTTACAATATATACAAATCACAACGAGCTGCACAAAATGACATTATTAATAATTTAGCAATAAAAAGTAAGTACAATGATGACATTAAAAGTTGATTTTCTATAAATTACTTTTTTTTAATTGTCCCAGTACCTACCTACTATTGTTCTGGCACAATTATATTATATGAATGTGCATTTTGTGATATCTTATATTTTAGAAAGAAAATAATACATTTTTGAAGGTTTCTGTTAACAACGATTCCAAGAACTTTTGAAAATAATATAATATTAAAACGACCTTAGCAAATATAATTCTCAGTTAAGAGCTTTTGATCTAACATTAAATTTTTATTCTCCAAAAGGTTACAGCTACCTAAGAAGAAAGTTTAACAAGACCTTCCTCTTACCAGACCCAAAATATCAAAATGTTACCAACCAATTGATGGTTCTCCTGGTTTCCATATTGGAATTCTCCTCGAAATTACTAAAATATAAGTGGCAGAGTTAACCGAAGAAGACAAAAAGTCTTTTTGCAAAAACAAATTTGTTTAAGAATCTAGTTTTACCATTAATAATTTTTGATAACGTTTTAAGAATATGAAGTTCCATATGTATTTTCCTCTTTGATAACCTATGTTACAATTTTTATTAGGACCAAAAATAAATTATAATTTTCATTTCAACTACAAATAAAACCCTCATAATATTAAAAGGGTGGAAAACGTCAGATTAGTTATGTTTAGGGTTCATCAACTCTCTAAACATTTATGTACTTAAAATGTGTTACTTTTCGAAGTTATATTATTAACTGTTTATTTGTACATGTATTAATTTATTTCATTTATCTTTGTTTGTTGTATTTTCAAATTGATTTTGATAATAATGTCATCTATTATTTATTTTTTTATATATATTCACATACATGTTTTTTCATTGAAATAAACGTTTATTAGCTTATTAAATATAATGAATTCACGTTGTGTTATTAAATTCTTGCATGAATGAATACTTTTATTTCCTTTTGAAAGCAATTTTTGAAGCTAAAGCCGAAACGGTGAGTGAGAATAAAAAATTAGACAAAAATGACAATATTTACTAAAACTTTCATCTACACTTTCCTTTTTCTAACCATCTACACCTTAGCAAGAAAGAATCGTCTTCCTTCCATCCTTACGTTCTGAAGAATTTTAGAGAAAACTCTGAATTATATTTTACATATCCGGAACTTCTATGACGGGGACTATACCACTACTTTACATAATCAGCCTTATTTGTTATCCCGAGCAATTTAAATGCATTCGTAATTGCTCATTCTCACCTCTACTATGGTAAATTCAGTACCCATTTTCCTTATTTTTAATTAAGTTTGCAATGCTATTTTATTTTTCCTTTTTCACAGCTTTAATCCTACAATACTGTAACGCTACAATATGGATCCATTTTTGTAATTTATACTATTTAATTTTAATCGTAAGTGACCAACCTATTCTTGTATTGTTCCTATTATAATAATTAAGGATTATTGTATTAGAGATCTGAAAATATCCCTGTGAGGTCGAAACTAGTCGCTTATGTATGTATTTATAATAAAATTATTGTATTGATTTTGAGGTTATATTCTTTAATTGAAAAAATTAGCCCTTTACAGTAATTTTGTTTTATTTCCTGCATCAGACACATATAAGACGTTATACATTTTAAAAATAGTAAAATAGACAATTTTTAATTTTTAATTTTTTTACAATTAAAAAGATTGTACAATGTGTGTTCTTACAGAGAAGTGAAACGTCACTATACAAGAGGGGGTGTTTACCTTTCCTATTGTGCCCGCTTCCTCACTTTCTCTACAAATGATGCAATCACAACAATCGCCTAAAAACTCGTTTCATCCTCCCTTTAGTAATAATTGCTCGGAACGTGTGTAATGCTTGGTCTGCTACAAAAAAAAAATTGTATAAAAACACAACTAGGATTAGGAATATCCCTTGTTTTGTGAAGCAGGTGCATAGAATAGCTTCACCCGGGCAATTACGATAGGGGTGGTAGAAACCTAACAAATGGCCACTTCCAAAAAAGATGGCATCGAGGAGACACCTTTTGGCGACTTTATTAACCTGCAGCACTTTGACCTGAGAGATATGGTATCCCTAGATACCCGCCAAAGATAGCCAGCAGTTGTTTAGTGACTTTGTAACTGTAGAGACCCATCAGCGTCAACTATCAGGTTTTTAATAAGTTGATAACTTGCAGGACTTTGATGAGCTGGGAAGATGGCTGCATCTAGGGACCTATCAGCGACAATCAGCAGATTTTGACAAGTTGAGAGACAGGTTCTATATAAGGTCTAAGTGTTGTGAAGCAACACACCCTCTTTTTAATATAATATGGGATATAACTATTGACAATCTACTCCATATAGATCCCAGAACATTTCTAAATACTTCTAAGATGATAAATTTGGTATCTCTTTACAATATCGTTTACTGACACAATGTACTAGAGCACCTAATAAGTTTGTAAAGAGTGAGCCACAAAAAAGTCTCTAAAGTCGGCCATGAAAATAATTATGCATTCTGTTGTTAATAACAGCTCGAATTTAATTCAGATGTTTCCATTAGAATGAGGAGGATATTAAAGGGGAGGGATAAGTCTTTTGGCTTAAAATGCATTGATTAAAATAAAAATTAATGTGTCCCAGCATTTTTCAGATTTGTTTCAAATAACTTTATAGGCGAGGTTAAGATTTAATCTCCACATTGAATAACTTATTATTATTATTATTATTATTATTATTATTATTATTATGGAGGTGCAACATGATAAAGCCCTAAGGAACATTGTGTTAGTTAACAGAGGAGCCCATGTTAAAATTTTTAGATTTGTAATAATAATAAATTCAGATTTCTTTTCAATTTAAAGCATACTGTTTTTAAAAATCGGATCAAAACTAACCGTTGAACCGTGTCTTGAGGTACACTATAAACAAGTGTTTCGGAATCATTTAAAGTGGCTAAGATCTACTTTTTGTTTTCTATTTGTAACTTTTATTGATATTTGCCGCTTTTATTTATTTTGTTTCAAATAAAATTAATTTCCTCGTTTAATTTTCACTCTAAAATGTGTTATGTTTAATTCATTGACTTAAATTTTTTTAAATCCGTACTGCTGCTAGCTTGAAATAAGCTCAACCTGTGGGCGCTATTTAGTTAGTACGACGATAAACCTGTAGTACTTGTCAAATATTCGGAGTAGTGATGGCAGGCGATACAGACATGTTGTCGGATCGCTCTGATAAATTGTGTGCTATTTGTTCATCCAGCATAAGAAAAAGTGGTGTAAAGTGTGCAAATGATAAATGTGATGTTGTAATTCATACCAAGTATTTTGAAGCAGTTGCAAGGGTGTTTTTAGCAGATAGATGGGAGTGGCAATGTAAGTCATGTCTACTTAATAATGATGGTCATTCTAAATCGGACAATTTGCCAGACCTTAAACAAAAATTAATTTTTCTTGCATACATAAAACGAGAAACTAAAAACTTAAACGATCTCATTGAAGAACTAAAATTAAATAATAATCTACTAAAAGATAAAATCAATTCATTCGAGAAACATGCCGCACCGATGTCGAACTTTTTTGCTCCTAGTACGAACAGTTCTGCTTTTTACAGCGATGTTGCAAAAAACCAGTGACTAATTCTCAATTACCTTCTTCTAGTCTGATAATAAAAAGTACTAATAAAGGGAACTTCAAAACTGATAATATATTAGAAGATATTCAAAAACATATTAACCCTGTTAATTTAAATGTATGCATAAATAATACGAAGAAAACGAAAAATGGTTTAGTGATTAATAATTGAAATAATGAATCGTCCCTAGAAAAATTAAAAGTGTCAATTAATAAAGAATTCGGTTCCAAATATGCTGCTAGTGTCCCTACGAAATTTAATCCACGCCTTATTATTAAAAACGTGGACGTAGATGAAAAAGTTTCTCATGAAGAAATTGCTGATAATATTTTCTCCCTAAATGAAATGGATACATTCACAGCTTCGGATCTTAAAATAGTGACAATTTTAAAATATTCTCAAAGAAAATCCTGTGAATTAATTGTAGAAGTTTCCCCCCAATTAAGAAAATATCTTTTAAATAAAACATTTGTGCATATAGAATGGAAATGTTGTGTTGACGATTATGTTCGAATAAAAAGGTGCTACAAATGTTCGGGTATTGGACATATTCAAAATAATTGTACCTCTACTAAAATAATTTGTCCCATTTGTACTGAAGAGCATTCTATTAAAAATTGTATATCGAATATTAAGAAATGTATAAACTGTGTATCTCATAACAACGCACACAAAACCAGCTACGATTGTGACCATACTGCAAAAGATATAAATAATTGTCAAGTATTAAATAAATGTTTAAATAATATAAAAAGTAATGTTAAATACGACTAAAAATTGTAAAAATAATAAAGCCACTCTAAAAATGGGACATATAAATGTCCGGTCAATCTTAGCTGGTTTTAATGATTTCTGTACTCTCGTATGTGATAACGATTTTGATATTGTCGCTGTATCTGAGACATGGCTTAAAGCCGATATACCATCTAATTTTATACACATTGACGGATATAATTTCTTTAGATATGAGCGTAACAATCGTGGGGGTGGAGTAGGAATTTTTGTTAAATGTAAATATCATTGTAAAGTTATAACATCTGGAGAATTTTCTAACTTGGAATATTTATGGGTTAAGCTGAAAATAAATAGCAAATGTGTGTCAGTAGGCATTCTTTACAGACCTCCTAAGGGTTCTATTCCTTGTTTTATTAACTTGCTAGATGATATGTTGACTTCAATAGTCCCTCAGTTTAAAAATATCTTCGTTATGGGTGATGTAAACGTAGATTTAACTAACAGCAATAACAATGTTAGCCATTGTTTTGAAGCATACGGATTGACACAAGTTATAGCTGAACCTACACGAATTACCGCAACTTCGGCAACGCTTATAGATCCTATTTACGTTGATAATTCAAAACTTTGTTTAGCTAGTGGAACTCTAAATGCTGACCTATTTTCTGATCACCGCTTTGCTAACTGCGTCATAAAATTTAATCTTACTGGTAATCAACAAAAATTTGTCACTTCTAGAAACTTTAAAAAAATAAATTTTTACTGTTTTAACAATGACCTATCTAATTTTCCTTGGCATGACCTAATCTCTACAAGAGATATAGAAAGTAAAGTTCGATTTCTTTCTAACACTATTACCCAGCTATTTGATATTCACTGTCCTTACAGAACTGTTAGAGTTAGCAAACCTTGCGCACCTTGGTTAACGGAAAATTTAAAAAATATTTACAAAGAACGTAACAGAGCTCTGGTTAACTTTAAGCGTGTTCAAACGCCTGAAGCATGGGATCACTACAAACGCCTTAGAAATGTTGCTGTTGCGTCTACAAAAAATGAAAAAGCTGCATATTTACGTTACGTAAGTGGACAGGGAGTGTCAAAATTCTTTAAAACTTTAAAAACAATGAATATGCAAGTTTCAAAAAACAATGACATACCTCACGAGATATTAGACCCCTTCAAGATAAATGAAGCGTTTGTAGCGGTTTACCAAAAACAGCAATGTCCAGTGTAGTGAAAAAACGGCTTATTATCGTACTCATAAATATATTAATAACAATAATTTTACATTTAGTCTTGTAGACATGGATGCTGTTCTGAAAACATTTGTTGAAGTTAAATCGAATGCCAGTGGAGCAGACAACATCTTTCTGGATATGCTTAAATTATGTATGCCAGTCATTTTACCGTATATTACACATATTATTAACTGTTGTTTAGAACAAGGTTATTTTCCTGATCAGTGGAAAAAAGCAGTTGTTGTACCAGTGGCTAAAAGTTTGCTTCCGGTTCTCTCTAAAGTTTTAGAGAAGATTGCGTATAAGCAAATTTATAGCTTTCTCACTTCAAATAAAATATTGCCCTTACACCAATCAGGATTTAAGAAAGGACACAGTACGACAACAGCTCTATGTCACTTAACTGATTCTATAATAACTGGATTGCATGATAGTCAAGCTTCAGCTCTTGTGTTGCTTGACTATAGTAAAGCATTTGACACCCTCAACCATCTGCTATTAATCTCTAAATGTAGTTACTATGGTTTTAGTGACAAATCTCTTAATTTTATTAAATCTTATCTTAGTAATCGCTCACAAAAAGTTCAAATAAATAATCAGTCATCTGGATTTGAGTCCATAAAATCAGGCATACAACAGGGCTCCGTCCTAGGTCCCTTACTCTTTCTTCTGTATACGTCAGACTTGTGTGAACAAACTCTGACATGTAAAATCCAGTTTTTTGCTGACGATACCCAATTACACCATTCATTTCATTCCATTAATGCAGAGGTAGCAAGTAAAGCGGCTAATAAGGACCTAGCTAGAATAAAAACATTTTCCTTGGATCATAGTCTGCATTTAAATCCATCAAAATCCAAATCAATCATATTTTCTAATGCCCAATCTCGATCTTATATTAAAAATAATTTTTCCATAAAACTTGATGATGAGACAATTCCTATGGTACATGTAGCCAGAAGTCTGGGCTTACTACTGGATGAGAATCTTTGATTTATTGAACATATCAACAGTTTGTCCACTCAATGTTATCTAATTCTTCTATACGCTAATAAAGATTTGCTCTCAATGAATATGAAAAAATACTTATGTGAAACTCTAATCCTTAGCAAAATTTCGTATTGTCATATAATTTTTTATCCTTGTCTAGATTCAATAACATCTATAAGGCTTCAAAAAATTTAGAATACATGTTGTCGATACATATTTGGTTTACGAAAATATGATCATATTTCTTAAAGCTTTAAAGAACTTCGGTGGGTAAATATCAGTAATCTGTATAAGTATCATTTGCTATCATTGGTGCACAAAATAATACACACTCAAAGTCCAATATATCTCTCTCGCAGGTTAATTTACAGAAATCAAATGTATAATATTAATGTACGTGAGCAATCCACGTTAACAATGCCCCGCGCCACACATGCTATATTTATTCATATACTGGTTTCAAGCGTAAGCTCAAAAATATCCTGCTTCATCAACAACGATGATCAAATTAAATTGTGTAATTTTTAATTTAATTTATTAATATTTCAATTATTATTTATTTGCATTAACAGTTTACTTAAATGATTGTTTTTTTTTTATTTTTAATTTTTATCATAGTTTTTTGTTTTTATAATATTATTTATCGATCCTGTTACTAAAAGGGTTAGATGGAAGAATAGCTGTAGGCTAAAAAAAATTGAATAAAGACGTTGTTTAGATTTACCCTGTATATAATTATATTATTATGTTTTCATGGTAACATGAGTTGTTAATAATTATTCGAATTTGTAATTTAAAAATAAACGTCTTTTCAAAAAAGCCAAACTATCAATCCGTTCCATTTGGTCCTGTACGAGCCCGGATACGAAAAAGCGAAATATACGTCGAGGGTTAAGCGAAACAAAGCGATACGAAGTTACGGAAAGGAGCTGGGTCAAAAATCCTGGTCAAAGATCATACTGATTCGATTTTCAGATAAGTTAACTATCATTTCTTGTCTTTTAAAGTGGTAAACGCTCTTAATAATGACTGAGGTCGAGAAATTATTAAGGAAAAGATCTAAAATACAAGAGTCTTTGAAAACGTTTGACAATTTTCTTAAATCGATTGACACAATTGTCAAAGATTCTGGTATTTTGGATAACGATGCAGAAGGTATAATAATAGAAACGGAAACGCGACTTTATAGAATTGAGAAGTTGTTAGATACTTTAGATGATATTGTTGAAAAATTAAATGATCGTTTAGACGATGATGTATTAAAACTGGAACAAAAACGAATTTATGATGAATTTGAAGATGTTCTATAAAGTCACATCTAAAGCGAAACTATTAATTGCAACATTTAAAAAACAATTAACTTGTTCGTCTAATAAGAAAGATATAAACGACATCAGAAGTCCAGACATTTTACTTCCTACGATACCGTTACCTCAATTTGATGGCTCATATGAAAAATGGATTGAATTTAGAGATAAATTCAATGCACTTGTTCATAATAATATAAACCTGGGCAATATACGAAAGTTTCATTATCTACGAGAGAGTCTAAAGGGAAAAGCAGCTCAGACAATTAGAGCGATTCAATTTGGGGAAAGATATTATGAAACAGCATGGCTCACACTTTGTGAAAAATTTAACAATAGCGAAAAACTAATATCGAATCATATTAAAATCATTTTTGAATACGAAACTATTGCCAAACCTAACTCTTCTAAACTATCCGATCTTGCTGATACGATAAGCAATAATCTGGAGTGTTTAAAACAGTTAGGAGAACCCACTAACCACTGGGATTCGTTAATTATTTATACAATCGTTAAGAATCTCGATGTACAGTCTCTTAACGAATGGAAAAGATATAAAACCAATTTAACGGAACGAGCCGTTACAAAAGATATAATAGATTTTATAAGGTACAGAGCAGATTTTTTTGAATAGGTTGAAGCTGACAACCCAGATCAACCAATGAATATAGTCAAACCCCGTGACGGGTTGAAATATTCACATTTGGCAGGTTCAAGTCATATGCATACATTAAAATCATATCAATCACAATCGCGTAAGTGCTGCCTTTGTAAAAGGGACCACTTAATATGTTTTTGTCCAGACTTTTTATCGTTATCGGTGAAAGATAGAAAATTAAAGGTTAAACAACTTAATCTTTGTGAGAATTGCTTGCGTACTAATCATGTAACTAAAGACTGTAGATTTGGCGGGTGCAAAATTTGTCAAGAGAAGCATAATAGTGTTTTACACATAGATCGTGAGAGGGTTGCTCAAAACTCTTTCCTCATTACTGATAATAGTGATACTACTAATATCAAAAATGAGGAATTAACTGGAGGTACACAATCAACTACTTGTGCGGTAGCTGCTGAAAATGACGTCACAAATCGAAGTGCAATTCTTTCTACTGTCATGTTACGCGTATCAAATTCAAACACTACAGCACGTGCTTTACTTGATTGTGGATCTCAGTCAAGTTTTATGACCACAGATCTATGTGCCAAATTAAATATACAAAAAAGCGAAACGAATTTAGCTGTAAATGGTCTAAATCAATCATTATCATATGCGAAATATAAATGCGAATTAAAATTACAGTCAATTTATAGCGATTATGAATTTAACGTTTCTTGCTTCGTGATTGAACAAACCCTAAACCGGTGCATATTTAAAATACCAGACCATATTAAACTAGCTGATCCAATGTTTCACAGTTCATCTCCAGTTGATATATTGTTAGGTGCTGATGTATTTTGGAGTTTAATAGAGTTTGAACAAATTGCGATAGGGAAAAATTTACCATTTCTCCAAAGTACAAAATTGGGTTGGATTGTAGCAGGTCCTTTTAATGTACCGTATGAAAATAATAAATCGGTTTGTCATTTTAGTCATACTTCCGATACGAACGAATTACTGGCTAAGTTTTGGGAAATTGAAGATATTCAAAATAAAACCAATATATTGTCCTGCGAGGAGCAACAATGCGAAGATTGCTTCAAAAGTGCAAAGCGCGATAAAAATGGAAAATTCGTAGTAACGATTCCATTAAAGGATAGTTTGGAGAAATTAGGCGATTCTAAAACGTTGTCTACAAAGCGGTTTTTGCAACTTGAAAAAAAGTTGCAACAAAATGAAAATATGCGAACCTTATACGTGGAATTTTTAAGCGAATACGAAAATTTAAACCATATGTCGAAATGTACAAGAGAAGATGCGATTGAATATTATACGCCGCATCATGGAGTACTCAGAGAGGACAGTACCACGACTAAACTCCGAACCGTGTTTAATGCTTCTGCACCCACAACTTCCGGGGTATCTCTGAATGATTTGCAGATGGCCGGTCCTACAATTCAGGATGATATAGTTTCTATACTTTTGCGATTTAGGTTTCATGCAATTGTAGTCTCCGGTGACATTAAAATGATGTATAGATGCATCTGGGTACATCCGTCTCAGAGGTGTTTACAAAAAATCCTTTGGAGAAAGCATCCCGATGATGTGATATCAACGTATACACTCAATACGGTCACATACGGTCATAAAGCGGCACCTTTTTTAGCGATACGATGTTTACACGAGTTAGCAAATCAATTTATTAAAACAAACCCAGATATAGCACATATTATCAAACATGATATGTATGTAGACGATTTATTGACAGGTGCACAGTCAATAGAAGAGGCTACACGAATATGCTTGAAAATTTCCAGCATATTAAGAAGCGCAGGGTTTGATTTACGGAAATGGAAGTTCTTCCATGTTCCAACTCATCAGATATTTTAGAATTTCATTCCAATGACAAAATTACTAGTAAAATTCTAGGGCTTTCGTGGTGCAATCACAGAGATATTTTGCTGTATAAAATTGTACCTCTCAAACAACCAAATATTACAAAACGACTAATTCTGTCAAGAATTGCTACAATTTTTGACCCGTTGGGACTTCTTAGTCCATGCGTTATAATCGCGAAAACTATACTGCAACAATTGTGGTTAGAAAAATTAAGTTGGGATGATCCGTTACCGGAACATATTCGAAATATTTGGTTGAAATTCCATGAAAGTTTACAATACATTAATGAACTACAAAAAAAAATGGTAAAGTCATTTGTAACGAAGCAAAAAACATTGAATTACACGGATTTTCAGACGCCTCCGAGAAAGCGTATGGTGGATGTGTATATGTAAAATCCACTAATGAGAAGGGCGAAGTACTCGTTAGTCTTTTAATCGGAAAGTCAAAGGTAACACCGTTGAAATCGTTAACTATGCCAAGACTTGAACTGATGGCTGCTCTAACTTTAGCAAGGTTGCTTGACAAGTGCATAGTTGCGCTTCAGCCAAAAGTATTTCAGGTAACATGTTGGTCAGACTCTACCATAGTTCTTGGATGGCTTCGTACGTCTCCTAATTTGTTAAAACCATTTGTTGACAATCGAGTAGCAGATATACAATATTTAACAAAAAATTACCATTGGCGTCATGTACCAACCAACGATAATCCCGCTGATTTAATTACACGAGGAGTTAATCCAAATCTTCTTTCGGGGAATTGTCTTTAGTGGAATGGTCCGTCTTGGTTAATAAATTCCGAGCCATATTGGCCAACTCTTGATATCAAGGTAGATAATCTGCCAGAAATGCGAAAAGTTTATACGGCTGTTACTGGACACACCGAATTCTTTCCTTTTCGTCGATTTTCAAATTTAAATAGAATAAACCGAACTATGGCGTATACATTACGGTTTATTAAATACTGCCGCAACGGTAGACCAACAGTTAGACCACAATTTTTAAGTGTTGACGAACTAAATGAAGCATTTCTTACTTTAGTAAAATTATCGCAAAGAGAGTCTTATTTTGCTGAATTAAATAGGTTAAAGAATTCAAAGGCTTTAAAACCAGGTTGCAAAATACAAAATCTTTCTCCATTCGTCGATGCTACTGACACTCTTCGAATTGGCGGAAGACTTAAAAATTCAGAGTATTCATATGACAAAAAACATCCTGCTTTGTTGTCATCTGATCATCATTTTACTCATTTAATTTTTAGAGACACCCACATTAAGCTACTACATGCTAGTGCCCACCTTTTATTAGCACATACTAGAGAAATTATTTGGGTACCTAAAGGTCGAAATTTAGCAAAAAAAAAACAATAAGAGATTGTGTTACATGTTCAAGGTTTAATGCTAAAACGGTACAACCAATAATGGGAAATTTACCCAAAGAGAGAATTCAAAAAGCTTTTCCCTTTTCGATATGTGGTGTCGATTATGCCGGCCCCTTTGTATTAAAAGACAGAAAAGGTAGAGGGGCAAAACCTTATAAAACTTGGTTATGTTTATTTATATGTTTTATAACAAAGGCTATTCATTTGGAACTTGTAACGTCTCTAAATTCTGAAACTTACATTCAGGCATTACGGAGGTTTTCAGCACGTCGAGGAATACCCTCCGATATATATAGTGATAACGGAACTAATTTTGTCGGCGCACGAAATGAACTAAAGGAGTTATTTTCTTTCTTATTAGACAAATTTCTGATTTGGCAGCGCATATTAAAATTCGTTTCCATTTTATACCTGTTAATGCTCCTAATTTTGGAGGATTATGGGAAGCCAATATTAAAAGCGTTAAACGCCATCTAAAAAGAATAGTTGGTGAGAAATTACTCACCTATGAAGAGATGCATACTTTTTTAGTTCAAATCGAATCAATACTAAATTCTAGACCACTTTTTCCCCTATCAACCGACCCAAACGACCTTATCGCTCTAACACCCGCACATTTTTTGATTGGCAGATCCCTATATACGATTCCGGCGATAGATTTAAGAAATATTCCGGAAAACAGGTTTTCTGTATATCAACACATACAGAAGATGCAGCAGCATTTTTGGGAACGTTGGAGCAAAGAATATATTAGCGAGTTGCAAGTTAGAAATAAATGGAAGGAAACGCATGGATCACTCAAACAGGGACAGTTGGTGGTGATCAAAGAAGACAATGAACCTGCAACCAGGTGGAATTTAGGGCGAGTGGTAGACTTTAAACCTGGCTCCGATGGCATAAAGAGGGTAGCTGTTATCAAGACCCAGAATGGTTACAAAACACGACCAGTATCAAAAATTTGTCCTCTTCCAGTCTCTTCTCCATCTATAGAAGATAATATTAATTGAAAGCCATCCCTTTCAAGGCGGGGGCATGTTTAGATTTACCCTGTATATAATTATATTATTATGTTTTCATGGTAACATGAGTTGTTAATAATTATTCGAATTTGTAATTTAAAAATAAACGTCTTTTCAATAAAGCCAAACTATCAATCCGTTCCAGACGTTTTATTATTATATTATTATTATTAAATATCCCTAGTTTAAACTCAACTAAATATATTTCACGTTACAATAATTATTCTTTAATTTTTTTATATTTATCCGAAACAACTTAGTAGGTACGTCGCTGACAGACGTTGCGGGAGTTTAATACATAAACTCCATGGGAGTTGGGTATGGAAATACCAAAGTTTCATTTCTGGTCGTTGGCGTTGCACATTAAACCAATATTCGATGGGTTGCCAGTCGAGCACTGGCTGGAAGTTGCGAGTTTAAGCGGGAGTTGTCTCTCGATACTCCTTATGGTTATGAAGATTCTGTTAGAGTTAATGGTTTTACATTTGGAGTATGTGTCAAAGTGCGGTCGAGAAATTATGTGGAATCGGAGAAATTAGAGGAAATCCCGAATATGTACTGAAGTGGAAAATTTAATTAATCTAAACTTTATGTTCGTTAAATCTTAAGATCAAAGAGAAACGTTATGTTCATTAATTATATTTATTATATTCAATAAAATAGAGGTTGTACAGACCTAAACCCTTAACTAATTGGGTTCAAAATTGGGGACATATTTCCATACAACATCTAAAATATTTACATGTAGCATTAGGAAAATATAAAAATGTCAAATCTTAAAACTAACTCCGTAGTGTTTTAATAATAATGATTTTAGATAGCTTTAGACTACTTATTATGTCCTAAAAAAGAGGGCAATTAGGAACTATCATCATCGCGGGTTTTTATCGCATGAATCGATCAAATAGCCATTAAAGATGAATCAATTACAGAGTGCTATTAATTTAGAGGATGAAGATAGTAATTAAAATATAATCCTTGCAGTTTTTATTTTTATATCTCGAAAATTAAACAAAATTCAGGTATAGTTAATAGGAATTTTTTATTGAGAATGCGATTTCCCATCGAGTTCATCCAGAATTTCCTTCAATTAATCGAAGTACGATTAGCAAAATTAAAAGTCGATATCAGGAGTTAGGCCACGTAAGAAATGCTCCTCGACAAAAGCTTTTAAAAATCGACGAAGAAGCCCAGTTGAGCAGATTGTTGGAAGTTGAAGAAAATCCTGTTAATTCAGCTAGGCAAATAGCTCGCGTTGATTGTGTCAGTCACAAAAGCGTTTTAAAATTTCTTAAAGAACCCAAAAAAGCACCCATATAAGATGCAAAACTTGCACGAGCTTAACTAAGATGATTCTGATCGTAGACTCGAATTTTGCGAACGAATTATGGCTTCTATTGATGGTGGACAAATTGCGAATGGGTGCTGTTTTCTGATGAAGCTACTTTCACATTATATGGACACGTCAATCGGCAGAACTGCCGTTATTGGGTTGACGAAAATCCCCGTTGGATGCGTGAATGCCATATCCAAAGGCCCCAAAAAACAAACGTCTGAGCTGGAATTATTGATGATCGCATAGTAGGTCCTTTTTACTTTCCTATCTGTATACAGATATAAGGAAAGTATAAGAATCATGATTTTTTTCGACCTCCAGTTTTCGACGGATTTTTACATTTTGGGGTCCCCTAAATCCGTTTTGACTATTTTCGGGATGATGTCTGTGTCTGTGTGTGTGTGTGTGTGTGTGTGTGTGTGTGTGTGTGTGTGTGTGTGTGTGTGTGTGTGTGTGTGTGTGTGTGTGTGTGTGTGTGTGTGTGTGTGTGTGTGTGTGTGTGTGTGTGTGTGTGTGTGTGTGTGTGTGTGTGTGTGTGTGTGTGTGTGTGTGTGTGTGTGTGTGTGTGTGTGTGTGTGTGTGTGTGTGTGTGTGTGTGTGTGTGTGTGTGTGTGTGTGTGTGTGTGTGTGTGTGTGTGTGTGTGTGTGTGTGTGTGTGTGTGTGTGTGTGTGTGTGTGTGTGTGTGTGTGTGTGTGTGTGTGTGTGTGTGTGTGTGTGTGTGTGTGTGTGTGTGTGTGTGTGTGTGTGTGTGTGTGTGTGTGTGTGTGTGTGTGTGTGTGTGTGTGTGTGTGTGTGTGTGTGTGTGTGTGTGTGTGTGTGTGTGTGTGTGTGTGTGTGTGTGTGTGTGTGTGTGTGTGTGTGTGTGTGTGTGTGTGTGTGTGTGTGTGTGTGTGTGTGTGTGTGTGTGTGTGTGTGTGTGTGTGTGTGTGTGTGTGTGTGTGTGTGTGTGTGTGTGTGTGTGTGTGTGTGTGTGTGTGTGTGTGTGTGTGTGTGTGTGTGTGTGTGTGTGTGTGTGTGTGTGTGTGTGTGTGTGTGTGTGTGTGTGTGTGTGTGTGTGTGTGTGTGTGTGTGTGTGTGTGTGTGTGTGTGTGTG
The DNA here is from genome assembly GCA_927349885.1 of Psylliodes chrysocephalus. Lineage (NCBI taxonomy): Eukaryota > Metazoa > Arthropoda > Insecta > Coleoptera > Chrysomelidae > Psylliodes > Psylliodes chrysocephalus. The sequence goes on from OV651816.1 coordinate 64,910,350, forward strand.
TGTGTGTGTGTGTGTGTGTGTGTGTGTGTGTGTGTGTGTGTGTGTGTGTGTGTGTGTGTGTGTGTGTGTGTGTGTGTGTGTGTGTGTGTGTGTGTGTGTGTGTGTGTGTGTGTGTGTGTGTGTGTGTGTGTGTGTGTGTGTGTGTGTGTGTGTGTGTGTGTGTGTGTGTGTGTGTGTGTGTGTGTGTGTGTGTGTGTGTGTGTGTGTGTGTGTGTGTGTGTGTGTGTGTGTGTGTGTGTGTGTGTGTGTGTGTGTGTGTGTGTGTGTGTGTGTGTGTGTGTGTGTGTGTGTGTGTGTGTGTGTGTGTGTGTGTGTGTGTGTGTGTGTGTGTGTGTGTGTGTGTGTGTGTGTGTGTGTGTGTGTGTGTGTGTGTGTGTGTGTGTGTGTGTGTGTGTGTGTGTGTGTGTGTGTGTGTGTGTGTGTGTGTGTGTGTGTGTGTGTGTGTGTGTGTGTGTGTGTGTGTGTGTGTGTGTGTGTGTGTGTGTGTGTGTGTGTGTGTGTGTGTGTGTGTGTGTGTGTGTGTGTGTGTGTGTGTGTGTGTGTGTGTGTGTGTGTGTGTGTGTGTGTGTGTGTGTGTGTGTGTGTGTGTGTGTGTGTGTGTGTGTGTGTGTGTGTGTGTGTGTGTGTGTGTGTGTGTGTGTGTGTGTGTGTGTGTGTGTGTGTGTGTGTGTGTGTGTGTGTGTGTGTGTGTGTGTGTGTGTGTGTGTGTGTGTGTGTGTGTGTGTGTGTGTGTGTGTGTGTGTGTGTGTGTGTGTGTGTGTGTGTGTGTGTGTGTGTGTGTGTGTGTGTGTGTGTGTGTGTGTGTGTGTGTGTGTGTGTGTGTGTGTGTGTGTGTGTGTGTGTGTGTGTGTGTGTGTGTGTGTGTGTGTGTGTGTGTGTGTGTGTGTGTGTGTGTGTGTGTGTGTGTGTGTGTGTGTGTGTGTGTGTGTGTGTGTGTGTGTGTGTGTGTGTGTGTGTGTGTGTGTGTGTGTGTGTGTGTGTGTGTGTGTGTGTGTGTGTGTGTGTGTGTGTGTGTGTGTGTGTGTGTGTGTGTGTGTGTGTGTGTGTGTGTGTGTGTGTGTGTGTGTGTGTGTGTGTGTGTGTGTGTGTGTGTGTGTGTGTGTGTGTGTGTGTGTGTGTGTGTGTGTGCGATACACAGAAAAACACCAAATTTTAAACATAAGCTTTGTTCCAGCGTCCAATAAACTGATTAGATTTTGAGCAGAGTCGGAACATCTGGAGGGGTACTTTATAAATGGTCATTTTTATATTTTATGGAATATATCTGTTATTTACGTTTATGGAAGAAAATTCTAAAAATAAAAGTTACTTCTTATATTATTGTCTATAATTTTTGTAAAATACAAAATTTTTCTAAAATGGTCCGTATTCGAGAAATTTGACAAAATGTAAAAAAATATTTTTTTGTAAAAATTGTTTAAATAGAAGTTGTTTGTAATATAATTTTCTATAATTTTTATCCTATACATAATTTCTCTAAAATTGACCGTATTCGAGAAATTTGAGAAAATTGTAAATTTTGAAATTTGAAGAAAACTCAGAAACTGATAAAGAAAAAACATTAAATTTTAAACTTAAGTTTTATTTCGGCCTGACGTGCAATGATTAGATTTTGGACAAAGTCGGAACATCTGGGGGAGTACTTTATGGGGGGCCGTTTTTATATTTTATGGAATATATCTGTTATTTATGTTTGGAGAAAAAAATTGTTCAATTAAAAGTTACTTCTAATATTATTATCTATAATCTCTGTAATGTTTGTTTATACATGATTTTTCTAAAATGGACCGTAATGAAAAAATTGTAGGAAAAGTGCTAAATTTAAATTTTTCACTATTTTCGTTTTCAATGAAAATCTATAGAAAAATGTTTCGAGGTAGAAGTATGTGGAAAATGTATATATTTAGTTTATCCTCTAAACTATTATAGAGGTGCTGCAATAGGTTGTACAAAATAACCGGAAAAAGCCTGTAATAACTAGATAGGAAAGTAATGTGTTGGACACATCAGATTTTATCTGTATACAGATAGGAAAGTAAAAAGGAAATAATTTCAACTCATATTTGACTAAGATGAAAAATAAAATAAATAGAACAGAGCCGAATATAAAACAAAATACGAGCGATAATTTCCCTTCGGAAAACAGCTACTCCTTTGGCTAGGTATTGAATTGTATCCAAAGAAAGGACAGCGAAGATTAAAATTTAATAACACCCTACCTTTGATTTTGCTTAGTTGGATCGATTTCATCTCTATTAGGACTCATCAGTAAGAAATAGGTTATCAATTCTAGTCTCTAATGGACTTAGCAAAGGCACCAAATTCACTAGTATACAATAACGTTGGTTACGAAGAAAATCAGCAGTCAAAGTAACAATGGTAATGCCATCTACTACCAGTAAGCAAAATCAAAGGAGAAGCAAGTGTTTTCTCCAATTTAAATTGTTATCGATATGAAATTCTAAAAACTTGACATAATTGATATTCTCGATATACTTATCATTAATTGTTGTACTGTTTTGTCCATTATGAAAATGTATTGAACAATTGAACAAACTTTATCAGTATTAAAATATAGTATATTTGCGGAGAACCAGTTGTGCAGATTTTATAATACCTTATTGCACCTCACTTTAAGCAAAGATACATTTTTTTCAGAAATAAATACCAAAGTATCATCTGCCTACAGAGGAAAATTGACAGATGTATCGGATTTTTCAATGTCATTTGTGTAAACTAAAAATAATACCGTTACCAAACTGACCCTTGTAGAACATCTATATGTATATTAAGATAATCAAATTTATCAGAGAATTTTGATAATTTAGTCTCCTTTCAAATACTGACTCATTGTTGTCCAATATACAACTAACATTTGACTTAACCTAATGCTTGATCCCAGACACCAATAATACTTTAAAGTTAATTTAATAATACTTTATGATCGGTACAGTCAAATTCCCTGCTTAGATCGCAAAAGATCTCAACAGGGTACTCGCCTGCATCAATTAATCTTATTAAATGTTTATAAAATGAGTGCATTGTATGATTAGTATATTTTGATGATTGAAAATCATGCTGGTTTGTTGTGATTATTTTATGAAATACTAGGTAGGCATTTGGTCGTTCCAAATAGTTAGTACTAGTAGCAAAAATAGAGCTAGTTTCTCATATTTTAAGTCCTTGGGACAACGTAGTTATATAATGAATTGTTTATCAAGGATCAACTCTATAGAAAATATAATTTTCTCGCCAACCAATAAAACATACGGCTACCAATAAGGTATATACCCGTTATAAAATATTGACCTATTTTCTTAAGTATCTATAACAACTTCAGAACTATCAATTAACCCTTCAAATTCGAAGGAAACTATCCGCACAGAATCAAAACTTATTATGTTATGTTTGACACGTTTTGACGGCTTAAGCTTGCTTCACAATACCCGCCGGGCATTTTGAGACCGTAGGATCTCCATCAGGATGTTTGCTGCTTAGTTTTAACTCTAAATCCGTTAAATACTTGATGGTTGTGTTTAGTGCGGACAGTGGCGAGGATGGTAAATTTAATATTAAGGTGTTTTAGGTGTTTATAAATAGAGATAAGTGATTTAGATGTTATTTACGTTCTTATTCTAACGAATTAATGATTTTTATATCAAACTATAGAAGATATACACTGCTGTTACTGCTCTAGTCAACTTAACTTTAAGGAGCCTGATCCTAAACCAAAAAACACAAGTAATTCAAAATAAGAAATCAATACTCCTGATAAAAAAACTTTTTAAAACGATTTTTATTTTAACCTATTTTGTAAATATTCACTAGCTCTATTATACACTAAAATTGTATATGTGGTATTTTTTGTTTAATTTTATTTAACTGTAACCTTTTTCAAAGCAAAATAACTTCGGTTTTTTCACTAATACAAAAAAATTGTTAAGCTTCAATGATTTAATGATTCTGTTGGATATGTCAATGATAGAATAATACATAAATTAGAATTACTTTAAACAAATTAGGGCTGAGGAATGAATGCTATTAAACCCAAAAATTACAAATTTCAATAACAAAGACAATTATTAAATAAGAAATTAGCAAATAACATAATTCAAACAAAACAATCAAAATAAACTTATAGTTTTTCTCAAAAAAGTCATCGAGTCGGTTTTTGAATACATTTACTGACTGTGTGCGAACAACACTCGAGGGTAAATTATTCCAAGTATAAAAAACTCTATTACAAAAAAGTTTTGTCATGTACGTGTTTTAAAATTTTCTTTGTTTAACTTTGCCCACGTAGGCGCTCATCTGTATTCCGGGGGAGTAAACTAGAGAGGTTGGATGAAAAAGTACCATGAAGAAATCTGTGAGTCACAATTAAATCACCTCTTAATCTTCTTTGGGCAAATGAACACAACCTCGCCATGTTAAGCCGTTCTTCATAAGATTGTCTGATTCTGCCAAAAGGTATTCAAGTACCGTAGCGTTGAACATTTTCCAACTGTTTTGATCAGAAACTAGATCAGGACACCACACAGGTCCGACATATTCTGTCAACGGTCTAAAGTTGTATAAAGTTTAGCAAAATGTTTGAAAGTTTACACGCGTGAAGGACTTGTTTAATAGGTAGAGCATTGAGTTAGAATGTTTACATACCGCTGATATGTGCTCTGACCACGTTAATTATGAGTTTACAATGAGTCCCAGGTCATTATAAGAGTTCACAGTCGCTAACGTACTATCTTTTAGACCAGTCATACTCAACCTTTTTTTCCTTCGGGCCACATTCCTACGTTTGCTATGTTACACGATCCGCAATATTTTTGGATGATGACTCTTTTTTAGGCCATTCACTTAAAATTAGTGGGGACCTCTAATAAAAAAACACTAAACAATATATCCCACAAAGCACATAGAGGTTCCACGTGAATGACCAAGGTCAAAACCGACAACTGACATTTTTTATGCTATTTGCTCCAAACTCTAGATGGGGCTACTGGTAAAATTCTGATTTCTTACTCCATTTTTAAGCTTTATGGGAGAAAAACTTAACCAAAGACTCCAAAGATGTGACGTGTATTTATTTATGTTTTTGGTTAATCTCATTTTTCCATCTGATTTTAGTGATTTTTTGTTGGCTTTGGCTTTTGGTTTCTGTTTATAGTTTCATCTTTGTTATTTGCAAAATTGTGATGTTATGCTTTTCTATTTGCTACTGTGTTTTGCAATAATTTTGGTGCTACCTGTGGGTGCTACGTTGAAAACTTCGAGAAAAACTTCATTGATTCACCATGCATCTGCATCATAAAAAGACAAACGGGTATAACAACTAATTGATAATCAATTTATCACTGGACTAGATTCCGAAATCATTTTTCACATAAGAGAGTAATACACAAAGCAGTGGAGTAATACCACCATCTGTATTTGGAAGGAAAATACCTATTTATCATTGAATGAATAGTTAAAAGGATTCACCTTTTAATACAATACCTACATTACATTTGTCCTCGGTTTAAAAGACATTTATAAAATATATTATTTTAGTGTTAATAAAATGTAATATCCTAGTCTCTACTTCACATTTAAATTATTGATAGGTATTTTAAAGATTTGAGAGTAAGTATTCCTTAAATATGTATTATTATTTGTATTTATTTTTATCTAATAATATTTATTTAAGTTATTAATAAACAAATTTTAAGAATGTTCTATTTTATTATTTATTGATATATCTTATATTTATTTAATAATAATATGCAGAACCAACTCTCCACATCAGACCCCTGCTTATAACAAATTAATTCCTCAAATTTGGTATAATCGACCTAAATTATTTTGTAAAATAAAAGTTTCGAACTTACTAGTTCCATTCTTTATTTTATAAAATAATTTATGTGGAAATCATTTAAAATTTAATTTAAAACTACTACCTACTCCTAAAAATTACAATTTGAATTTACCGCCATCTGTCAATTGTCATTTTAGTTCCAGCTCCAAACACAAGGTGGCGCTAATTTGGTTTAAAAGTTTAACATTGGCGTGGGGTCTCTAGAAGATACGTGCTTTGTGATATATCCCGTCGGGTTACTGCAACTCACATTTTTATAAATTCGAAAAAATGCTTTTCAAAAGTATTCAATGTACGTGTCATTATCTTTAATGAAAGATTCAGGTACGGTACCTAAAATTATTGGATACAGGTAGATTGTGATAATATTGGTGATATTCATTAGGTGTAGCACCTGATTTGCAAAGTTTAAATTAATATTTCTTCTTGCACTTTTTTGTAAGTGTTCAGAGCTTTTTTTACCCTTTTATCCCTTTGCACCCTACCCCTTCTCGCTCGGTACAGCTTACAGTGATCGTATCTAGTTCCCTATATAAGACAATATGTTTTTAGTTTTCCTTATGTTTATTTAAAAATGAATTTAACAAGGTTGTTAAATAAAAATCAAAAAATAATGCTTCAATTTTTTTAACATCATGTTTTTTCTTAGTATTTTTGTTGGACAGCTTTTTGTTTTTCTTCTTCTGGTCCACTTTCGTTTCCCTAGTTTTCTTGTCCCCTCTTAAGGAAATTAAAAACGAAAGCCGCCTTCACAAGAACTTTCAGGTTCCATGACATTGGCAAGGAACATACTGTGAGAAAAGTGTGAAGTGCCATCTTCACAACAAAATAAAATGTTATTCACGAAATGAAAGCTCGTCAAAACATGGACTATCGTTAAAGTCATACCAAGCTCGTCAAAAAAAGGATTATCTGACTTTAAGGTGATTTAAAAGATAGTATGTAGAACACGAGGCGCTACCGTTATACAGCTTGACCAATCACTCGTAACAGCTTGTATAAGACTCGTTCACCACGGCTATTCAAGCATCACGTGTTATTATCTATCGGTTTTTGAAGGTTAGCTGAATCCTAGAAAGAAAGGAGGACGTAATCACATTGTCGAGAAAAGCCAGAGACGACTCTAAATTACAAATTGTTTTGGCAAAATGCTGAACCATTTCAATAAATACGCGTAAATTCAACAAAAATAAGTATTCAGGTCTTTATCTTGTTTGGCAGAAACACTATTAGGAATCGGACGAATACATTTAGCGAAAATAAATTGTTTCTTATCTGATTTTGTTAGCAATGTTATGATTATGTTTCGGTATAAATGCCACACATCTTGTTTGTGCATACTGTGAATGTATTTATATGGAGTTAGTTTTAATTGACCATCTGTTTATCATGAATATAGACTTCGTTCACACTTGTCTTATTTATGCCGTGTATTATTTGACTTATTTTGGGGGTATGTCTAATTTGCGGATTGGAATTTTACCGCTGCCAGGTACTAAACAAGTAATAGTTAGGAGTTAATATTTCTGATAAGTAATATACATTCCAATACCTTTTTGCCAGGTGAAACCATTTTCGCCCCCATTGCCTCCAAGGGGTACCTTATTCTTGTCAATTTTGACAAAATTAGTGCCAGGTACCAGAAAAATCGCGGTAAATTGCTGTAACTTCGTACACATAATACATAACCCAATACCATTTTGCCAGGTGGAACAATTTTTCCCCCCATTGCCTCCAAGGGGTACTTTACTCATGTCAATTTTGACAAAATGAGTGCCAGGTACTAGAAAAAACGCGGTAAATTGCTTAAACTTTGTACACATAACTCCTATCCCAATACCTTTTTGCCAGGTGAAAACATTTTTCCCCCCATTGCCTCCAAGGGGTACTTTACTCTTGTCAATTTTGACAAAATTGGTGCCAGGTACTAGAAAAAACACGCTTAATTGCTTAAACTTCGTAGACATAATTCCTATCCCAATACCTTTTTGCCAGGTAAAACCATTTTCCCCCCATCGGCTCCAGGGGGTACTTTACTCTTGTCAATTTTGACAAAATTAGTGCCAGGTACTACAAAAAACACGCTAGATTGCTTAAACTTCGTACACATAATTATTATCCCAATATTGGGTTATGTATTGTGTGTACGAAGTTACAGCAATTTACCGCGTTTTTTCTAGTACCTGGCACTCATTTTGTCAAAATTGACAAGAGTAAAGTACCCCTTGGAGGCAATGGGGGAAGAAATTGTTTCACCTGGCAAAAAGGTATTAGGATAGGAATTATGTGTACGAATTTAAAGCAATCTAGCGTGTTTTTTGTAGTACCTGGCACTAATTTTGTCAAAATTGACAAGAGTAAAGTACCCCCTGGAGCCGATGGGGGGAAAAATGGTTTTACCTGGCAAAAAGGTATTGGAATAGGAATTATGTGTACAAGGTTTAAGCAATTAAGCGTGTTTTTTTCTAGTACCTGGCACCAATTTTGTCAAAATTGACAAGAGTAAAGTACCCCTTGGAGGCAATTGGGGGAAAAATTGTTTCACCTGGCAAAAAGGTATTGGGATAGGAATTATGTGTACGAAGTTTAAGCAATCTAGCATGTTTTTTGTAGTACCTGGCACTAATTTTGTCAAAATTGACAAGAGTAAAGTACCCCCTGGAGCCGATGGGGGGAAAAATGGTTTCACCTGGCAAAAAAGTATTGGGATAGGAATTATGTGTACAAGGTTTAAGCAATTAAGCGTGTTTTTTTCTAGTACCTGGCACCAATTTTGTCAAAATTGACAAGAGTAAAGTACCCCTTGGAGGCAATGGGGGGAAAAATTGTTGCACCTGGCAAAAAGGTATTGGGATAGGAATTATGTTTACGAAGTTTAAGCAATGTTGCTTGTTTTTTGTAGTACCTGGCAATAATTTTGTCAAAATTGACAAGAGTAAAGTACCCCTTAGAGGCAATGGGGGGAAAAATGGTTTCACCTGGCAAAAAGGTATTGGGATAGGAATTATGTGTACAAAGTTTAAGCAATTAGGCGTGTTTTTTTCTAGTACCTGGCACTAATTTTGTCAAATTGACAAGAGTAAAGTACCCCTTGGAGGCAATGGGGGGAAAAATGGTTTCACCTGGCAAAAAGGTATTGGGTAGGAATTATGTGTACGAAGTTTAAGCAATCTAGCATGTTTTTTGTAGTACCTGGCACTAATTTTGTCAAAATTGACAAGAGTAAGGTACCCCTTGGAGGCAATGGGGGGAAAAATTGTTCCACCTGGCAAAAAGGTATTGGGATAGGAATTATGTGTACGAAGTTTAAGCAATGTTGCGTGTTTTTTCTAGTACCTGGCACCAATTTTGTCAAAATTGACAGGAGTAAAGTACCCCTTGGAGGCAATGGGGGAAAATTGTTCCACCTGGAAAAAAGGTATTGGGATAGGAATTATGTGTACGAAGTTTAAGCAATCTAGCGTGTTTTTTGTAGTACCTGGCACTAATTTTGTCAAAATTGACAAGAGTAAAGTACCCCCTGGAGCCGATGGGGGGAAAAATGGTTTCACCTGGCAAAAAGGTATTGGGATAGTAATTATGTGTACAAGGTTTAAAGAATTAAGCGTATTTTTTTCTAGTACCTGGCATCAATTTTGTCAAAATTGACAAGAGTAAAGTACCCCTTGAAGGCAATGGGGGGAAAAATTGTTCCACCTGGCAAAAAGGTATTAGGATAGGAATTATGTGTACGAAGTTTAAGCAATGTAGCTTGTTTTTTGTAGTACCTGGCACTAATTTTGTCAAAATTGACAAGAGTAAAGTACCCCTTGGAGGCTATGGGGGGAAAATGGTTTCACCTGGCAAAAAGGTATTGGGATAGGAGTTATGTGTACAAAGTTTAAACAATTAAGCGTGTTTTTTTCTAGTACCTGGCACTAATTTTGTCAAAATTGACAAGAGTAAAGTACCCCTTGGAGGCAATGGGGGGAAAAATGGTTTCTCCTGGCAAAAAGTTATTGGGTTATGTATTATGTGTACGAAGTTACAGCAATTTACCGCGTTTTTTCTAGTACCTGGCACTCATTTTGTCAAAATTGATAAGAGTAAAGTACCCCTTGGAGGCAATGGGGGGAAAAATTGTTCCACCTGGCAAAAAGGTATTGGGTTATGTATTATGTGTACGAAGTTACAGCAATTTACCGCGTTTTTTCTGGTACCTGGCACTAATTTTGTCAAAATTGACAAGAATAAAGTACCCCTTGGAGGCGATGCGGGCGTAAATGGTTTCACCTGGCAAAAAGGTATTGGAATGTATATTACTTGTCAGAAATATTAACTCCTAACTATTACTTGTTTAGTACCTGGCAGCGGTCAAATTCCAATCCGCAAATTAGACATACCCTAACAAAAATAAGTATTCAGGTCTTTATCTTGTTTGGCAGAAACACTATTAGGAATCGGACGAATATATTTAGCGAAAATAAATTGTTTCTTATCTGATTTTGTTAGCAATGTTATGATTGTTTCGGTATAAATGCCACACATCTTGTTTGTGCATACTGTGAATGTATTTATATGGAGTTAGTTTTAATTGACCATCTATTTATCATAAATCTAGACTTCGTTCACACTTGTCTTATTTATGCCGTGTATTATTTGACTTATTTTGGAGACGAAATTGTACTTAACTCGAAAATGCCAGAAGTGAAGTTTTCTTGTTTTTTGCAGTAACTCCTCGGCAAACGTTCATTTATAAAATTAGCGTGATGTTTAGTGCAGCGACAGATGAATGTTTTCGTTAAAAATTTTGAAAACAGGAACCTATAGCTTTAAAAAGTACTTTAATAACAGTGTTGCGGGCCGCAAAAAAAGCTTGGAGGGCCGCATGTTGAGTATGGCTGGTTAGATAATAGTTCACGCACGGGTTATTTTTTCGTATATGCAGGACGACACATTTTTCCGTGTTTAAAGAAAGCAGCCAGGTGTCACACCAGTTTGAAATAGTTTCAAGGTCTTTTTGTAGCTGGGTTGAATCTGTCACAGGATTAGAGTATAGCTTAGTGTCATCAGCACAACACGAAATATTACAATTTATGTCTTTATCTAGATCTGCAGCGTATACCAAGAATAGTAATGGTCCTATGATAGAGCCTGAGGGACATTACTTAGAACTGGATACTCTGACGAGAACATTTGTCCAATTTTTACCTTGAAGACACAATTTGTTTTTTTTTTAATATTTTACATGTATAAGATCTTTTTCACTAAACAAAAATTGTCATTTTGTTTTAAAACTAAGCAAAATTTATCCATATATATTTTAATTTAGAGCTTCTTCTGCCCCTGCAGTATATCGTTGGTTATATAATTTAAAAATTGATATAACTTTGAATATTGTGAATAAAGATTCAATTAGTCCATTCTATACTATTTAATGGTTACGCTGATATGAATGAGATTCACAATAACTATAGGGACTATGGTAATGAAAATGTGTGTTTAAAGTATGTACTCCCCTCTAGCATCAATGCATTTTTGAAGTCAAATTTTCCACACATAAAAGGCAGCTCTCCACTCGTTAACAGGGATGGAGTGAAAATACGTGGGAATGGCACAATCGATTTCTGCTTCTGAATTAAAACGATGATTTCGTAAATTCTTTTTTCAAATTAAAAAATTACCGAAAATCACACATTGCGAGATCCGGCGAGTAGAGTGGATGTTGTTTTCCTGCAAAAATCGTAACGTTGCTTTCGCCCAATGAGAAGACGCATTTCCATGATGTAGCATGAATCATCTTACTAACAGCTCTTAAGGAACAGCAGGTGTCCCAAGCGGTTGCGACTGCCTCTGTCCCTGTAACTTAATGGCGTTTACAAGTCCCGTACATGACTTTTTGCACCTTGTCTTTTGACGGTTGTTTGAAGTAGATTATTTTCAAAAACCCGTACTTTACTTTCCTAACGTGTTGGAATGTCGTATACAGAGATATAAGTTTCGTGGCCTGTCACAATTTTTAAAATTATTCGATGACCACCATTATTTACCATTTGCAGAGCTTCCCTGCTAATTAGTACATGCTCGGATCCTATGCCTACGATTTCCTCCATAATTTAGTATGTGCAGGGATTTTCTTCTGATATCAATCTTCTGACAGAAGCCACGTTTTCTGGTCTTCTTTCATGCATTTTATCCCTAAGGCTACTACGATCTCTCCGAAATTCGTCTCTAAATGCTAACACAATTCTTTTGACACTTTGTTCTTGGGTTAGGTCAACTTTAAAATCATAATAAATCATAACTCGGTAATGATCTCTCTGTAGTTCTATGATTTGCACAATTTACTTAATTCTCAGGCTGTTAGTTTAAAACTGATAAAGCTGAATTTAGACCTGATTGACAATAAAACATGGTACTTTAAATAAATAAACTAGAAGCTTTTTAAAGCAAATACTTATTGTGAATATCATTCATATCAGAGTGATTACTTAACTATTCTACTATACACCTACGTCTAAATTTATTTAAAGTTATATTAGTTTTCTGTTTCTTATAAAAGATTATGAGTTTTTGTGTCTAATTTAAAGATAGTTCAGAAAATGTATTTTATAAATTTGAAATATATAATAAATTTGATCCTTTGCTGTTTCCTTTAGCAATATAATATTCCACAATTTTTGAATTGTTCTCAGTGAACGCATTAGGCTGTAGGATGTAATAACTCAAAATTACCCTGAAATTAGAGTTGGGCACCACCGTATTTGAATGCGCATAAAAGTAGTTGGCAAAAATAAATAAACAAAAATTACTAATAAATTTTAATGTAAATAACGGATACGCCTTTAGAAGACACGGTAAACACAAAAACTAATCTATAAGAGTTTCTAATAATAAAATGGCTTGATCTATTTCTAAATCGTGCTCTGGTACAAAGTAAAATTGACTCATCTCAATAAGTTAGGGCTTCATCAAAGGATAATAGTGGTTTCATCTGCCATGAAAAGTCTCATCCGTCGTTTTTTCTAATATTCAAATCAGTAAATATTTGAAGTCTCCAAACAGCCTATTACGCTTTCTTAGGTCCTCAAGACGTTAATTACTATCCAAATCAGCAAATACTTGTATTCTCCAAATAGCTTAGCCACAGAAGTATACTTCGTGGTTTAGCCTTTCAGATGTCAATCATTCTTCATATTACAAAGAAAAGATCATTCAAATCACTCCAAATAATTCTAAATATAATCAAGAAAAAGACCATCAAAATTTAGCAAAGCATATTTTTTGATCTGATGTTTTAAAAATTTTTTTTTTTTTATCAGGTGTTCACCTTGATTTATATATACTTCAAATTCAGAAAGAAAAACAACCATAAATGAATTTTGATTGACAGACACAGAACTGTCATCTCAAGGAAACAGATGGGACAATAGAGGTATGGAAGATATACCGTTAGAGTATATTTGATTATCCTTCTTTGTATATTGAAAAGTATAAAAATTTTACTTTATTAAATTTCACATTACTTTTTCAAATTGAATTTTACATCTATGGATTTGTATTTCATCTATTTCTCTTAATTTTATAATTTACTTTTTGGATATTTTTTTAAACTTATTGATTTCCCTCCTTAGAGATCAATTGAGGAGCGATCAGCCAAAACCAGATAAATCCACTTTTGGGCAAAAATGATTTTATGATCGATTCCTATTTCTTTTGTTGAGATATATCCGATGGCGCAATCAGTTTCAACCAAAACTCGTTAAATTTCATTCAAAATCGACCTTAAAGTCGAGCAATTCAAAACCAGATAAATCCCGAAAATTAAATGGCATTGGTCTGTTTCGAACAAAAAGGGATAAATCCATCTGCGAAAGCGTTTTTTCGGCTCTTTCCTACGCCAAGGTCGCGTACGAATATCGGGCGGTTATAGGAAAATAATATTGTTTAGTTCTGTTATTGTAATCGTTGTGAACGTTGTGCGATATGAAAACCAGTGCACTTCCGCGAATATACGCTGTATGAGTAGTTTTCTGACACATTTCTTCGATAATATCGGCAATATTTTTGGTTATTAGTGATAGAGGATGGACTAGCACGACAGAGACATTGATATATCTGTTCGAGAAGGTAATTAAATTTCTATTAAATTGCTTATTTTATTTTTACAAGTACGCCCTTTTTAGGAAATACTGGCAGCCTAAAACTCTCGAGAAACGAAGGTTAAACAAGCAACAAAAATATGTTGATAAGGATCCTGGACTATTAAGCAGTACTGTTGCCTTGGCTGATAATAAACTTATTCGACGAAAGCTTTATGCTGCTCCTGATAAACTTACGCAGGATATTAAGTTAAGTCACATGCTGGGTGTTTGTGAAAGGAAACGCTCTAACAAAGTAAGTCCAAAAAACGCCTCCTTAATATTACTTATTATCTTCAATCAAGAACTCAAAAGAAATCCATAAGAGTATGTCAAGCTTTTTTTTTACTAAAAGTTTGGGAATATCAAAAAATCGAGTCAATACCGTTGCAAAAGTTATTTACGATGGAGGAGTGCCAAAGGAAACTCGTGGGGGCGATCATGTTTCCAGAAAAACGGAAGATAAAAAAAAATAAAATAAGAGAGTTTATTGGAAATTTAAGGGGTACCGAAAGCCATTACAACAGAAGAAAGTCTGTGAGAATATACTTGCAAGCTAATTTGAGTATTGCCAAATTGCATAAGATTTTTAACTCACAGCAACCTGCACAATATAAATCAAGTTTATCCATATTTTATAGATTTTTTGTGGAGAATTTAATATAGGTTTTTCATCACCTGCAGCAGACTGTTGTGCTCTATGCATACGTCTTAAGGACAATATAAGAAAAGAAAAAGATCCCAAAAAAAATCTAACCTGATAATCGAACGTCAAATACATAGAAAGAGGGCAGACGCTTCCTACAAACTTGCAAAAGAAGATCCTCCAAATTCAATAAGTTTTTGCTTTGATATGCAGCAGGTACAGCCATTGCCTCGCACCCCCATTTCAGATGCCTTTTACTCTCACCAAGCGAGTTTCTACATACTTTGTTGCGTCGACATGAACTCAAGGAACACCTGGAATGAGATATAAGCTGGTCGTGGGTTAGTTCAGATAGTTTCAGCTCTATTAAATTATTTGGATTCACTGGAACTCGAAGACATTAAAGTATTAAGACTATGTTGTGATGGTTGTGGGGGACAGAACAAAAACTCGCATATTGTACGTGCTCTTTATTTTTGGCTCAAAAATAGCCCCCCCGGCACTTTAAAAGAAATCCAGTTGACTTCCCCAGTTCGAGGACATATCTTCCTTCCGGCAGATAGGGTTTTTGGCCGTGTGGAAAAATGTTTAAGAAAAAACCCAACAATATTAAGCAAAGACGAATACTTTGAAAAATATTCTGAGTTTGGAACAGTAAAAGAACTTGGCATTGACTGGAATCTTTACGACATTAAAAATCTGCAAGATTGTCTTAAAAAAATTGTAGGTATTTCCGACTACAAGCGAATCTTTATCAAGAAATCCCGTGATAAAGTAGGACAAGATATCCTGAAAGTACAATGTCATCAGAATTTTATAATGGCAAATAATGAAGTGCCCCAACAGATTCTTAAAGCACGAAAAGAAGTTTCACCAGTATTAGAAGAAATTCCTTTAACGCGATATCTTCCCGAGAAAAAGAAAACATTCCTAGCTCATCTGATGGCTTAACAGTTTGGTACAACCTGGGAAAATGATGAGAATCTAGCGTGGTACAAAAATATATTGCGTGAAGCTCCAGTTGAAGCTGGTGCCATCGAAGTTCAAGAACAAAATGAGAACGAACTTTGCGATTGCCTCGAGGATGACCTAGGAATGCACATTTCTGTGTGAATTTAAAATATAATAAACGTTTGAAAATACATCTTTGCTTTATTTCAAAAGTACAACAAAGTTTTAAAAACATATTATTATACTTAGATTTAGATAATAATAAAAAAATAAAAAAAAAAATAAATAAATAAAATTAAAAAATGCTTGATTAACGTAAAAGATTTGGTACTAAACATATTTATATTAAAATAAACAATTTTTACATTATAAAATTAGTTAACTCCATAAATTCATTTTGTAATTTGCAATAATTACTATATTAATCATAAAAAAAAACGAAAACAGTATTTACGAGGTCTATATCATCATATTTCAGATACACCATTTATTTTCTTGGTTAAAATTACGGACGCCCTAATGGACGGTTTTTTGCCAATATCTCACAACTTTATAAAATGGATTTATCTGGTTTTGGCTGATCGCTCCTCAATTTTTCTTTTTTTTTTTAATCTCATTTTACAGCCACTATTGAGGTTAATTAATTTCACTTGTTTTTAAATCACGTCAGCAGTTTTATTTTATTTTATTTTGTATAAACTATTTTTTTTTATATATTATAATGTCAATTTTAGTTTTTATATAACAATACAAGTTTTGAAGTATTTGACTACAGATAAAAAATAAAAGAGATTAAATAACCAGTGATACTTCGAATTTTTTTTACGTATCAGGTAAGTGTTTTTCTTATTCAATTATTATTTGGGTTACTTTAAATTAAATTTGTTATAAATAACACATTTATTATTTCTATTTCATGATCTAAATTTTCATTAGAATAGCTTAACAGAATATTACAATACTTATTTCTATTCTTTCTAGATTCAAGTTGGTTAGAAGAAAATACACAATCAATTTAAACAAATTACGTATGGCAGTCGATCTCCATAACCTTCTGCCAGATACACCATTAGCTATATGGGTGATAAATCTATAAAAGAAAAACAGAAGAGAATAAAAGAGTTATGATCAAGGTTTTTACTGAGATTCTCCATAATCTTGCAAGAACTGACAACTCAAAATTTACCTCCCAATCTCAATTTATTGTTGTAACATGTAGAAGTAGAGTTTTATAATCGGGTTACTAGTTGGTAATAAGTATCTTTGCTTTTATTTCCGTGTTATTAAGTTTCCAGAATTTGGCTACTTACTTGAAAATAAAACCGATTTGGACTCGCGCATGAAGAGTTCCGCACTTTCGTACAAGATTTAATATTATGTAGTTACTTTTTAATTACTTTATTAGCAAAAGAGGCAAAAAAAAACATGTTATAGTAGGGAAGCCCCCTATAATTTTTATTTTATATATTTTTTTATTATTTGTTGTTATAGCAGCCACAGAAATTTGTCTTTTGTGGTAGACTCCATAGACTAAGAAGTAGTTATTCGGCTTAGCTAGTTGCCCTTGGTTTTGTCTTGCCAGACCTTCGCAGTAGTACAATACGTGTTCTGCAGTTTCCTCCTCGTCCTGACAAAATCGGCACAAGGTCTCTTCTGTCAGAACGATATTATGCATATGTTTGTTAGGCCTATAATACCCTGTTAATAGATCTACTAATACTCTAGTATTTTTCCTATTAAGGCTTAGTAGGTGCTTAGTGAGTTTAGGCGATGATTCTTTTAAGAACTCTTTGGCCTGTCTGTGTACTAGTGAATTCTTCCACCACTCCTGAGATTGTTTAAACATATACTGCTTTATTCATGTTCTGATAGCTGTCTTTGTTACACGACAGAATGGTTCTGAGCCAATAAGAGCCTTTGTGGCTTCTTGTCGGGATAGTAAATCAGCTTCTTCGTAGCCCTTATGTCCTCTTTGACCTGGTACCCAGGCTAAGGTTAGTCTGTTTTGACTACCTAGCTCTGTTAAAGCTTCCAAACAGTCCCACAATAGACCTCATAAGAGGAGATAAAAACACTTAGAAAAATATAGATGAAGGCATTACCAAAATAATGACACTACAAGAAAAAGAAGAAAGAGAGTGGACGAACATATAAGCAGGCAGCAGTGGGAGAGCAAATGAATGCAGAAAGGCGATTCCCACTTCTTACCTTGGAGGGACAAAGAGGTTTTTATTCGATTTTGACATAAAACATTAAATTAAATCATTTTTAATTAAAGAAAGAAAACTAAATAATTTATAACTAATTTTATTTGACGTAAGCACACTAGAATATATTCTACCTAGTCGTTCTTATCGATCACAGCAATCTGAAAATCTATATGAAATATTGGAAATAATATCATTTTTTATTTAATTTTTTATATTTTTTTTTATATATATATCTATAAGCACATTCGAATAATAATTTATGAAACAGACGAAAAATGTATTTCGGACTTCTACGTCTCGTCTGGCAAACTTCTGGTAGTCACCGGAAAAACTCAACTTTTCGTCCTTATAACATAAACACTACTATTTTAGTTGGTAGGCTGGGTGGATGGGGGCGATGGTGCTAATAAAGATTTCTAACCTGTTTTAACTTATTTAATTTTAGTATTTATATTTTTTGTTAACGTTTATTTATACATCTTATAAATATAAGTTTCTTGGTAATATCGGTCAGTTTCTGTATAAATTTTTCCAGTTAAAAAAAAACTTATTTGCTAAAGTCTTTAATTATTGTTTTTATTTATATTATATTGACCAATCTTATAGAATTACTGTAATTGCTTTATAGAAAATAGAAAATTATTATCACATTAACAACTTTTTCTACTTATTAACTGCTAACAGTTTTGTAGAAAAAGCATATTTTACTTTTTCTTACTCCCTTTTTGTTTTTACCCTAGGGCAAAAAAGTATTTCTTCCCAAGGGATGTAAGTGAAACGTTCTAGAAATTATCAGACGTCAAAAACCAATTGTAAAGCTATTAGCACAGCTTATACAATACAGCTCCACAACTCCGTGTCGGCGTCTTTGATCTGGCGGTCGAGAACCAAGCAAGACGGAATGGTACTATCTCTGTTAGATTCGAGGGAAAAGTCGGGCCCGGATTAAACAATTTTTTTATTATTGAAAAAATTGAAAACCTTTGCGTAATAAGGTTGGTTACATGCCATATTAAGTAAGTTTTGGGAAATTAAATTTTTAATTTGTTTTAAATCTGTCAAATATAATTAGAAACATTATTTAAATATAAATATTACGAAAAATAGCACATCTTTCGGATTAGAGGTAAAATAATTTGTATGTGGCTAGTAAAATCCTCGTTAACAAATGTTTTGAGCTAAAACAGTCACTTCACGACAAATTGTGGCTTGGATCCTTTTTACACCAAGGGCTTCAATTGTTAAAGAATTGTGTCACGCTCGTGGATGCAAATCAAGTGGTACCCCGTGTCTCTGGCAAGTGTTACTCTTCGCGCAAAGGGTTTATACCTAGATAAACAAATGCTCTGACTGAGGTCTGGGAACTCTATGGCATATTGGAATTATAAAGAATTTGAGCTTTTATTTTAACAATATTGGTTATATTTAGATGTATTCTTATTAATTGAAATACAGATTTGTAGAAGTAATACTTTGACAGTTTTTATTAATATAATATATTCAATTTTTATCTGACCATACCGAAGTAGGGAATTTTGAAACTTTATAGTAATGTGAAATTTGAATTACAATATTACACGATATTACATAATTAGTACTTATTTTAGGTAGGTACTAAATTTGTACTTGGAGAAAGTAATATCGATTTTTATAAGAAAACTTGAAAAGTAAATTAATTTAGTTCCTATTTCTGATGTAAAACTTAAGTTTTGGTTTAAACCAAGAAAACAAATAAATTATAGTTTGTTCAACAAGGGTGGATATGATAGCAATATCACACAAAGACGAAGTTTGAGCACGACGTCGTATGCGGAGTACTCAATCGTCTGACTGTGATATGAAAAATCCACTCGATATGGTCAGTATATTTTTTCTACGACCCACTAACGAATATCTACAAATTTAAAAAATTATTTTAGGTTATTTAGACAAAATAACTAATTTTAAAATAATTTACGAAGTTGACTAATTTATAAAATAAAATTAACATGAAAAATTAATTAGTCCTCGGCCTAGATTCGATCCCGGGCTTTTCGCGTGGAAGGCAGATGCTCTGTCCTCATCTTCACCGAAACTTTCAGGACTTTAGTTTTAATACTCGTAATTAAATTAGTATCATGTAGTTTGATTAAAATTTATTTTTTTTAAAATGTGGACACAATAAAAACAAAAATGCTATTATTTATCGAGTCTACACAAAAATTTTAATGTATATTTCATATCAATAACTAAAATATATATTGAAAATTAGTTAAACAGAATTGTCACTTATTTAAAAAAATTTAAATAATAGGAGTTGGGTGACCAAAATATGAACTGTGATTTGTAGATTTAATTTTGTTAAAGTGTTCTCACTACCTAAAATGGATATGAAATATATTCGTAGTTGAACGCAATAACATACTTTTTCGTTTTGTAGTATGTGCATAGATTGGCTAATATCCATGCACAGATTACAAAACGAAAAAGTATGCTATTGCCTTCAATTAAACGAATATATTTCATATCCATTCTAGGTAGTGAGAACACTGCAAACAAAAATAAATTCGCCAATCACCGTTCATATTTTGATCAACCGACTGCTATTATTTTTAAAATTTTAAATAAATGACAATTCTGTCAAACTAATTGTCAGTATATTTTTTAGTTATTGAGATTAAACATACAATAAAATAAGTTATTCTTTTGGAAAACGTTAGCATGGATGACTAAAGGATATTGGGTTAATTAATTCTAAAAGTGTGGTACAAATGTTATTTTTTGTAGCCAATTCTTCAAAATTATTTTGAAATATCTTTTCAATATTGAATATTAGTTCTACAAATTCATCATTTGACAGTTGCAGATTTCCAAATGTATCTGGATTGGCGTTATCATATGCCTTTAAAAAGCAATAAAAAGAAAAATCATCTAATTCAACGTGATCTTTGTTATATTTAAGACAGGTATCGCAGAGGAGTGGATCCGCAAGGCTTTTATTAAAAGGTAACCACACACATACCTGATAAAATTTTTCTGTATCAATTCGTCTTTACAATAATTTAGGGTGTTAATAATTTTATCATAAAATAAAATACAAGGTGTTCCATTTAAAAAACATACATTTTAATTTGCCAGGCAAAAACGTGACACCCTGTATATCCAAAGATATTTTTAAAATATGTAGGTATTTTTCAAATCCATATAACTTTTATTTAAAACTTTCTTGCTTGTCTACAACAAAATAATGAACAATAACGCACTAATGGGATACCCTGTATAAATTATATTTTTAACAATGAAAATTTCTTATAATGTGGTTTGGGTCCTTGGGAAAACTAAAGAATATTTTCTTGCAGGTATAACCCTTATTAAAACAGCTTTTGACTGCACAAACAGAATGATGTCTTTTTTTTTCACTCATTCTACTCATAGCTAAAGAGTCACCAAAATGATAACAGTACCTTTAACTCAAACAAAATCAACGAAATTATAGGCTCCACGAAATTATACAATCAACGAAATTATAGGCTCCACGAAATTATACAATCAACGAAATTATACGCACGACTCAACACCTTACCTAAGTACGCTTCTGAACACCAAAACCGTCTTTTCCCTTCGAAGGCGGAGCTTAAGCGATGCGCGACGAAATCGACGCAAACCGTTGCCGCCAAGAGAGTGTTTTAGCTGTATTGTATAAGCTGTGCTATTAGTTAGAAAAGAAACCCAGGTGTATTAATTTAATCTGTCCGTATTATTTTATAATTATCACTTGCAATTAATTTTTTATGTGGACCATTCCCGAAACGTCCACCACTGCGTCCGTGTGTTAGTTAGTTCGTGCTCTCTAGAACACCAGAGGGCTTAAACTTGACCACTGAGTTATTAAATTGGGTTAATGGACTTAAAAGGGGTGATTTAGTAAGATATCGGGAGAAAGAGCCAAGGGGTAGGGTAGGTTAGTGGGTGAATTTTACGAAAACGTCTTGTGGTGGATGAGAATCAGAATGTTTTGATGAGGGTCGGTCGCTATTCGAAGTAGCTTTGAGCCGGTTAAGTCGTCTGGAACATTAACGGATATTTGGGATGGAAACTTTATAACTAGTCCTAGATACCAAAGCTTAGAATCCACAATTTCAACGAATACTTTTTCGCTCTATAAAAAGGAAATTCATTATACGGGGTGTTTAAAAATAAAGTACCGTAAACTAGGGATTTGTAGATCCTAATTAGTTATTAAGAAAAGTTAAATATAATTTTCCTACAAATGTTCCAGTAAAATAATACTTTTCAATAACAATTACGTAAAAAATATTTTACACATTTAAAAACATGTGAAATATTCAGCTACACTACTGAGACTGAGTTTCCGTCGATTTTTCAATCAAAGCTTTCAGTGCTTTGAAGATAAACTTTGATACCGGGTGAGTTGAGCCGGCCGGGTGACTTGAGACAAAACTTTCTAAATTCCGTTAAATTGGCGCGGCAACGTTGCATTTCAAACGACTCTCTGCCCACCGAAGTTATTCTATTACCAGAAGCAGGTGGTAAGTGATTTTTTGTACTAGATGTGTAGATACAAAATAATCATGCAAACTTGTTTATAATTCTTTACCTAACTACACTTGATCATTGAAACTTTTTTTATTTAATAAATTACTTTTTTGTGTATCTACTGCGGCATAAGTAGTAATTCTGTAATTCAATACGTTTATTTTTAACGGGTGTTAAATTTTACGATTTTAACATAAATTGTAATTCTGTAAAAATAAAATTAACGCATACGTTAAATTTACAGAAAAAATAAACATACGTTAAAAGTAGTTCAAATTTGCTATAAAAGTTTGGTTAAGTTTTAAGGTATGTCAAATAAATGTCATTCCTCTTGTCATATTTATTGTATCTGTCTGTTTTTTAAACAAGAATATTGAAAAAAGTAGCGGCCGAATTTACTTTAAAAACTATTTGGTAGGCCATCAATTTTTAATAGGTCTTTTCCTTTGCATCGAAAGTGTAGCACTGAGCTACACCACTTCTGAAAATATCGTTCCATTTATACAAATTGTATGGATGGAACAATATTTTCAGAAGTGACGTAGCTCAGTGCTACACTGTCGATGCAAAGGAAAAGACCTAATATTAACAAAACTAACCCCAGTAACCTTATAATAGTGCCCTTCTACGGCAAATCAATTACTAACTACAAAAAGTTTATATACACTATAAAAAATATAATTTCTAAATACAATTTGTCTAATTTCTACTGTTAAAATTACTTGAGTACTTTTAAAATAGTTATTTTCTTGATCTTATTCCATTATAAGTTGAATTAAACAATAAAAAGTCATAATTTCTTATATGTTAAGTTTTAAAGCCTACTAATTAGTACATGTTAATATCCTCGATTTAACGCATAAAATTAACACATTTATGTTAAATTTTTAACACCATTCTGCTTATTGAATAGATTTTTGCGGCACAAATGAACTATTATGTTAATTATGACAAGTTAAAATTTTTCATGAATTTACAGAATTGCTTTTCATATTTAACATACGTTATATTTTTAACGTCCGTTAAATTTTAACATATTCGTTATAGAATTACCACTATAGAAAGTTATTTTAATTTTTTATTAATATTTTTTTTTATATAAACTAATGCAGAAAAGGTCGTCATTTAGTTGCTTTTTAATTTATTTTTCAGTTTAACATGGGTAAATATAAAAGAACATTTGGGAGTCGACGATATGCTGATTTTCACCCTCAAAAACTAAATGAAGCCGTTGAAGACATGAAAAGGACGGGTAAATTCTACAGAAAACTTTCTGAAAAATATGAAATAACCCGCATACCAATCCAACGGAAAGTAAATAATATCCATATCGATGCTTAAAAGGTAAAAGGTCATATGCGACACATTTTGGTTAATTGAGATTTTAGCGCCACTAAATTTCTTTTTTTTTTTCTACGTCGAATGAGCGGAGTTTAAGCTGTCTACTACGATTTTTTTGTCGCTTAAGTCAACCGAAAAATAACTAATTGCAAGCATTTTTTTCTACCAAGCGACATAATAAGGAATAATTTGAGATGACTGGTATTTAAATTATATGGGAAACAATTTGAATCTTACTTACACCATTTAGCTATTTCATTTATTTTTCCCCATTGTTGGTTATCCTGTTTTGCTACAAGCCAAATATTAAAAATATTGCTGCTTAATCTCTTTTACCATGGATGCATTATCGGTGATCGTGGTGTTTATCCAGTTTTTCCCGGGTAGAAAATATGTTATTTTATTTTTTAAACCATTTTACTCCATTGAAGATTTATATAATTATAAATTTATCATGTTTTAGCAATATCAAATATTCTAAAAAATTTCCTTAAATCGTTTCACTTGACATTAATATTATTTTTTTTTAATCTGACCTGTTTTGTCAATAACAAATAAAACTATTTAGTATTTAAGATATCCGATATTGTAGCATTTTGGAGTTTACTTCCTTTTGATCGCATTTGTACAAGGTTGTTAGTTTACGCATCGAAATATTCGGCGGGTGGTTCAGCTAACTTTTCAGTATGTTGTTGAATGTGTTGTTTCTTTTATTTTGTGTCTAACGCTACTATACTTGTATTTTTCGGTAAGTATTAATTGTTGTAATATGTATCTGTAATGGAAATATCAATGTAGATAATACTTTTAAAATGACTATGGAGCACACTATATTTAGACTTGCGTGCCTTTAATAGCAGATTGGGTAGATGTAGAGGCTATGTCAGACCAAACTATTAAAACCACTGAAGAACCCACATATGAGGAGTTGCAGCCATATAACCCAAATAATAATAAATACGTCCATGCTTCCCATGTACCAACAAACACAGAGCAAAAAATATTAGACACAAATAAGAATATTGCCTTGCCGTCAACTTTGGGCAATAAGAGACTACATAGCGTACGTAGCAGTGAAAAACAAAAAATATTTTTATATTTAGACTATTTATCTGAAGACGATGCCCATCAGAAGGTAGCGAAAGCGAAAATTGCCAAAAAAAAAACAAAAAATCAATCAAAAGCCTATGTTTATAGAGAAAAAAAAAATACAGTTGGGGAACAAGGTAACAATATCAAGAAAACAATTAAGAGAAAGTCAAAAAAAGAAACCAACCAGTCTGGCCAAGAATATGTAAAATTTGTTAAATATGTTAGATCTGATGGAACTGTTGTACCAGCTAAAAAATTAAATTTAAATCCATGTGCAGGTAAAAAGTGTAGCAATAATTGTGAAGACATATCTGAAGAAAGGAGAAAGCAGATCTTTGATAATTTCTGGTCCCTTGACGTAGTGCGTCGTAAAGATTGGATTGTCGCAAAAATTATTGATTAAGAGAAAGAGAGCTACAGATTCAGAGAAGCGTCAGTTTACGTATAAGAACTTTATAAATGAAGAAGATGGCAAACGATCCGCCTGCCTTCAGTTTTTATACAATACACTGGATATTTCCCAAAAGTATGTCTAGTATACAGTAAGCAACGCTTCATTTGGTTTCTCCAAAGAAGATTTACGTGGAAAGTCCGTACCACCTAACAAGACCAAAGAACGTACTAAATTGGCAGTAATTAATTTTATCAAGAAACTTCCGGCTATACCATCTCATTATTGTCGAAAGGTTCATCCCTATTGTATCTTCCACAAGACTTTAAAAAATTAGCAAAACTCTATCAGGTATACAAAAAGAATCACATATAGAGCAGGAAATTGATGTAGTCGGCGAAAGAATCTTTCGAAATGTCTTTCAGGAAAATTTTAATATTGGGTTTCATGTGCCAAAAAAGTACAAGTGTCTACAATGTATTCGGTTCGAACGGTTGGAGATACATACTGCCGAGGACATAAAACAAGTTAAACTAGATCATGTTGAACAAAAAAATCACTCATATATTCGTTTTAAAATGCATCAAAACATTCTCAAAAATGACCCAGCCACTTTATGCGTGAGTTTTGACTTGCAAAAAGTCTTAAATACACCTAATGGCGAGAGTATATTATTGTATTATTCGCGAACGATTTACATATTTAACCTTACCTTTTATGAAAGTGGTAGCCGGGAGGTTTTTTTGTTTTTACTGGGATGAAATAACTGGAAAACGTGGTGCAAATGAAATTGCTACCATTTTACGCCGATGTATAGGCATTGTTGATAAACGTAAGTATGTTAATAATTTACTTCTACTGACTGTTGCCCTGGCCAGAATCGCAACAAAACAATTCTGTCAATGATTCATGCTACTTAACAAAATTGTAAATTTATTGAAACCATTCTAATTATCTTTTTACTTACACGGCATACATATAAAGGTAACCTAACTAATAGATATCAGAGTGTTAGAATAAATGGTGAGACTAGCGAACCTGAGCTAATTAAGTATGGAGTGCCTCAAGGGAGTGTCTTAGGTCCAGTCCTCTTTAATATATATATAAATAATCTGTTTTCAATTGATAGTCCAGGTAGAATTTTGGGATTTGCAGACGATACTGCAATTTTTTATGAGGCAAATAATTGGCATGAACTAAAATATATTGCAGAAAGCGACTTTCTGAAAGTGAAGGGATGGCTAGATAACATGTCACTCACTATAAACATGGATAAAACAAAATACATGCCATTTACTTGCAATGCTTGTTGTCTCCCTTCGTACAACCAACTAACCATAGCGACACGTGGACACCACTACGCACTGGAATCTGTTGCTGAAATAAAATACCTTGGTGTATATATAGATAATCATCTGAAATGGGAATACCATATAAATTATACTATTAAAAAATTACAGGGTATTTTATACAAATTTAAATACTTAAAAAAACATCTACCTGTACAAAATCTAATAACATTATATTACGCCTTGGTAGAAAGTCATTTAAGATATGGCATTGTTATTTGGGGAAGTGCACTTAGGTGTCACTTGAAAGCATTAGAAACAATACAAAAAAGGTTTTTAAAAATAATTTTTTCGCGAGATTTTCGTTATCCTAGTAACCTATTGTATTCGGAAGGCAAAATTCTGGATCTTAGGCAACTATACTTTTACTGTTCGGTTCAAAAATACAAGTTCACCACGAAAGAACCTAATCTACCATTCCATTATTATAATACTCGGAACAGAAATCTTCATCATCTTCCTCAGGTTGGTAAATCACTTACTCAACGATCCTTTGCTTACCTTGCACCTAAAATGTACAACCAATTGCCCGAATCCATTAAAAATCTTATTCACAAATCTACATTTAAAATACAAATTAAAAATCTATTGTTTAATACTTCCCGTCAAATAATAAATGATTTAATAGAATCAAAAATACTTACCGTAAAATTGTAAATTTATACTTATAGGCTGTATAAAGATACATGAGTATGATTTTCATGTGATAAAAAATATAGGTAGATGATGTCCGGCTTTGTTAATTTTTCCAATGAAGTCAATAATTTAATTAAATTTTTCCTACACTGCACGTCTGTTATTATTATTGTTATTTAATTGGTTTTACTTTATTATATTCTATTTTAGTGTGTATATGTCTATGTATATGTTTATAATTATTGTACTTAAAATCTCCTACTTTTAGAGTGTAAAATATAGTAAATTTTGCTTGATAGTTCTAGTAAAATAAGTTGTGACTATTTTAGTCACAAACTAATTATTTTAATAACTTTTATTTTCTTCTTGAAACAAGTGATTTATCACTTATCGAGTAGCTTATTCATACCAAACTTATTAGTTTTTATTGTATATTAATTTTGTTTTAACTGTAATGCATATTTTGGATGAATAAATTATTATTATTATTATTATTATTATTATTATTATTATATGCCAGTAGACTCTGTGCATGCCATTATAGAGAGGAGTATAAACAATTACATTATTTGGGCGCCTTCTCAGTGGAATACAGTTTTTGCAACGGCAAGACAAGATTCACGGCCTTACAATGTTAAATATTTATATGCTTTAAAGATTTTAATAAGTGGGAGATTTTGGGTGAGAAGTATTTTAAAGCAAAACTGATTGGAAAAATTAGTAAAGTTCGAGTTTGCATATTAAAAAAAAAATAAGCTCATAAAATAACTCAATGAATGACAAGGCATCCAGTTTTGAAATAGTAGTTCAAATGAGAGTAGAAGCTGCACCCACTGGTTTGTTCAAATCACTTCTTCCGATATATAAACAGAAATACGATGAGCCCAACAGACTTTGCACAAATATTTTCATTGCGAATTTATTAACATTCCAACAGGAACTGTAAAAGATACTTTACCCGATTCTGATATAGAATAGAAATTTCAGTAACTAATAATTATTATTAATAAATACCTACCATATTAAGAAAATAAGAACTGTATCTACACGTTAGAAAATAAACTTGATACTTTTATACATTTTTCTTCAATTTTTATTACCATAACGCCAAAGTAATAATAGTAATTAGTGCACACCTTAATTAATAACAATAACCCATCGAAAGAGTATATTAAAATTTTAGCAGATATTTACTAAATAGTAGGTTAAAATACTTTACCTAATCGCTGACACTTATTGCTAAAGTGGTTGAAACCACTTAGTTAATTACAAATATTCAATATTTAAGTAATAATAATAATAATATTAATAATAATGTTTATTCAATTCAATTCAATTCAATTCAGTACATAAATTCAATAATAAATATAAATATAAGGATATATACATAAAAGTTAGAATAAATACAAGTAACATATTATTAAAAAGACTTAGTAACTACCTCATTAAAATAATACATACTAAGTAGAGGGAAAATAAACAAAGTTAAGCCACAGAAGTAGTTTTTAAAACTACTTGTATTGTGACCTTAATACAGTTTGTTTTGCCTTTTTTGGGCGACACAAACAGGGTTTTTGTCAAATCCAGTGAAAAAAAAATATATTGTCAAATCCAGTTTAAGACACATTCGGGGTATAAGGACAAAATAGAGGTAAGTTAAAATTAAAATTAAAATATCAGACACATAATCTTGCAGACACATATTCTTGAAATGGCTACTTTTGTCACTGTAGAGTTTGATTTACTATATCGGTAAAAAAAGTGATTAAAATGTTTTACCTTTGCTCCTATATTTACTACTAAGGCATTTCACACGCTTTATCTAATCATTCATATTTAAAACCAAAGTGGTTAAATCGTTTTACCTTGTTGACATTATTCAATGTGAGGACTCTTAAAACCTTTTACCCAAATATTAATTGTTCAGAGAATTGCTTAAGCGACTGCAACTTTGTTATGAAAGGCTATGTTCTTGTGTACTAATAGTTATTACACCAACACACCTTAGGTTTTACCACACTAGTCTTTAAATTTTAAAAATGCATGTATTGAAAACAAAATTAATTTAAAACAAAAAAAAACAGCTTTAAATCGTCCCACTGTAAAGTTAATAAACTGTCGCTTATAACCTTTTGCCTTTCAACCATCGATAGGCGAAATTATGGTGGTCAAACAATTTTATCATCACAAGAAAAGCAGAGAATGATAGATAATATAGATGTTGCTTGTCGTTGGGAAGTTCCCTTTACAGCTAACGATTTTAAAACATTAGTTAAGTCATATTTAGATAGACAAGGTGTGCAAAAATTTAGTAACAACAACTAGCCTGGAAAAGACTGTATCTACGGTTTTTTGAATAGACATCGTCAAATTTTGAACATTTGTTGGTGTGACAATATTAAACGTGCTAGAGCAGGAATAAACAACGTTACGATGAACGCATATTTTACTGAACTTAAAAAAACCTTGATGTAATCGAGCCTCATCTCTTTGTTAACTATGATAAAACTAATATCATAGATGACCCAGAAAAAAGCAAAGTGATTGCTCGACGTGGGTCGAAACATGCTCATGGGATTATCGACTTATCCAAGACCAGTCATTCCGTCATGTTTGCTGGTACCGCTTCAGGAACCTTTTCACCTGTTTAAGTAGTATACAAGGCAGAAAGCCTATATAACACTTGGGCCTCAGGAGGCCATCCTGGCGCAAGATGCAATAGAAGTAAGTCCGGCTGGTTTAATGAAGCAATGTTTGAAGACTGGTTTTTAACAGTTGTGTTAAAGTATTTTCAAAATTTTCCAAAGGAAGTCCACAAAACCCTGATTGGGGATAATTTGGCTAGCCATTTAACATTTATACTTAAATGGCTATTCAGATTTGTGTAGAACAAAATATAAAGTTCATTTTGCTTCCACCAAACTCGACTCACTGTTGTCAGCCATTGGATGTGGCATATTTTAAACCACTTAAGTCTGACTGGCGAAACGTATTATTGGACTGGAAAATAGAGCATAGAGAAACTGTGCCGAAATATGTTTTTCCTAGACTCTTGCCTAAATGCCTTAATAAACTTGACAGTAACGATAATTCGAAGCAAAATCTCCAGGCAGGTTTTAGAGCCAGTGGAGTTTACCCTATTAATCGAAATGTAGAGTTGAAATTACTGCCAACAAATATTTTATAACTCCTAACGTGGACAACACTGTAATCGATAATGCTTTCTAAATATTTTTACAAAATCTTTATAAAAAGGAAATTGAACCTAAGAGGCAGAGAGCAAAAAATTAATTAAATGTTAAAGCGGGTGCCAGTGTATCGAATCTAGAAGAAAACAATGTTGGAGTTGCTAACAAGGAAACAAAACAAAGAAAGCAAACGTATCAGACTGTGGCTCAGGCTCTGATTTAGAATCTGAAATTTGGTCTACACATGACAGCTCAGACACTCCAGAAGACTTTGATAAAGACAAGGTGGAAGATTTGATAAATATTTAAGTGGGAAAATTCATCGTGGTAGGGTTTTCTTATAGCGCCCCAGAAAAGAAAATAGTCACAAAAAATGTATTGGAGAAATTCTAGAAGGAAACCCAATGACATACTTCGCTGTAAAGTTTTGCGAAAAAGTTTCGATGGAAAAAACATTGTTATATTTTCACAAGCGTCTGATACGTGACATAAATAAGTCAAACTTTATAAAACGAGGAAGGCATTGCTTCCCCATAGAAATGTAGTTTTATATTACTCATCTACTGTTTCTTTGTTTATCTTTTCGTTTGTTTTGTTTCTTTTATTTGTTATAAGCAATGTTTTAGATAAGTAAAGCACATTTTAAAGGAATATTTTATTTTATTTTGAAAATAATTATGGTTTACATGAGTCACATTACTTTTTTAAAAGATCCTTTAAGTCTTAAGTCAACTTCTTGGTGTAAAACATGAGCAGCACATTTAAAAACGTTGTTATCCCAAGTCACCCGGAAATGGGTATAACTTGAGACAGCTAATTTTCTTTTTTAATAATATGAAAACGTGTGCTAACTAAAATTTAATTAATAAAATTTATTCTACGTGTGAAGACTCATTATCTTGTGGATCTGAGTAGTAAATGAGTCAAAATTTTTTATAAATAAATGAAAACCGTCTCAAGTCACCCGGAATGACGGTACTTGTTTCGCAGATTTTGATGTCATTGCGAATAAAATTAAGATTTTTCAAAATCCTTTTGATACTGACATTGCAACCCTAGCCCCGGAACTTTAAATGAAAATTATTGATTTACAGTGCAGTTATATAATTAAGAACAAATATCAAAAGAGTCTTCCACTGGTACAATTTGATAATTTGCATAAATTTGCTCGTGGGCTGTTTTCTGTTTTTGGTAGTACCTACCTGTATGAAAATTAAACTGAAATACACAAAGAATGTTTACAGATCTAAGTTAACCGATGAGAATCTTAAATCTCTTTTAATAATTGGTACAAGTAAAATTTATCCACTACAAACTATTGTCAATGGAAAATCACAATTACATAAATCCAATTAGTATTTTTTACAAGGGGACAGTCTGCGGTTTCATTCGCGTTAATTTAGCTTTTCCGTTCCCGCGAGATTTTCAGGATAAAAATCATATGTGTGATTCAGGATATAGAGACTCCAAACATCGATATACAAACATATACGATATTCTTTATATTTACATAGCAAGTAAATAAATCAGAGTTATTATTCTGTTTTTTATTCAACTTATCACAGCAATAATAAGTTATTAGCTCTTGCGGGCCGGATTGATGATACTAGTGGACCGGATTTGATACGCGGGCCGTAGTTTGGAGACCCCTGTTCCAAAAAAAAAGGTAAGTTAATATATTCTGCGTTTCTATTTTGTGAGAGAACAAATCGGTTATCAGAATCGGTAATATTTATTAAGTTAGGATTTTAATATTTTTTCTTAAAATAATTATCAGCAAGCATTTTGGCAATATCTAGCAGTCATGAATTAAATAATTTTTATGCAATAAAGTTGAAATTCTATAAAGAGTGATAGTTTCTTTCACTTGTCTATTGTCTAGTTTTATTTCAGACCTACTTTAAAGAGTGTATGTAATTAAAGAGGTGACACAGTTTATCTAAGAGTCCTTTTACATTGTTTAAGAGGAAAATTTACATTACAAACTGAAAGACTTGCGGGGCACAGGTAGTTTAGTTGGTATAAAAATTACAACTTAAGGGTGGAACCTAAATACTACAAAATTACTTCCGAAACTAAACAAAATCCGCATTCATTCATATTTTTAACAATTGCATGTAGATACGAGGGATACGTATTCCAAACTCGAACGCGCGAAGTTGGAGATAAAGAAACCGAAAAATCCTACTATGCGGCTGCCGACGTTCATCAGTTCTTGAGTGAGTCAGAGTTACCTAAATTAGGGGTAGTGGTGCAGCGAGACGAGAGATTCTCGTCTCTCGTCTCGTCTTGTCTCGTCTCGAACGAGACAAGAGAGACATTTTCTCTCGAAAAAAGATTCGAGACGAGACGAGAGAGTGTCATCTCTCGACGAGAATTTCTCGTTTCTCTCGAACTCTCTCGGGCTCTCTCGAACAATTTTCTCTTTGCTTATTTAAAATTTTCAATTGCTTATCGTAACTTAAAATGTTAACATATTAGATTTCGAGATAAACAAAAAGTTAACTATAACACACCTATTCTATAAATATTAAATGGTAACAAATGATACTTGTGTTATTAGGATTTTATAAATAGTGATTTATAGGAAAAAATATTTCTTATTTCATTTATTTAAAATTTATACAATCATTTCTTATATTTAATCCATTCTGCTTTGGTGAGGTTACTTTTGAAGATAAGTTAAAAAAAATTAAGCGTTTTTTCGAAAAACTGTCAAAGAAAAGGTAATACACACGAATGTATTATATACAGTGGGGGCGAAAATTGTACCCTCCTCTATTTTAACTTCTAAATGAAAAAATATAACAAAACAAAAACGAGGTAAAACTTTTTGTTATAACGAGATGCACTTTACTTGAGACACGTAAGATAGAGGGAGTCACTAGCTTTAAATTTTCTTATGGAAAGTAGGGTTATATTTTCTATATTTTTACAACAGATTTAGGTTTTTATATTTTTACACAAACTACATTAAATAAATTCATAAAGTAGGTTAAATTCTTTTTTTATTAACCGCTTCAACCTCAAAGGATTATTACCGAAGGTATATTACCTTATAAATGCTGTTTTTTACAATAGTATACAATGGATAATTAACATTTTGGCTAGTACAGAGTAAAGTCAGTATCTTTTATAATTTTAAGCAATTTTTTACTGTTAGAGGGAACACTGCACAAATGACAATTTTTTGTAGCTGGTACTTTGTTCTTATACAGACATGTTCTGGGCCTTTACTAATAAGTTACATTCTTGATAACTCTCGTATTAACAATTATTGTTTATTATTAAGGAAACGCTTCTTGTATTTACTAAAATAAATAAATTAAGAATATCAAAGGTGATTTAAAAACCACTTGACATATTACATTTTTCATAACTTCTTAGCAAAAAATTATCTTCTAACATTATCTAACATTTCTTGGATTATTGCGGCACACGAGGATTATCAAGAATGTAATTTTTGAAAAAACAAAACAAAATAACAAAATTAAAACTGTTTGCTTGGAAGTAAATATAATCAAAATATCTTTCAAATGAGGTATTACATGACTTTACTTTCCATTAGAAAATTTAAAGATAGTAACACCCTCTATTTTACGTCTCAAGTAAAGTGTATTTCATTACAACAAAAATATCATGTTTCTCTAATTTCACATCTTTTTTGTTTTATGTCTCTATCTTCTTGCATTTTGAAAACATACCACAAAATGCTTTCTTTTGACATCGCAGGATTGCATTAGAAAAAATCTAACTTCCAATTTAACCTCTTCCCACCTCCCCGACTGACTTACAAAACAAAGTATTTTCGTTTTTAGTTAACGCCTAATCTGGGCCACTTATTACTTTAAATTTCAATTGTAAAACGACTGTGACAGACAGAGAGACATAAGTATTTCCTATTGCCAAATTTGGATACTAATTAAGAATGTGCACGATGTATCGATGTTTAAAAAACATCGATTTTTAGGTTTCGATTATCGATGTTCAACATCGATGTTTTTTAATCCGATGTTATTTGCTAACATCGATTTTTACATTAACATCGATGTTTTTCTTTTCAATGTTTCTTTATTTTTTGTTAAGCGTGACGTTTAATTTGATGGTTTAAATTTCTTTTTCCTGTTTTTTTTTGCTCTTCAACGAACGCTTTTGGAAAACATCGATGTTTACAGACACATCGATGTTTCAAAAAATTTGCGCATTCCTAGTACTAATGCGCAAATTACTTGAAAAATTATTTAATTCTGTCTTACAAATTTTACCGTTTTTTCTCGTTTCGTCTTTTTCAAATTTAAATTTGATATTGTTTTATCACGAGAGAAACGAGACGAGACGAGACAAGACGAGAGGAAGGCTCTCTCGATCAAGAGAAGCGCCTTCTCGTCGAGACGAGAGAACAGTTTTCTCTCGCCCTACGAGACGAGACGAGAGAGGCCACTCTCTCGTCTCGTCTTGTCTCGCGGCATCACTAATTAGGGGAACCAGAATCGTATTTGTTTTTCTTGGTGCATTGGGAGATATTGTTATAACCCAGTTCGATTTTTTAGAGAGTTTTACATTATTTTTATATTTTAATTTAGTGAATAGGTTTAGTTAGATTAAATTATATTTAGGAGTAAAGAGGTGTGAAATATAAATACAAATAACGAGAAAATAGACGATTGTTTCGAATAATGTAATATCAATTAATACAGGGCTTTTATTAATTGAGTGCCGATACTTAAGGGTGTGAATCCTTGGGTGTTAAAGTTTTAAGAAAAAAATAAGTATTTTATCATAAATTTCTTATCACTCTAGATATTTTTATGAAATTTTGCCCAAAAAAAAGTGTTTTCACTCAAGGTGGTTTCCTACCAAATTTCAACAAAATATCAAAAGCAGTTTCATTCAATAAACTGGTTTTTATTTTCTTACGCGAAAAGGGTGCTTCTTACGAAAGTACGTCTATAAACCAAATGTGCTCCAAAATAAATAAGGATTTTAAAGATAATTTTTAAGGTGTTGCTCGCGACTGGAAATCAATCTGTGTACGATTTATTGGTAGATTATGTGAATAAAAATAATATTAATATCTAATATTTAAACGTAATACCTTTCAATTTGTGTGTGGCTGAAGGACTTATGTCCATTGCCAATAAAGCGAGAAAAAAAATAATAATTTTGGTTTTTAGAAAAAGCAGTGGCGTACCATATTTTTGTTCAAAAATATTCAGTTCAAACCTGGTACAGACGTCACTGGTACATAATATACTATATTTATATATCTAATTTTTAATATTACACTGAATGTAACATGGCTTTTTTGTTTGCCTTTTTGGATTAACAAAATATTATTTTAATGATTTAAAATAAACTGCCAGTAATAATAATTATCTGCATTTAAACATGTACAAAGTGAAATCATAAAACGACGCATCAAGAAAGCACCAAATTATTAAACTTTTAATTTAAGTAACAAGTATTAAAAATAATTTTAAAAAACCGACTTTAAAATAGTGCAGATGCCATCACCACATCTTAGCCAAATTTATATGGGACCACCCCTGAGGTACCCTCATACTAACGAAAAGAATTATAGAAATTGGACAAGGTGGTAAAGAATTATCGGGGTGCTTCAGGGATGGTTCCATATAAATTTGGTCAAAATCTAATAATTGGGCCCTTGAGAAAATCCTCAAACTCTTCATTTTTTATGTATGTTTAGCGATAATGCTTTACCACCTTGTCCGATTTATATGATTCTTCTTTTGTTAGTAAGGGGGTACTTCAGGGGTGGTCCCATATAAATTTGGTTAAGATGTGGTGACGGCATCTGCACGTTTTTGAATTCGGTTTTTTAAATTTTTAATTTCTAATACTTGTAGGATGTAGATTACGCTGTTAAAATATGACCGTCTATTTTCGGGATACCCTGTATATTGGAAATTCGAAATAATAGTTATGACGTAGCGGTGTTTTTCTAATTGTAATCGGACCCTGGGTATATGGATACGGAAAATGATGAATTGGAGATAGGTAAATTGTATTTATTGTATTAAAGGAACAACAAATATAAGTATCTACAATTAAATAAGTATATTAATATAACAATTTTTTAATGTCTGTATAATTTTTTTTTCACATAGATTATTAAATTAAAAAAATAAATATTGAAACACGAAATGTTAATTTTTTCCTCTTTTACAACACAAAATATACAATACTGTTGAATAAAATTTTCTCTTGGCAGCAGGTGGTTTTTGTGACGCGACAATTATGATGCTTTGCATCTCATGAATTAAAGCTAATTCTCTTTCAATCTTAAGGTGATCACACCCCTTATAATTTTTGGACAAGAATATCTCAAAATATTTCAATTTTGACAAAATAAATTAGGAAAAAATATCTAGAATATGCATATATTTTAATGTTTTAATTCCTTCCGGTTTCCGAAAAAAACTAAAATGGCTTTAATTTTGAAATATCATAATGAAAATAAATGCATTCCTCGACAGCACTATTCTTAATATAATCTACAAATTAAAGCTCCTAATGTCTTGTTAATGATTTCCTAAAATTCGCCAAAATTAGTGGCTAAAACGCCTCGTTAAGTGCTATCTTTTGGTGTAAACTGGTGTAAATTGTTGCAAGAAACGAATAATGACAGAGTGTACGATACGATAGTTACAAGCGCGTTACACCAGAAGGCAGCACATAACGAGACGTTTTAGCCACTAATTTTGGCGAATTTTAAAAAATCATTACCAAGACATTAAGAGTTTAAATTTCGGGATTATATTAAGAATAGTGCTGTTGAGGAATGCATTTATTTTCATTATATTTGATTTTTTTTCTCGGAAACTAAAAGGAATTAAAACTTAAAAATATAGGCATATATCTAGTTAATATCACTTAATTTATTTTACCAAAATTTTAATTTTTTAACAAAATTACTTTTTGAAATATCTTATGCTGCATTCACCTTAATATACCAACATACACGGTGTTTAAAAATTCATGCGACAAATTTCAGGAGGTGATTGCTCGTATGAAATTAAGATGGGTTTTTCCCATAACAAAATTTCCTCAGCCCACCTCTTTCCGAGATATCACCCTTAACAGGTGGTGACTAAAATTGAGTTTCTATTTTTTTTTCTAAAATTTCAGTAAAGCTAGAAACTTGAAATTCTGTAATTTTCGTGCACTCGCAAAGGACTAACCACGGTTATTTTTTCAATATTCCTGTTACATTATAGAGGGGTGAAATTGGCAACCCTTACTTTATTTCATATCAAAACGTTTTTTCGAGATAAAGTTTTATGAAATAATTTTGTAACTTGAAATCCTTGTTATATTTAAAAAAAAAATTATTCATAATTTTTTTCCCAAAACCAATAGTTTCAAAAAAAAAAATACTGTTTTTCACTCAATTTATTAAAAAAAATGATATATTATGGTGTTCATTTTTTTTTCTCTGTTTCATATTTTTAAAGTGACTCCAGAGAGGTATGGGTTAAGCCTTTACCTGTACTTACATAAAATTTCTTTTGGTAAAATTAAAAAATAATCCGTAAAATTGGTGTACTATGAAACCCTTGCATATAATATACAGAGTGACCCAAAAGTCTGGAAACGGCCAATTATCTCGTAAATTGCTAATTCTAATTGTATAAAATTTGGGATACACCTATTTTGGGATACGGTAATTCCAGATTTGATATTTGCAATGTTGCCAGAGTTGCCGTTTCGCTTAAATTATTAGTCACTTTAGTTTTTCAAATTCATCACCTTGCATATTCAGTCATTATTGGAATCTCCTATTCAATACGAGTTTAACCGTATGTAACACTTAGGATTTTATGTAGTATATTTTATGTAGTATAAATAAAATAAGTCTGGCAACTCCTAATTGTCTCAATAATTTTTTTTATACAAACTATTTTCAACTACATTGAAACGTAACAATTGAAAGATTATAACATTTTTAACATAATGATTACTTTATCAAGTGTTCAAAATGTGCTCCATTTGTGAGATGACAGTACCCTAATCGATGGTAGAATTCCACCACATTTCTCCATGATTGTTTTATTTATTTAAGACCTTCCAGACTACATAAAATCATAAGTGTTACATATGGTTGAACTCGTAATAAATATTAGATTCCAATAATGACTAAATATACAAGGTGATTAATTTGAAAAACTAAAATAACTAATAATATAAGAGAAACGGCAAATCTGGCAACATTGCAAATATCAAATCTGAAATCTCCGTATCCAAAAATAGGTGTACCCCAAATTTTGTACAATTAGGATTAGCAATTTACGAGATAATTGACCGTTTCCAGACTTTTGGGCCACTCCGTATATACCAATCTTAGTATTACAGAAATAAATTACGTAAAAAATTAAGTGTACAAATATGTAAAATTTATTCATCCCTCGTAAAATCAGTAAAATATATTTTAAACTGTTTTCATTCACAAATATTAATTTCTTAAAAATCTAACAGAGGCGTCACTTTCTAGACGAAAAATCTTGCAATGTAAGGGTTTCGTAGTACCCCACTTTTAAAGTTTATTTTTGACTATTTTTAAGAGAAAAAAATATGTACATATAGGTAAAGGGTAAAGCTATGCTCCTCTAGAACCACTTTTTCAAAATTCAATTTAGTTTTTTTTTTAATTGAGAAAATGGGTAAAAAAAGTGGAGATTTGTATTTTTTTTTTATAGAAAAAATAGTTTCAAATTTTAAAAAAGTATAGATTTATCCTTTATCTACACATTTATATTTTTTTCTTTCAGAATAAGTCACAAATAAAGTTTAAAAGTGGGGTACTACGAAACCCTTGCATGCTCCGCTCTACAGCCAAGTAAATACTCCTCTTAAAAATTTGTATATTTTTTTAGTGGGTCATATAAAAAGTGTACTGAACAACTAACAATATTCTTATTGCACAAACTACTATTACCAGAGCTAGGTATTGTTGGCTTCGCACAAGCATAGTCACTTTTTTCGCATGTATAAATTTTCTGGACACGTTTATGGCTTTTATGACCATTATTATGAATCAATCAGAAACCACAATTTTGTTTTCGGCTATTTATTTTTTATTAAAATAATGTTGATAGAATCGTGATATTAGTTTTATTTATTTCCATACATAGCGCAAAGTTTTATTTTTATTATTTTAATGTCATCGAGCTTCGAATTTTATGTTATTTTATGAAAAATTATTAAAATTGAAGGAAATAAATATTTATTTATTTATTTTTGAATACCAAATAAAAATAATTAAATAAATAACAAGAGGTTATGCAAACTGAAACATTTCGAACAAAATCATATTTATATTTTTGTTTTACAAAGGATTTTTAAAATAATATTAAACCAGAATAAATAAATTACTCTCCTTCTTCCTATGAGATACCACGGGTGTGATCAGCGTCTTGAAAAAACTGGCATTCTTA
The DNA here is from genome assembly GCA_927349885.1 of Psylliodes chrysocephalus. Lineage (NCBI taxonomy): Eukaryota > Metazoa > Arthropoda > Insecta > Coleoptera > Chrysomelidae > Psylliodes > Psylliodes chrysocephalus. The sequence continues at coordinate 64,950,119 of OV651816.1, forward strand.
GTTGTGTTGCTATTAAATAAGATTTAGAGAGTTGAAGTATTTAAAGTAAGTTAACGTAAACGTGAACGTCAACGCAGAAATATAATAGAGAGTTGAAGTGATGTTATAAACGTAAACGTATACGTGAAATTTGACATCTGCGCATGCCTATTAAAATATCCTTCACGTTTACGTCTACGTACATACGTAAACTTACGAGCTCTGGCATATACACGTAACGCAAACAAAATAACCTCTTTTTAATAGGAAAATTAGAAATCCCAATATAATATGTCATTATTTGTCATAATTCGTTAGGATACGTAAATGTCACGACGCGTTTAACAACTTCAACTCATATTTTGTACAACAACGTAAACATTATTTTTCTGCGTTCACGTTCACGTTTACGTTAACGTACTGGAAATACTTCAACTCTCTAATATTTACGTTGAAGTCCAAAATCTGAGTTGAAGTTGTTAAACGCATCGGGACATTTACGCGTCATAACAGATAATGACAATTAATATCAGGATTTCTTCGTTCCTAATTAAAAAGAGGTTATTTTGTTTGCGTTGCGTACATACGCCAGAGTCCGTACGTATGTACGTACACGTGAACGTAAAGGATATTTAAATACGCATGCGTAGATGTCAATTTTCACGTATACGTTTACGTTTATAGCATCACTTCAACTCTCTATTTCTTGTTATGTATCTGTATCTGTAACGTATGGAGAGAGGGCATCTGGGCCTCACTAGGCCCATTGTTCATCCTCCTAAGATGATAGGCACCTCCTAGCTCGTGAGACAGCCTACAGATTTAATGTAGTTGACAACGTCGCCAAGAGGTGCTTATCTTATATCGGCCGGTGTTAGCCGATACTCGCCGAACACAAATCTTCTAATAAATGAGAGCGTCGGGCAATCGTAAAGGATATGCTCGATGGTCTCATCTTCTTGTTCGCGCCCTCTGCAGATTGCGGATTCCGACAGCCTGAAAATAAGGAGATGATTCCGTACTTGGCAATGACCAGTCAAAATGCCTGTGACCAGACGCAGATTCTGTCTAGTCATAATCAAGTATTTGTTTGCTGCTATATTGTCAGGATAACTTAAGAGCTCCTTGGCAACTCTGCAGTTTCTTGTTTCATCCCATCTTTCCTTGAATTTCACAAGGGAATGTTCTTTAATTAGGTCTGTCACTACCGATTTTGTCAGGCCAATAGAAGGGCCAGGTCCAAAAAGTATTTGGTTGGCTGCTTTCTTGGCTAGTGAATCGGCAAGACGGTTACCTTTCGATGTGGCGTGACCTTTGATCCATCTTAAGGTGACCACATTGTTGATGGATACTTCGGCCAAAGCTTCATGACATTCTAGTACTAACCCTGAATAAATTCGTGGTCTGTTCAGGGTGAGTAGTGTTTGTCTGCTATCTGTATAGATGATCATGTTCCTTCCAGTGATCTATTTTGATGTGATCTTTCTGAAAAAAAGCAAAAAAAGATGTAGCTGTTGGTAAATTTTTTTTAAATTAGAAAAAACCGGGTTTTCCGGAATTGTCCATGATAAAAATGGTAATTATCTGGGCAAGTATCATTCCGCCACAAAAAAGTTTCAATCCATATCTAGCTACGCCGACCAGCGTTAACACAAACGGCCTGCACACAGCTCATCTACTCTGTCAAGACGTTTCGCTTGTATATAACTTTTTGAATTGCGTACAAGTTAGCGTGTACCTAGACACTGTGTATCTTTATTAGTTCCTTCAAAAAAGAGTGCAAAGCAAATACGACAGAGATGAATATACTATTCCTTCTGACTTAGCAGGAGAGTTCGGTTAATCCTCCGCGAGCTAAAAAAATACACTATTGAGAGAAGCCCTCGTGATGGAATCTATTTCTTTGCATTGAGGGTGTAGCACTGAGCTACATTACTTATGAAAATATCGTTCCATTTATACAAATTGTATGGATAAAACGATATTTTCGATGAAAAGGGATAAACCTCATATTTGTTTTGCTCGGGGAGTATTAACCAAACACGTCTACCGTATTCAGATCCAATGACAATATTGACATATGACAGACAGTTCAATAGTATTGACAGTTAAAAAAAAAATGTTTCGCCTCGCTTATAATAAAGTTTGGAAAAGTTTAAAAGTAATAAACATCTTGTCTATAAACTTTTAAATAAACTAAAAGTGATAAAAGGCGGCCGGATTGTCATGTAAGTAAAGCTACATGAAAAATCACTTCCAATTCGAAGTTTGATCAGGCTTGGTAAATGCAGGAACAATCGTTTTACGTGCAAGATATTCAAGCCAAAATGAAGAAGATAACTTAATTTCCTTTAAAAAAAAAATGTGGGTTTTATACATTTATAGTCATTATTTCTTTATCTGTTAACTTTTAAAATAACTATTTTAGGTAGCAATAATGTTTGTGAATTTATCAGAAGATGAGGAACGAGTTGTGTAAGTTGTTTTCTTTCACTGTAAAAAAGAAGACGACAAGTTAAAATAGCTAAAGTTATTATGGGTAATTATTTTAACTTAATATCAATCCTTTATATTGTCATTTAATTGAAACATTTTCAAATTCGGTAAATTGGTAAACAAAAAGGAAATGGATATTAAAATAGGTGACTGGTTGTGAAGGGGTCCGGAAAGAAATAGACGCAATTAATCAGAGCGTAATGATTAAATTTTTTTTATTTTTGTGCCAAAAAATTTTTTTTCAAATAAATTTTTTGAAAAAGTAATTGATTTGGTTATCCTACTAAAAAAAACTTTTAGATCATTTCTGGAACGTTATAGTAATAGAATAAAAAACTTACCTAAGACGTTTAAGCAACATCGCAGGTAGGGTTGCCAACCGTCCTGCATTTCGGTGGATGTCCACCATTTGGGGTACATTGTTTAGTGTCCTGCAACAACCTACTGCAGGACGCTTATTGTACTTAATTTTAGTGTTTCAAATAATATCTCCAATTTCTTATATTTTATAGTCACATTGGCATCATCGCTTATTTTATAATTTGTATTTTCTATATTTTGGTCCAATGCTAACACTGAAAGGATATTTTCAATATGACTTTAAACGCACTAACACTGTTAAGTAGCTGTAACTTTTTATATTCTTCTTATGTTCTTTTTAAATAAAATTTTTAGTAATTAGTTTCTATTTATTTTGTTTTTTTTTGTCAAATTGTTTAAGTTTGTTGTTTTTGCAATAATACAAATGTCCAGAATTTATACCGTATGTCCTGAATTTTTATTAACCTCGTCCAGAAAAATTAATAAATAAAGTTGGCAACCCTAATCGCAGGATGTTCCACAAACGTGTCTGTGAAACGTTACAAATGATGACATGGTCATTGCCAGAAATACCCCAAGTACGTTGGAGGGAGGATAAGAAACATGACAAAGACGTTTCTAATGTTACAAGTGCATGTTTCTGGAACGTTCGTGTAACAATACTGTGCTATTAGGGTTATTGTCATCATCACGTTAGTTTTCAGATAATTTATGACGTTGGTTATGACGAAAATAAGACATTAGTCTGCTGCCTGGGGTCTATCCCACCTAGGAGATTGAGCCACGAGTGTTAAAAATATTCATTGTAGGTGTCCTTGAAAAAAAAGACGGGTTTTTGCGATTTTTCATATTATTTAGTGGAAGAAAGATATTCAGGGTGGGAAGTTTTCGGTGGGTCACCCTGTATGTCGAATGTCGTAACTTTTTATCAGTTATTTTTTTCTTAAAACCGTAACACCCTGTAGCTCAAAAATTAAGAGATTTAGGACATATTGATATTAACTTTTCTTCCTAAAATCAGCCAAGAATTCATACCATTAAGTATCGGTACTCAATTAATAAACAACCTGTACAGAGAAAAGTCTAAAAAAAAAAACATTAAAAATAGACTGGTGTTTCATGTTTAGTGGTGTTGTACTTATATAGGGAAGAATGCCGGGTGCCAATTTAAAAAATACGCAATATAAAAACAGACTTATAGGGATTATAAATATGTACGAAATAATTGGTAAATAAACATTCCTTTCAATAAAATGAAATCTTATTTCATTGACTAGTTTTTTCCTACCTACGTAGGTATAACATTTTAAATAATAAAAATGGCTACAAGTTTAAATGTAATAGTTGAGCGCCCTCTATTTCAGAAACTCCAAATTAAGCTTATAAATTAAATTGTTATGTAGAATACTGTATTCTAGAGTGTTAATGGTTTCATTTTAAGCTACAAGAATGTGCTGTAAGATAAAATATACATTTGATATTTCTGATTCGTCATGCTATTATTTTTTGTTATTGTTTAATTTTTATTTGCACTGAAACTAAAATAAGTAGGCCCGATTACAATAATTAGAAGAATAGAGGACGTCATCATTTGGCAAAGTAACTAATTGGTTATGGCCGCCTACTGGGTGTTTAATGGAGTTTTAATATTATATGAATACAGGGTGTACCAATAAAAACTCCCAGGCCGGATATTTTGGTAAGTAATAGAGATATTTTAATTCTGTAAAAGCCAGTTCATAGAGCGCTAAGAGAGCTTCAGTTTTAGATATAAATTAATTTTAAATAGGTCAATATGTAGATGGCGCTGCGCTCAATATATTTTTTTCGATGGGAGGATCTTTCTTATATAACGCATCTTGTAAAAATCTAGCCATTTTTGATATACAGAGTGGGTCACTCAAAACAGTTTTATCCTGTTTTTTAGTATTAATCATTGGATTTTAAGAAAATGCTAAACAGGATGATTTTTATTCTAAATTAAAAATATTTTTACAATACAGACATCTGCCATGTATCAACCCCCAACACCTTAATTTCAAATGTATGGCACATCATTGAAAAGGTAACTTAATGGAGAGTCCGAGAGCTAGTAACACACATTCCATTAAGTGTTTGATGCACTTTGAAATTTTGTAATTTGAAATCATTTGGATGGAAAAGCAGATATACCTGTGTTGGCTAGACCCACCTCGGGACACCAGGTACTGCGCATAATAGAAAGGGGTCGTAAAATATGACCCAAAAAAAGTGTTTGATTCAGAGGCCAACAAACAACAATTGAAAGTTTAGGTAATTCTAAAAATACTAGTAATATAGGCAGACACTTTTGAGAGGGTTTATGATTAATAAATCAACCCCAAAGTTGATACAAATTTTGATAGTGTGGATAGCAAGTTGGTGGTTCTAGCCCCGAAACTTTTAGCTTTTTTTTTTTCTAAAAAAAAAGGAAAAATATTGTTTTATTATTTCACAGTCTTGGTAATTTAAAATGTTTAGTTTTTAAAAAGTATATACTTTCAATGCATAGTGGCGCATAACGAGGTTCATTCATTTTTGTGTTGGCCGGCAATTAAACCCCGGAAAAAGTGTCTGCCTTTTTGGAATTAATTTTTTTTACATTTAATTAAGACGCTATTAAAATTTCAGCATGATTCAAACACTTTAAATTATATTTAAAAAAAAAATCAACTTTGGAGTTGATTTATCAATTATAAACCCTTTCAAAAGTGTTTGCCTAAATTACTAGTATTTTTAGAATTACCTAAACTTTCAATTGTTGTTTGTTGGCCTCTGAATCAAACACTTGTTTTGGGTCATATTTTACGACCCGTTTCTATTATGCGCAGTACCTGGTGTCCCGGGGTGGGTCTAGCCAACATAGGTATATCTGCTTTTCCATCCAAATGATTTCAAATTTCAAAATTTCAAAGTGCATCAAACACTTAATGAAATGTGTGTTACTAGCGCTAAGAATTCAGAAATATTTCTATATATTGCGTTACTTAAATTGTATCGCCTTCTATCGGAAAAAAAAATACTACGTATTATAGAGTGTGACACTACAATGTGTAGTATATCACTAAAAAGGTAATTTTATAGGGAATTTAGAAATATGACTGTTCATTGCGATACTTTTAATTGTACCGCCCTCTATCGGGATAAAAAAAATGTATTATAAAGTGTCACACCTTATTTGAAAGCAAATTTAATTACATGCACCACATAACATTAATATAAATATCCTCCATATTGCACTTGCAATAGTTTGAAAATTATTCATGCATTATTTTAAACATTATTGCTAACTTTATTTTGTTGCAAGTGCAATATGGAAATATTTATATTAATGTTATGTGGTGCATTGAATTAGTAATTAAATTAGCTTTCAAATGAAGTGTCACACTTTATATTACATTTTCAGGTGTTTTATCCCGATAGACGGCGCTAAAATTAAAAATATCGCAATAAACAGTCATATTTCTGACTTTCCCATAAAATTACCTTCTCAATTCCAGATAGCACAGGACGTCCCATGGACGTCCTGATTTGGTCCCTTGTTGGTCCGGTTAGTCCCGTACCTAAATGGGATGTCCACTGGACTTTGGATTACAGGACGTCCTTCGAAGGACGTCCTATTTTGGCCCCGTTTATTCGACAAAGCGTTTAGTTTTCGGTCTGAGTCCGGGACGTTAATGGGACGTCCAAGCGACGTCTATGGGACTTTCTATGTACTAGCATCGTTGGTCTTTCAATCGATAACAAGAGTATGAGGACAGAAAACCTAACCAATCATTTATTTTCAAACGAACAACAACCGCTACAATTTTGACATTCAATAATTAACTTATATAAGTGAGTTAGATTAACGAAGAAAAAAGAAGGTTATATAATGTTATTTGTTATTTTTTTGATGTTAGTGGTAAAGTGGTTATAAAGTAAAGTAACTGTGTTGTTTTGAGGTGAGAATAAGTGAGGTGTATTGGCGGTAGCCGCTGGTGAAAAGAAAATACCTTAATGGCGGAAAGTTGGAACAAAACTAATTTAGACAAAATTATAAAACTCAGTTATGTGGACATTTGCTATAAGTAGGACCCTAGGTTTCATCTTACCAGCGCCGTGTGTTAAATTTAATTCATTCCTGTTTTTTTTTGTAAACTAAAAATGTTTAACTCTAGCTAGTTTTTTCAGGATAAAAGTTGTTAAATAAAGCTCTTTTATTGTTAAAATTTTTGTTATTATTACCCTTTATGGATTATGGTCAAATATCGTCCCTCGGACCTCTGATTTACGTTCCGCAAAGGTCCCTATGACGTCCTTTTGGGACGTCCCTAAGATGGACAGAAACGGGACATTAAGACATCCATTGGACGTCGGATTGACGTCCCGGTACCAAAAGAGGACGTCCCTCGGACGTCCTTTATGTACCTGAAGGACGTCTTTTAGACGTCCACAAGACGTCCGTGTGCTATGTGGGATGATGTGCCGTACATGATACATTCCTTATTTAAAATTAAGAGAAGTAGAAGGGAGGCGGTTGACACATGACAGATGTCTGTATTGTAAAAATGTGTTCAATTGGGAATAAAAATCGACTTGTTTTAGCATTTTCTAAACATCCAATGATTATTGCCGAAAAACAGGATGAAACTATTATGAGTGACCCACACTGTATATCAAGAATGACTAGATTTATCGAATTAGTTTATGGAACAAAATCTGCTTAAAAATGCATTTTTTACAAGATGCGTTATAAAAGAAAATATATCTTTTACTTACCAAAATATCCGGCCTGGGAGTTTGTATTGGTACACCCTGTATAGGAAATAGTTTTATGCCTAACAACTTATTTTTTATTTATTAATAGTTATATAGATACTAGGTATTCGAAACTCGAAGTAATGATTATGCCGTAGCGGTGTTCTTCTAAAATTGTAATCGCACCCTACAATCCTACAATAATACTTGTAAATAGTTTAGTCTCTTTTATCTAAATCCCAATAATATAAAAAACAATCAGGATGGATCAAAAATGGCTACGCAGTAATTTCTCGTCACCTAGCGCAAAAATACCACACTACTCAAGGATATTACAGGTTAATATTTGAAAATTCATAAATGTATTAGTAGATGGCGCAGTCTACCCGAAAAACAACAAAATGACGTAATCTTATTCATTTTATTGTACTGGTTATTATATTTACATTAAATTTAAACAAGAAAAACTATTATTATGTTTATAGTTGTTGTTTTTATTGTATATTAAACCGAATTATCACAACCTGTAATTTTATTAAAAAAGTTGGATTAAAAATGGTTACGAATTGAAAACTTCTTGAAATCACTGGCTGCCTATAGATGGCAATATAATCACGAAATATTATTTTTTTAATACCTTGAAGATGTATAGATGGTGCAACATGTTAAAATTTTGATTTGAAGAACTGTTTCTATAGATGCTATCCTGTTAGATCTGTTTAATAAAAATGAAAAAAAAAAAAAAAAAGAATGAGAAAAAAAAATTACTCGTTTTTTTTAACAAATAAAAAAATTGAATTTTTTTATAATTCATGGAATGTTTCCAGGAATAACAGTATTTATTACGAAATATATTTTATATAGGGATGGATGGCCTACCCATCTCATAAGTTCAAAATCTGAAGAAAAAAAAAGAAATAACATGTATGTGCATTAAAAATAATTGAAAAAAGGATCCAGACAATAAAAATAATGTTGTATGTAACTTTTTGACATAGGTGACTAATTATTAATTTATTTATGTAATATTATTATAACGGTTTTTTTTCGTAGCCACAAATTTTGATAGATGTACTTAAGTGTTATTGCTTCTAAGCTATTGTTAGGTAGATAGGTAGGTACTATACATACGGGGGGAGCTTTTATTTAAAAACTACAGTAGAAATAAGTTTTGATTCTCGAGTTTTATTTTAAAGACAACTTTTTGTATCAAATTTAATTGTCTTACGTCTCAAGCCTACCCATTAAACCCCCTTTAATGAATAAAATGTAGATACCATGAATGGCCCATTACTGGTAATTTATAGGGAATACTTTAATAGGTACATCAAGAATATGAACAGGTATTGCACCTCATTTAAAAGGTAATTTTATTATTAGATAATGGACTATGGACTATAACAACTCATCGGAATTTTCAATTTTATTTACGTCGAAACAATTAATAATGGTGTTTATTTTAACAAGAAAACATTGATTTATCCTTTTAATTAGGCAGTTAGAAGAAAATGGGTTTAAAAAACCATTTTGCATTAAATTTTCCGTCTAAATTTACCGTATAGAATAACTACACATAGTTGCAACGATTCCAAATATTTTAAAATATTTTGTGTTTTCTTCTCATAATGCGAAAATTACTTCAATGGTTTGTATTTTTGTTCTTATTTGACCCTTGTAGACGTTTTTCTTTCATATTTTTTGATGAAATTATTTTGTGGTCGTAGGAAAAATATTATTGTACATCATTTGTGTGAAAAGTGATTTTCCACACTCAAGTGATAGTCGCACTCGGCTTGTGCCTCGTGCGATAATATTTCCCACTCGTGAGAAAAATGTCACTTTCCACACTCGTAATGTAATATACTATTTCATGCACCACTTACAAATCATAAACATAAACAAAGTTATAATGGTAAATATTATATCCAATTTAAATTTTAAGCAAAACCTGATTGATAATAAATGTAAAATAAAAGAAAATTAATGAAAAATAAGGGGTAGAAAATATAGAAAAAAAAAACATAGGTACTAAAGACATTTTTAACTCGATTTTCACATTAAAAACCTTCTATCACAGTATGTGTTAACTATCTATAGATGTTTTATTTTTGATAAAATAAAATTTATTTTATTTTATGATAATTGACCTATATGAAAGAGATATTAAAAGTCTCAGGGGTTGGGATGAGAACTAAAATAAAACTCACATATGAAAAAACACTTTTGTTTAATAATAAATTCCTTGTACTGAACAGAATGATTTTCTTCTTTTTGGTATTTGACCGCGTTTAAATTTGTGAGGTCAGAATTAAATTATACAGAATATCTGATGACAAATAAATAATTAATAGTGAAGTTTGTTATTCTTTAGATACTTATGTTTTTTTTCTTTCTAGACAAAATCTACTTGAAGTCTTAAGTGTGTAACACTGAGGACATCTTAAAGGAAATGAGAAAATAAAATTATAAAATAATTCACTAGATACATTTTAAATAGCATTTGTTTTAGGTTTTAGCTCTAAATATTCTAAATATTCCTAAGTAAACCCTATTAGGAAAATCCTAAGACTCCTAGAATTAATTTTATCCTGTAACAACTGACAAATGTAAAAAAATAAATATTATATTAAATGTAAATCGTTAAAATAAAATAGGTAGTTATATTAAAAGACTTACAAAATCAAGTTTTAGATATCCATCTAGTAGGCTGTAAAATAGCAGTTTTATATAACTAAATTCACCTGTTAGAAGAGTCATTTACTTATGCTTGAGCAGTTGCCTTGTAAAGATATAAATATTTATTAAAAAAAAAAAAAAAAAAAAAAAAAAAAAAAAAAAAAAAAAAAATAGGACACTAAACACACATTCAATCCAGTTATCCAAAGTCCCAGAAATTAGTCCGTTTATGAAACAGAATATCTATATCATCTACACAAAACAAAACAAGATCTTTTCCTGTAAATATTCCTAAAATCCCGTTTCCAAAAAGTACTAAAGATAAAAGGTACTAAACTTTGAGATTTTGAATATTTGTTCAAACGTTTATTGGATTATAACTCAACAATATTTTTTAAATGACTTCCCAATTTTTTGTTCTTCGATTTCTTTTTTTAGAAAGGGAAGATCTGATGATGCGATCCATTAGAAAGAAAATCATCAATATCTTCGTTTTTGGTGTTGATTTTTAAATTAATTTTATAACCTGTACTGCTGATTTTTTTTGTTATAGTAGAATTTACATCATAGAAATTTGATATAACCAGACTTAACCATTAATATTATTAATTGTAATATAAAACATCTTCAAAAGATAATTATGAGAAAAGCACATCCTCATCATATTTTAATAAGTTGCTTTTTACCTAAATTGTAATGGATATTAGCTTATCTACGCACAGACTACAAAACGAAAAAATATGTCATTGCATTCAACTGAACGAATATATCATGGAGGAAAGATAATTAAGAGTTGCCGTTTCTTTGAAGAAATGTGGCAACAGGTTTGCTTGCAGCGCCACCGGTAAGGGATTTGTCCAACTATTTCTCAGTCGGTAATATAGATACCTGCATATTTTATTTTATTTAAAAATTAGCGGGATTTTGTTTGTAGCTCTACTTTAATTAGTATAACTAAAATTTTGCATTTTTATTGGCATTTTTTACAACACAGACAAGGTGCAAGATGTAACAAAATGCCAATCAAAATTTAAAATTTTATGACCCAAAATTTAAAATTTTATGACCCATAATTTTAGGAAGGGTAAAATAATTTAATATAAAATAATTGTATTATCTATTATATCATTAAAACTAATTTTTAATAAATTTTCTAAATAGACAATATTTTAATAAAACAACTAAAACTTTCTGTAAACTTGGCTAGGTAATAAAACACATGAAGGAGAACCATCCATATAATCTGAAACAGAAAAAATTCTTTTTTCTTTTAGACATTGTCACAGTTTTATACTTTCATTATAATATTTTATAATTAATAATGGTAGTCCCTTCATCTTTTAATTAGATGTAGTAGTTTTAAAAAAACAGATGTCTGCGGGATCAAGTTTTGAGGTCCTTCTTTGATTCGCAAATTTTACTTTGCTGTTTTCTAATTATAAAATAGTTTTTTCTCCCTTGGATCTAACCATTCACTGGATTGATTTAAAAATCCAAGAGCTAATTATTGTTTTTTAGGTAATAATTATATTTCATTGGATGAAATTTTAATCGAATGTAACTTTCTTTTCACTGGTAATTTGTTTGACGGTATGATAACAATATCACTTTAGTATTACTCTTTACTGTTAATTTAGCTTTCAAGGGTACCAAAGGTAAAGCCAATTTACAGTCTTGTAACCTATAAATGGTTTTTCGCAAGTGGAATGATGAAGTTTATGCGGCATCATTTAGTTCCTTGCTTAATATCGGAAGGAAATAAAAAAAAATGTGTTCTTAAAATGTACAGCATAAATTGGACAGTAAATTGTACTATTTACCTTTATACAAACAACGCTATTACAATTAGATATTATGAATTTATTACGAACAGGACCTGCTAAACACATGTTAAAACATCAAAATAGCTTTGCTTAATTTTAAATTTAACACGTTTAACTAAAACTAAAATTAAATAAAAGTACTTACCACGTTTTATTTAGCAACCATAACCATATTGTTTTGTTCAGTTTTGTTATTGTATCGGTTCGAACGGGTGACAATCCCAAAGTCAGATTTACATTGTACAAATAATTGATTAAGTCATTTTTTTCAAATAATTGTAGTATTTATATAAATATATAATTTTAAAACAATACTTACCGTGTATTACTTTTGTTATTAAGCGAAATATATTTGAATTATTCAATTATTCGGTGTACTTTAAATTTAAATATCATTTCATTATTGTAAAACGGACTGATATGCGCGGATGTGTTGCGCACTAACCTGTTGATATAACGCGCATATGTTATAAGCCCCCCTGGAATATATTTCATATCCATTCTAGGTAGTGAAAACACTGCAAAAAATGAAATAGACCAATCACAGTTTATATTTTAGACATTTAACTACTATTATTTTTAAAATTTTAAATAAGTGAGAATCCTGTCAAACTAATTGTCAGTATATTTTTTAATTATTAAGATTAAATATACAATGAAATGAGTTTTTTTTTGTGTAGGAACGATAAATAATCGTAAATAATATCATTTCGATTTTTATTTGAACCATATGTTGAAACAAAAATTAAATTTTACACAAATTATATGAAACTATTTTAATTAAGAGTATTAAAATCAAAATCGTAAAAGTGGCCATAGAAGCATGGACAGAGTACTTGAGTTGCACGCGAAAAACCGGGGATCGATTCTCGACTGGCGACTATTTTTATTTTATATTTATTTTATTTCAAAAATCAGTAAAATTCATAAATTATTTTAAAATCAGTTATTTTGTCTTAATAACCTAAAATATTTTTTAATTTGTAGATTACCGTTAGTGGATCGTAGAAAAAATATACTGTACAACTTGAGTGGATTCTCCATATCCACTCTTGTTGCACAAACTACTATTGTGTTTCTTAACGATTATTTGTATCACATGTAACTAAAAGTGTAGTGTTTTGTATTCCTGGCAAATAAATATTTATTAAAGTTTGAATAAACGAGAAGTGCAGTAAATAGTTATTTTGTCTTAATAACCTTAAATATTTTTTAATTTGTGGGTTACCGTTAGTGAGTCGTAAAAAAAATATACTGTACAACTCGAGTGGATTGTCCATATCCACTCTTGTTGCACAAACTACTATTGTGTTTCTTAACGATTATTTGTATCACATGTAACTAAAAGTGTAGTGTTTTGTATTCCTGGTCAATAAATATTTAAACTTTAAATAAATGAGAAGTGCAGTAAAAATAGGGATGTAAAGTCACATTCGATAGGTGTAATTTGCAAAATAAGTTTTTATAATATGAATAAGTTCACTTTAGTCACTTGGTATTTCATATACTATTTGTTTTTATGTTGCCTTGCCATTATGAGTAATTTTGCCTTTAAGAAATTAAGAGAACTAATAATATTTTTAGAATGAAGGCATTTTGAAATATCTTCTTCTTTCCATATTATTATAGGTAGTGACTCTTTTAATCGTCTATGATAGAATGTATTACCCAAAACTATACGGCTATAATTAAATAAAGTCTAACTTATCTGTCAAAAGAAAGGCTTTATTACAGTAAAAACCATTGAAACATGATTAAATCTAAACAAAAACTTTTACTAGGACGATCAGATATATTAAAATTTTCATTTTAACTACAAATAAGCATTGAAAGATGAGATATAAATAAAATGCCTACCTCTTGAACCTGTACTACGTTCTGCAAATTAAATTACTACTCCTTTCTTCTCTTGATTATAGGTTTAATTACTTCAAAACAAATGTACAATTTAGTCAGTTCTTTTCATTTTTTTTTAAATTTTCGGAAACCCTCTTCTCAGTTCTTATAATTTTACCAATTGAATTGACACAAAATTAACCCAGTATAGGTAATAACTGCTATTTAATAAATTTACAGGCCCAATAAAATAATTTACTCATAAATATTTACAATTCGCTATCATCAAATAACAACAAACTGTGTCGGCAACTGTCATAACTCTAATAAAACCATTAAATCCCACAGTAATAAAAAAATTAAACGTCGCTGAATAACTCATTAACAACAAATTAATTAACAATTTCAATAATAATTTGTAATTTGCATTGTTTAAACAAGCAATTAAATTTTATAACTATAATTTTGTATTGCGATATCCTTCATGATCAGTATAAATGTTTTTTTTTTGTATACCTACATACATATCTATACGTTTATTTTGAAACCAAAGGTGTGTCCAGATAAGGAGGAACAGGAGGGGCGAGGTCGTAGTTATATTTGTTATACATTGGCGGCGGTTTCATAAAGATATTATCTGTGTAATTATTTTCTACAATCACATTTGTCCATCTATCTAATAGTTAAAAGTGCGCCACATAGGTTTAATAAAAAAAAATTAAACAAAAAGTATGTTTTAAACACGTGAGACATTTCGCAGCCCCACTTCAAAAGTGACATAACTCAAAAAGCATCAGTTTATGTTTTATGTCGATAAACCTAACCGTTGCTAAAGTGGTTTTTTTTTAAGTTTTTCCAACTGTCCGTTCTTTACTCATCAAAAGTGTCACATTTTGACTTTATATGCAAATATTTTAATATAACGTCATATTTCGAGTTGCCACACTTTGTAACAATCGTACCAAATTAAAATGAATGTCATTAAAAAATATTACGAGATTTATAATATCTAAATATGGGTAATTCATTTATTATTATTGTAATGTTTTCGGAATTTTTCATAGAATTCGTTTTACGTTTGCAGTATTTAAAATAGGCTATTTAATTTATGATAAATAAGTAATATAATAAATATGTGTTCCTTTACCACTACTTTACAGTTATTATTGATGTCACAAATCAATTTTTTTTTGTTTAGTCACAATCAAAAAGAGCGACACAACTCAAAAAAAGTTTACTTTACTTCTAGATACAAAGGGGAAAATATTAAGTTATACCTATTTATGTAGAAATTAGAATAATGAATAATAGGATATTTTACAAAACTCAGAAAATTAATTATAATTAATCTATATCCAATATAAGTTTTTCTCAATTTGTATTTTTGATTTATGTCATCCTTTAAGAGGGATACCATTTTCTATTGTATTTTAGATAAAGTACCTATTGCATATGGAGCATTCCATGCCAAATCGGACAACTTTTAGCTTCTGCATCTTGAAGTTTTGAAACTTTTCTGTTTGAGAATAGGTTGAAAGAGGCCTCCATGATTTTTTCAAATTTTTTTCTCCAACCATTTTCGTGATCTCGATTTTTGAAAAATTCAGAGATTTTTTTTCAAACGCCCATAACTTTGCGAAAAATGATCTGAATGAAATTTTCCTATGAACAAAAAATCTTTGTTTTTAATCATACTTTTCGTAAAAAATATCAAAAAAATATTTCTAGTCAAGCTTGTATTAACATTTTAACTTTTAAGCATAAATTATCGATTTACAAAAAACACGTACTGATCGATTTTCCTCAAAATTTTTCTCAACAAACTGTCACCTATTCTACAACTTTTTCGGCCATGCTCAGAGTGGGACAACGATGGGATCTATTTTTTTTTAAATTTTGACATTTCAGATTTTTGTGATAAAAAATTTATGAAAAAAAGATCTATGTTCATGATTTACTGTTAATAATTAAAGGGGTTAGAAGCCAAAAGGGTTTAAGTGCAAAATTTAAAAAATGAAGAAATTAGAGCTCAAAGTTTTCTGTTCGTTGTAAAATCTAGGTAAAACATATTTAACAAAATTTTTCGGGAGATGATAATATGTAGTAGAGTATTTTGGTAGATTAAAACAAAATACTAAAAGGTCCCGTATTTTTTGAAAAAAATGCACTTGAACCCTTTTGCATCCAAAAAATACACATACAGAGTTTATTAAAATGCTCATCAAGGTAAAAAAATATAAAAACTGTTTCTAAAATTTAATATATTCAGTAGTGTTTTTATTAATCATAATCCGAATCTATTTCCATCCTTGCCTCCACTGAATCACTGGGAACTGTCTTCATCTTGTTTCCTTACATGCGATTTTTTCGCTATGGGAGAAAACGCTGACAGTTTTGATCTTCTCCCGAAGATGCCAACATAGTTAGCAAAACACGTGTCGAGAATACAAAAATAACGTTCTATTGAAATGGTAAAACAATTCCAAACAAATGAATGCAAAATTTGCCCTTTATTTTACTTATGCATATAACTGACCTTAAGAAGGCAAGATCCAATTTCCTGCGAACCTCTAGACGCAACATAAACATATGAGATTTTCCAGAAATCAAGTCATATATGCAGAAATTGTAGGTCCACAGTTGCCGCAGGTAGTATATATTACTTGTAGTTTTTTGTAAGTCAAAGCAAATTACTCTTACTTTGTCCGGATTTGCTTTACCGTAACTGGTATCAACATTTTTCGTCTCTTTTACAGCTTCCACCCTTTTTTGGTGTAGCGTAAGGTCAGTTTTACTTTGCCTCTTAACTTCTTCATCTGGACTATTAATCATTATATTGTTTAACCTGTCACAGGTATGGCAGGTATCCGAATGAGGCTTGTGAAATTTAAAGATGAATTTGGTGACGAAAATACGTCTGTAGTATGATTCTTTAACAGTAGATTTATTTTCTTCTCTACAGCATTCAGTATAAAGCAAGAACATTTTGCAGGGGTTTTTAGTTCGAGAGTTGTGACTTCTATATCGTGTGAACATTTTAATGAGAAATTACATTATTTCGTATGGCGAGTGAAATTTTATTCGCAGGTGACTGGCGTCCACGTTGATCCATTTCAACAAAGCCGAAGTCTTTTTATTACAAACAGTTAAAAATCTTCTTGAAGTTATATCGAGAGTTTTTAGGAGAAAGGTTTTAGGGTGTCTAAAACCGAGTAGTTAAATTATGGTTGTAATTTTTTTGTAAGTCATAAGAACCTCTTTCGTAAAGTTTTGTCTCTCAGCTTCAAATATGTTTTTATTGCATTTATATCTACATCGGTGTTCATATGGCTTTAATTCCCTTTTCATTTTTTAGCTCTTTCATACTGCAAGCCGTGCAATCTGGCATTTTTCCTAGTTAACATCTTTCGTAAAACAGAACCCACCCTTCTTTTTCTTGGGTTTTTAGGAGTAATTACAATAAAATGTGATTTTAGTTTTTAAACGTTTTAGCAATACATAAAAATACACTAATCTTAGAAAACGCATGGATCTAGGCATTTTAGCTCCAGTGATACAACAAATGATTCGTAACAGAAATTTAAGTCCAAGAAAAAAAATTCTAAACAAAACCAAGCTAACCAACTATAGAACCGATTGGAAAAACTAAAAGTTTTTAAAATAAATTTACTTACCGTGGACTTCAGTGTCTGAACCACTACTGGCTGAAGACTCGGTATGATACTGGTTTTGACTGACATTAGAATCATTATCATCCTGGGGAACATAATCAGTATCCTCATCAGTTTGGTATGGGTCTGAATCACTATTATTATAGCTACATCCTGCTAAAAGAGATATTTTTATTAGGTTATGTCACCAACAACTTTAAAATGAATATTTTAAAATATAATGACAAATTAAAATTCTTATTATAGTAGTATAAAACCTTACCTTTAGGAACAAAGTATTCATTCATTTCCTCAACCAAGGAGGATTTAAATCACGTAAAAGCCAATAACACACTCTAATTACAACCAGCAAATTACACGTTTTCAATAATATGCTTTTTCTACCAGCTGATAGACGGCGTTAAGACATCAAAAATTACTTGGCTCGTTTTTCCACCAACAAAACAATTGTTTTAACCAACGAAATATGCACTTAACTCATTTTCTAAAAAAATGTCACTTGAACCCTTTTGCTTCTAACCCCTTCAATTATTTGAGACATAATTATCATGGTAATTATCAAATTTTATTTCCGGAGAAAGATTATTATTAACTCACATCTATTTCCTTACACGTTTTTTTATCACAAAAATATGAAATGTCAAAATTATAAAATCGATATTTTAGAAACAAAAAGATTTGTGGTACTAGTATTAGCAAGTCTTTTTAAAACTATTTGTGTTAATAATAATTCGTACTTATACAGAATGATATATCAACTTTGCACCAAGAAAACATTTAATTTTAAATTTTTTATAGTCTACTTAAAAAAATTAGTAAACATCTTTTATTTAAACAAAAAAAAAATACATAGGTGGAAAATAATTTTATTCAGTTCACTTCAAACTTTGCTAAAAAGAAAAAGAAATACTGTAAGAATTAAATTCATATTTTTTTTTTAAGTTCTCGTGTACAAGAAGTTTATTTTGTTAATAAGTTAAATATATATCATGTTTTAAGTAAAGCACCAACTTTTTTCAAGAATATTTTTTTTTTTTTTCAAAAAACAATACTAAAAAACTTTTACGTACCTATGCTTTAAACTCCATGAGACATACATAAGGGTATAATCAAGGGTATAATATAGTCCCATATATTTTTATTTGAATTTCTTTAATTTAAAACAAAAACGACGCGCCACCTTTTTGCAGAGATTTTAAAGATTTAATGGGTGTTTCGTAAGGCTTTTAAAAAAAATGTGTTACCAATGTTGTAACTTAACAACTCACACTTTAACTAACCTTATCATTACAATAATTTTGTAGTCAAAGCTTTGAATCAAAATTATGTTAACTGTATGGTGATTTCACAAAAATGTTTGAAATAATCAACTATGAAAACATAATAATAAATATAATAAACCGGATCCTATATCCATTTAATAATTTAGCCGATGTTAATTTTTTTATTAATTCGAACAAATATTGCTAATAAATACAAATTAATATGTCAAAATGAATATAAATTTGACTAACAAGTATGAGCAAGATGAAATCTTTATGAAATCGTATAAATTAGTAGCTTTAATTAGTAGCTTCAATTATTTAAGAAGAAGAAAAGAATAATATTTCATTGAAATGTTATGTTAAAATCAGAAGAACAATACAAAATAAAATGCTAAGAAAGTATCAAAAGTCTTTATGGATCTGAAGTCACAATTTTTAACTTTTAACATTTTCTGGATTTACAGAAATAATATCGAATTCAATAACATGTTTTAAAATTGGTTGGAAATATTAACAATTAGAATCGCTTTAATTAGGGTACCCAGTTGCTATGACCTTCAGAGCAAAACAAAATTGAGGAAGAATTATTAATTATCTCTGCTCAGTCAGAGAGGGTCGTAGGTGAATTTTTCCCTTTTGTCCTCGAATTTGGCTGAATGACCGATTGTACCGAGATACAATCGATTATTACCTAGATAAATTTTATGTACACCGCAAATGAAAAAGAAGAATAGTGAATAATTTTTAAAAGGTTATGATATATAAATAAAACGTGTTAATTAGCTATGAGAGGAGAATTTTGATGTTTTATTCAAAATTTAGCTATATTTTGGTTGTAATAGGTAAGTCCTTGGAATTTAATATATATACAGCTTATGTACCGGTTAAAATAGATATCTATCTTGGTGGCTCACAAAATAAATGACTTTAATATTTACAAACTAAAAGGTTAAAATTGGTTAATTATATGTACAATTTTCAGAATATTCCCAAACACTGAGGGTGGAGATATTTCGTGTGATAACACCTTCTAACTGATGGACTTGAGTTGGTATAATCAGAAAATTCCTACCTTGGAGATTGTCACTATCTTACATAGTCGAGGGTTGAATTCGAAGATCTCTTTGGAAGGGTGACTTGACAAGATTGGATCCAAAGGTACGAGTAGGTCCACTTATTTAATCTCTAATTAAAATGTCCTTCATTTGTAGTAACTCCAATGAAAAGTAACTATCTGTAACTACGATAGCCAGAAAAGGAAACAGAATAGTATAGAATGAAATAGAATAGAATAGAATGGAATGGAAGGCCTAAAATACAAAATACTACTTTAAATATACAATCCTATATTAAGCAAGGACAAATAAGTGATAAATGAGAAATTACGTTACCTGAGGTGAAAGGTGGCCTTTTTAAGAAGTATAATTAATGTAAATAAACAAAGAAAATGAACCCTGAAATCATTTATAGAATTCAAAACGTTTCTTTGTCCCTTTTAGGTTCCTAGAACTCAACTACAAACTAATTTAAGAAAAACAATGGAAAATATATCTATAGAGGACCAGAACGGATATTCAAAACAAGAAAGAAACACTTGATAAAAGGTTAAACTTCTACAATTTCCAATTTGACAATATAAAAGGTATCTTTTCATTCTAGTTAACTCACAGAACATGAGAAATGGATCTCCTAATAATCTTCTAGCCAAAACGGTGTATACGGAGTGAGCTTTTAATAGATTTTATTCCTATTATACTTAAATAATAAATTAAAGTAAATTAAAAGTTAAATGCCAATACTATATATATTATTTTTGTGGTAAAAGCATCCCAGTACATTCATATGGATTTTGAACCGTAACACAGTTTAGTATTCGCACAATAAAAACAAAGGTGACACTTTACAAAAAATCAAAATGTATAGAAGATGGTTTTTACCTTTAAATATTATTTTGTCCTACAAAGTACTATTAAAATACTACTCGCACATAATTTAAAAAACGGACTTAAAACGGATATTTTGTATTGTGTCACTTTAGTTTTAAAGGTGTGTATTGTGTTTTATATTTCTGAATACATTTTATTTTAGAATCCGCAACAATTAGTAATTATTGACATATACGTTATATTGAAGGTCTGACAATTCATTTTCAATTTTGAATTTAAATTTTAAATGTATAGAAATATGTTCATAAATGTAGACGAAATTTTTGATTAAGCAGAAATTGTCATTAAATATTAATTACGTAAACAAATAGTTATAGTTAAATAGCTATTTAGGTAATAACCTATCAAATCATATTAAATTTATTTATATAGTTTTAATTTTTTTACATTTATAACAATAAAAACATGCCTGAACAAAGTGTTTGTGCAAATTTTTTGATATAAGTTTAAATAGAGCTTGAAATAAAAATTTGAAATTATTCATTCGTTATTTTTTTTTAGCAATAGTTATATTTATTAATTTTAATATAAAAAATAATGGAATTTTTAAAAAAAGTTGCAAATTAAAATGTTTTTCTTTTGATATTAATAGATGTCTATTTTAAATTATTAAATAACATTTTTAAGGTTCCTTTCATTACTGTTTAGTTTACAAATTTTAAATCTTGTCAGGATTTAATTTGCACTTTGAAACAATAAACTTTATAAAAAATAATGATCACAATTAACTAATTTCAAATAAATACGATATAGTATTTTTACAAATGGAGGGGAGGGGGCCGGCAGCTTTAGGTGACGCCCCTTTTTTTTTAGAAGAGCATAAGAGAGAGAACGAGGACGATCTTTTTTTTTGAGAGATTTCACAAAAGAGAAGTTTTAGCTTGAAGCTTTTTTTTTAGAAATGTGATATTGAAAGGGCTTAATTTTTTTATAAAATTGTCGCTAGGCCGACCTGTAAAATTGTCCCGGGGTCCGACTTGGCTCTCGGCGGCCCTGTGTCTACATATTTATTTTTTTGTCAGATAGGACAACGCAGAATATGTATATTTTCAAAATAATACAACAATATATGAATATATGAAAAAGAGAGTTTGATAAATATTAATTTGTTATTTCTACAACGCCCTGTAACTTTTAATTTGTTGATTTTGATTTTGATTTTGATTCTGGATTGGGTTCTCTCATTTACAATTTTCCTTTCAATACCTAGGTATCTTTGATACAAAGAAAAAATAAAAGTTAAACAAAAAACTTTTACTAATTTCTATATAAATTTCCAAATTCCAACAATATTTACCTCCTATATTCTTTCCATGTTTGGTCTGATTACAATTATTAGAATTAAGACACTAAAAAAATGTATAAATTAATTTTTTAAATTTAAACTGTCTCTTGTCTTTTCTTCCTTGTTACACTGTTTGCTCGCTATTCTCTTCTACACGGCAATCCAATTATCAACAGTCCATCTAATATGTTAAAATTTAATAATACTCAAAATACCTTGTGTAATAATATGAAATTCCGGAAAAACTGACTTTCGGTTTTAGAAAAACACGCCATAATTTATTGTTCAAAATAAATTATTGAATACTAAATTTGCAAAAAAAAATAATTTATTTACTTTATCTATATTATTAATAGTTGACATTCCACGTTCACGTTCAATAGGTATTCTTTTTTTTTTTTTTTTCATTAATTGAATGGCTGTGGTAGGTATTCTTAAAGTAATAAAAACAAAAAACAGAAGAATTCAATATACCTACTTAACAAAATTCTAATTAAATCAATTTAAATTAATTATTTAACTCTATTTCAAAACAAATTTTAAATCTAATTATATTAGGAAATGAAATAGCTAACTTCACTTACTTTCACAAGAAAATTTATATTTCATATCAAATGTATCCCATCCCCCTAAATTTGTATTCAAATGTTATCTCATCTTTTTAACAGTTTGTTCAAAAGTTCTTTTGTTATTGTCTTTTTCTTTATATTCATAATCCACTCCATTTATAACTAATTTCTTTCAAGCTATTTTCACACATTCTTCACGGAAAAAATGTGACTAGAAAATTTTACTAGAATATTGTAGTAGTAGACTTGTAGAAAAATACTTAACTTTTTGTAGAATATTTTATTATAATTTATAGTTAAAAACTATTCATTATTTTAGCAATTCAATTGACGAACAAAATGCTACAACAATAGAAAAAAAGACCACAATGTTTAGTATATTTTACTATTGTTTGTAGAAGTAGAAATTTATTACAATTATCTTAATTACTACTACTACTAACTTCTGTTAAAATTTGTACAAATAATAATAATTATCTCTACAAAAAATAGTAATTTTCTCTTTAAAAAATACTAATACTTTACATTCCTTCTTATGATAAAAATTCAATTTTGTTAAAAAATATTCTACAATATTGTAGAAATTCTTAGTCATGTAAATAAAACAGAATTCTGCTATTGGCCGACATTTTCTGACATCGACCATAAATGGTTAGACAGTAGTAGTCGTTCGCCATGTTCACAAAACAAAGCATGGTACATATATAACACATTATTAAATTATAAGCAGTGATGGCTCAAGAAAATTTTAATAATAACTGGTAAGTACATTTATTATTGTTTCTGAATAATTTACCTTTAGATAACTAATTTAAATAACCTTAGTAGATAATTTTAATAAAGATAATGATCGAATGTTGTGCCAAGTTCGATGATGTTTTCTCGATTTAATTATGACATACATACTTTCTCATTTTTTTAAGTTTTCCGACGTGGTCATTTAATATCCCAATCACTGTAAAGGTTATAGATATCACCGTTTTATAAGTATGAGTAGTTCAATAGGTATTAATTTTTATTTCATATTTTTCAGGTGCAGCAAAATCAACTGAGACTGAGGGAGCTATTATTACTGTTATTTATTACATAATGTAATTAAAACTATCTTTTTTATTAAAACAATAAATTATTTTATTAAGGAATATTTTTTCTAGGTTATAATTATAATAAATGTGAAATACTACTACAAATTTTATTAAACATTACTACAATTTGTTTGAATTTTTACTTTTGTGTAAAATTTTCATATTAATTTTCATGAAACGCAATACATTTTTAATATAAATTCATACAATGAATAGCAAAAATTAAAACAATTTGTAGAACAATTCTTATGATACATATGGATATTTTTACTACATATTGTAGATAATAACTCTACAATAAATTCTCTACAAATATTTGGAAATTTTTACTACAAATTGTCCCTATATGTACTATTTATTGTAGAGAAAAAGTCTATAATTGTAGAAATTTGTTCTACAATTTTTTTCCGCGTTCACACTATTTCTATTTATAATCCTATTTACTTCATCTTTTTATAGTAATGTCATTTATTTTTATATTTATTGTAAATCATCATCATATTTTATCTTCATACATAAAATATTTCATTTATCCTCTACTTAAACCATTTTCTTTCATAATCTTTTATTTTCTTTCTCTAAATAAACACTTTTTAAACAAACATTATTTTCTTCTTTAATATTCTATTCTCCTTACTATTTCTTCTTCATATATTTATAAATAGGTAGATACTTTAATCTTTTATTTTATGTTTGTTTAAATATCTCTGATCAATATATTCTTCTATTTATTTTTTAAATATTATCCAATTTATTTATCTATCAAGTTATTAAACTATCCTATATACAATATAATATTTTCTATTTCAAAAATTCATTTTTCATAATATATTTTTATTTTGATTCTCAAGTTTTTTGGTCCACCTATTTAAATTTGTCTCCTCCCTAAATTTAGTCCTTTCTCCGATAATCTTCTATTTTTCATTATCTTCCTCAATTCCTGACTATGTTTCATTTTCAGTTTCGATATATTTTCACTTTGTTTGTCAATAAATTTATTTTTAATACTTTTATATTTCTCATTCCTATTTACATTTTGTTTTTTATATTTGTTTTGTTAATTACTTTTTTCCTAAACATTTCTCTTCATTTAATTTTAATTTACTTTCCTTGTGTCTTATGTTATCATGTTTGATTTCTTCTCTTCATTTCTATTTACATTTTTCTTTCTATATATTTTTTCTTCAATTTTCTTTTTTCTTTAGTTATGCATACTTCTTTAATTTATATTCCTATCTCTTCAATTTTTTTTTAACTTCAATTTTTATTCAAATATTTCTTTCTTTATTTCATCTTTTAAAAACATTTGTATCTATTCTAAAATTTCAAATGTATTATCTTGTAAATTTTTAACCTCTATACTCCTGCCAGTCGTTTCCACTCTTAATTCTTCTCTTATTTCTTCCATCCTTCTTTCTGGTAAATACTTTGATTCTTTTTTTTTTCTTTCACTGATTCTTCTAATTTTTTTCTACCTTCTCTATCTCTTTTATCATATACTCTGTTATATATTTCTCTATTTGCTCTATTTTCTTTATAATTTGTTCCCTATCTTCTAACATTTTTTGATTTTTTTTTCTTTATCATTTCTCATATTTTCATCTATTTTTCTGTCCTTTCCATCCATTTCCTTTATAATTTCTCATCTGTTTAGGACCAAACAGGTTAATCAATCAAATTTTGACTGTTCCATATTACGTTATTAATTTCATCATATCAGTACAAGCGCATAAAAAAAGAGATATAGAATTAAAAAAATATAATACAAAATCACATTAGAAATAATGAATGTCACAAATTCTTTAAAAAAAATACATATCTCTAAATGAAATAGTTTCTTTCTTTTAATATATTCCAATAAATTATTTTTAAAAAGTCTAATTGAAGTACTAGCCTTTAAAAAACAGTTAATTTTTAAAATTTTGCTAATGTGTTATAGAACTAGGTATTTTTTTTAAACCACAATTTATGTATTTTTAGCGCACCTTGTACAACAAAATTAAAGTTTCTCAACGTGAGTTCTATTTATTTAACAAGCAAAAAAAATATAGGTAGTAGCCTACTTGTACGGAAATATGACAATAAATACAAGTACCTATAGTTGAGTCAATACATGGGTCACACTATATAGGTAAGTAAAATTTTTGGAAACTCTTTAATAAAAAAGCTTCTTTTGGAGTTTCGATTTCTCCTTACAAGCTCTTCGTTTGACCGCTTGAAAAAAATTATAATATAAAAAATTTAATTTTGCCAAGTCCGCAATATTTTATTTTTATTTACAACATAATTTAAGTTTCTCAACGTGAATGGTATTTATTTATCAAAAAAAAAATAAATTATAAAGAATAATTTTTTTTATTTAAAACATAAATATTTTTATGCAAGTTTATTCATAGACACACTGTATAAATGTTTATTAGTTCTTGTTATATACGAAAATTCACACTGAAATTAATAAACTCTTGAAAATATGATGGAGCTAAATTATTCAATATATTATGCATTAAAACCATTGTTAGATAAGTAATATAATCTTTATTTACACCCCTATTATAATAATGTCCTAATATGCCCATAATCCGTTTCATAATACCCATTATGATACAGATTTTTCATAACGATACAGATTTTTATAATCAAACCCCTTATTTTTTAATCAAGCATGCTGTGCATTTGACGTTTGTCCTAGGTTCCTATGTAATTGTTTTAGTTATCAAAATCAGTACGTATTAAATTTCCGTAGATAGCCAAACTTCGATAATTATATTATCAAAATGTTTGATATCAGCGATACAGAAGACTTACCATCCACTTACCTCCACACATATCGGAGAAAGCAGAAAATGCAGTACAAAATATTTTTTCCCAAAAATCTATGGTAACCGAGGTAATACCATTAATTACAATTTTGTAGAATTTTTTATAGAAATGCGAGTAATTACTGTTATTGTGTTAAATACAAATATATTTATAGTTCTTGATTATTTATCGGGTGTAGAAAAAATAGCGTATGCAACTCTCATGTAATAGTTATTACATGGTCGTTGCATAATATAATATAATAAATTTAAATTCTATGTAAAAAATTAAATATGAACTACCGGTAGTTTAATATTTCTCATACCACGATTTTGAAGATTTTGTAATTGGGCAGTTTAATTAAAATACAAAAAATATATATAACATAAAAGCTTTTAATACTACACCATAATTATAATAAGTTAATATGCAAAAACTAAAAAATTCAAATAAAAATTAAGAAAATATGTTGGCCTTCGCAATATGTCCAAAAATTAGAAAGCTAGGTATTTATTTAATAAAATATTTTAAAGTGATATTTATTTTATATATTCCATAAATTTATAACCCTTTTAAGATTTAAATTATAGCATAATATCACTTATTTATCTGATTTTAAATATTTAATAAAAAAAAGTAACAATTCAATAAAATTTTCTTTTTAAAACAACAAAAATATATTTATTCTGAATTTTTCAAAAATAATTTTCTTCAGCTACCTAATGCTGAAAATAAAACTTTATTCATCAAACCTCTTTTAAAAACCAAAACCACAACAAAGTAACTCAAGTGACAATTATAAATAATTACTAGGTGGGGACCCGTTTGCAAATTACACATTGTAAAATTTTCTAAACTACACGTGACAATCTTCCATTCACATCGGAGCTCTCCACCGAATCCAAGTAGTGGGGAGCGAATGGGCGGGGCCTTACTTCCCTAGACCGTACGCAACAGTTACCAAAACATCTGAACGTCAGTCTCGCAGTCGACGTTCAGCAAGTAAGACGTATCGATTTTAACTGAACGAACTCGCGTAAACTAAATGATTTAATCGAAAGACTTAGAAAAATTTCGCGCGACAGCTAAAAAATGTTATGATTTAAAATAGACCTAAACCGATTTTAAAATGTTTTGGGTAGTTGTTTTTAGTGTTTTTGTGACGGTTTTCGGTAGAAGTCTTACGAATATGGACTCTACTCCGAGAGGTTGTGAGTGGCAAATGCAACAAATCGACATCAACGACAGTGGAGAAGAACCAGTGCTTTATTGTCAAATTAGGACCATCAACAGTGTCGAGTTTTTAGTGCGAAATTTATCACAAACTGAATCCGATAGAATTTCAGTTCTTATGCTTGAATGTAACGATGTTTTATTTTTCGAAAGTTCTTTCGAAACTGCTCGACAAGGAAGTTTTCTTTCGTCGCTGAAGCAACTTAAAGATCTCAGAGTTGAAAATTGTAAGATTCGTAATATTCCAGCTACAGCTTTTTCACAAATTCGCCACCTGAGAAGACTATCGTTAAGATCACACAATTCGGAGTGGTCAGCAATGAACTTGGAACTTCATCCTGAAAGTTTCAGAGGACTAAGTGACCTACGATATTTAAATTTAGCTGATAATAATATTTGGAGTACTCCTGAAGAACTGTTTTGTCCGCTGTATAGTTTAACAAATTTAAATTTGACTAGGAATAAATTGCAAAATGCTTCCGCTCTAGGGTTCTCTGACTGGGGTAGTGGCCCTTTAGCACCTGGACGAGCATGTGTGAGCGGTTTAGAACTATTAGACTTATCATACAACGATATTATTTCACTATCAGATAATGGATTTTCGGCCTTACGATCTTTAGAAGAACTGCATCTGGAAAATAATGCCATATCAACTTTAGGAGACAGAGCCTTTGTGGGTTTAACAGCATTAACATCTCTAAACTTATCAAGTAATTGTTTAGTAGCTTTACCTCCAGAACTTTTCCAATCATCCAGAGAATTAAAACACCTTTATTTACACAACAACTCCTTAAGTGTTCTAGCTCCAGGGCTGTTAGAAGGTTTAGATCAGTTACAAGTATTAGATCTATCTTACAACGAGCTTACAAGTCGGTGGGTTAAAAGAGATACTTTCGCTGGATTAGTTAGATTGGTAGTATTGAATTTGGCTAATAACCAACTAACGAAAATCGATAATATGTTATTTAAAGATTTGTACACTTTGCAAATTTTAAATTTGGAACATAATACTATTAATTCCATAGCTGAAGGTGCATTTCTTGAGCTTAAAAATTTACACGCTTTAATTTTATCCTTCAATGCGATTACTCGTATAGAATCATATCATTTTTCTGGAATGTACGCGCTAAACCAACTACTGCTGGATTCTAATGAAATCGAATACATCCACCCGAAAACGTTCGAGAACGTGACAAATTTGCAAGATTTGGGACTGAATGGTAACGTTTTGGGAATGGTACCTGTGGGCATTGGGCAATTGCGATTTCTAAAAACTCTCGATTTGGGTAAGAACCATATCAAATCAGTGACAAATGCATCTTTTGAAGGCTTAGAAATGCTGTTTGGACTGCGATTAGTCGATAATCATTTAGTGAATATTTCTAGAGACGCATTCTCAACATTACCTTCTTTGCAAGTTTTAAATTTAGCATCTAACAAAATAAAATACGTTGAACAGAGTGCTTTTTCCAGTAATCCAACTTTGAAAGCTATCAGATTAGATGCTAATGAACTGACTGATATCAGCGGTGTATTTACGAATTTAAAGACGTTGGTATGGTTAAATGTTTCTTCAAATAAATTATTGTGGTTCGATTTTAGTCATCTTCCTGTAAGTTTAGAGTGGCTAGATATGCACGATAATCAAGTTCCAGAATTAGCAAACTATTACGATGTAAGAAACAATTTAAAAATAAAAATGTTAGATGCCAGTTTTAATTTAATAACAGAAATAAAAGAAAATGCAGTGCCAGATAGTGTCGAAACGTTATTTTTGAATAATAACAAGATTAGTAAAGTTCATGTCAATACTTTTAATAATAAGAAAAATTTGGAGAAAGTTGTGCTATACGGTAATGAAATCAGATTTTTGGATTTAGCAGCTTTAAGTTTAAATCCTGTTACCGATGATAAAGATTTGCCACAATTTTACATCGGTGATAATCCTTTTTACTGTGATTGTAAGATGGAGTGGCTGTTGAGAATCAATCATTTAAGTAATTTACGGCAGTATCCTCAAGTGTTAGATATGGATTCTGTGACTTGTGAATTGGCACATAATCGGGGATCGCCTCCACAACCGCTACTATCATTGAAACCGTCAAATTTTTTGTGCCCGTACGAAGCCCATTGTTTTCCAGTGTGCCACTGTTGTGATTTTGACGCCTGTGATTGTGAGATGACGTGCCCAGATAAATGTACTTGCTTCCACGACCACACGTGGACCTCGAACGTTGTGGATTGCAGTAACGCAGGCTATAAAACCGTCCCTGAAAAAATTCCGATGGACGCCACTGAAATCTACCTGGACGGTAACGACCTCGGTGACTTAGGCAGTCACGTTTTTATTGGAAAGAAAAAATTAGAGGTTTTGTATTTGAATAACAGCAACGTTAAAGCGCTGCATAATAGAACGTTCAACGGAGCCAATTCCCTGAAAATCCTCCACATGGAAAACAATAAATTGGCGGAATTACGTGGATTCGAGTTCGATCAGTTAGAAAACATTAACGAATTATATTTGGACCATAATGATATCGGTTACGTGGGTAATAATACGTTTAAAAGTATGCATAAACTCTCAGTGTTGAAATTGGATGAGAACAAAATCGTGGACTTTATCCCTTGGGAGTTGAATACCGATTCTCCCTCCGATTCTCATCCACGTGTTACTCTCGACGGCAACAGGTGGTCCTGCGATTGCAATTCTCTAAATCGTTTGGTATCGTGGATTCGCGAGACGGGCGGCGATCCAACAAAAATGCTGTGTGCGGATACATCTGAAACGGTCGCGAGCATCATAAGCCGTTGCGAGGACATGGACAATGCGATTGCAACATCGGTTATACAGCGCGAAGTTATGAAAAACCACCAATTATTCGGGGGCGGTAGTTACGTTCCCCTGCTAGCCGCTACCCTTGTAGCCGTCATCGTCGTTTGTTTGCTGGTAGCTATAATTTTCGTTTTTCGTCAAGAAGTACGACTGTGGGCGCACTCCAAGTACGGTGTACGGATTTTTCAAGATGGAGTTGGTGTAAATGATGGTATGGACGACAGAGACAGACTGTATGACTGTTATATGGTTTACAGTCATAAAGATGATGATTTGGCTAGTGGCGTTGTTGCACCTTTGTTGGAGCAATTGGGACATACGATGTGTCTGCATTATAGGTAAGAACTAGTTCTGCTAGAATTAATGAAAAGGCTATTCAAATGCAAAAATTTGTATGAATAATATCAATATTTATATATTGCAATTGATTTATTATTAACCATTGTTTTTTTATCGATATTTTTATTCTTGAAGGACATAATTTATTATTTAGTTACATTGATTTTCATTTTCTATCTACCTACATTAAAAGTGGGTAAATTGTATTAGAATCTTTAACCTTCACCTGGCATGCTCATCCTGAGTATTATAACATACTTGGACTCGTGGGGTACATACGAACCACAGTGATAAAAATCTTTGTAAAAATTGAAATATTGATTATTTTGTCTCAAAAAAAGTCAGAGATCCTCTTTAGATACCACTTCAAACTGTAGAATAGCCCGAGTTGAAAAAAATAAAGATCAGCGTTCATAAAAATTCGGAAAACTGGAAAACTTGAAAAAATGCATTTTTTCCAAAAAAAATTATAACTTTTTTGTTTTTCGATAAAAAGGGCTGAAATTTTAACTGTGTCTTCTTCTGTTAAAAAAGAATAATAATTGTTTTCATGGGTCTTTAAAAAAGGTATTTATTTTGAGAGCGCTATCCCACTGGCCCAAGTATAAAAGTATATCCCTTGACTACCGATAGATGTCGCTACGAGTTTCGATTTTGAAGATTTAGATACCGATACTCGACGAGAAAGAGTGTGGGGTATAAACGTACCCCACGAGGCCTGGTGAAGGTTAATATTTAAATAAAAAGCACATCTGAATAAATTTACCTTTTTAAGTTATTATTATGTTTTTATGATTAATACTTACTTCAAAAATTTACTAAGAAGAAAATAATATAACATTTATATACATTTTTTTATATGCTTAAAATATAGTCAATATATAAAACCAATGAAGGCAGCAAAGCATTTAGGGAATTTTGAGTTAAAACCTTTTCATATTTTTATGCTATTTTAATACCTTAAATTAGATGTCCCTCGTTTTTTACTAAAATCAACGTGAGCACCTCCATTTTTACGTTACTTTTTATTTTTATTTATTTTTTTTTTTTTTTAAACAACCGCATCATATTTTTAGGCTCTCTAAATATTGTAAAATATTTCAAAAAAAAAAAAATAAATTGATATTTTTGAAAAATACAGGATGCTTTGATAGCGTCGAACGAAGCCAGTAAACTACCGTGGATTTTTAGGCTATTTTAAGGCTATTGAAATAGGTCAAAAAAATGGTATTTTTAAAAAATGCAGGGTGCTTTACTAGAACAAAGTCAGCAGTGCACCTCGTTTTTTAAGGTTCTAAAAACAACCGCACCATAGTTCTATGCTATTTTTAAGCCCCTTAAATATTATACAACTTTTTCAAAAAAAATTGGTATTTTTAAAAAATACAGTTTACAGCGGTTTTTAAAGTTTTCTTCTAACAATGAGCAACACTATAGTTTTAGGCTTTTTTTAATTTCCTGAAATATAATAATAATAATCTCCCTATTATATAACTTTTCTTAAAAAATGAGTATTTTGAAAAATACAGGGTGCTTTGCAGTAACAAAGTCAGCAGAGCACCTCGGTTTTTTTAAAATTTTCTTTTAAAACCAACCACAAAATATTTTTACGTTATTTTTAGGCTCTTGAAATATTATAAAACTTTTTGCAAAATACAGGATATTCTGCTGAAACAAAGTCAGCAAAGCACCTCGATTTTTTAAAGTTTTTTATAAAAATAAACACACCATATTTTTAGACTCTTGAAATATTACAAAACTTTTGCAAAAAAATGCTATTTTTAAATAATATAGATAGGGTGCTTTGCTAAAACAAAGGCAGCATAGCAACTCGATTTTTAACGTTTTTTCTAAAAACAACAATGCCTCATTTTTAAGTTCTTTTTAGGCTCTTGAAATATAAAACATTCCGAAAAAATACGGACTATTCTGATTAAAGTTTTTTTCTAAAAACAAATATATCACATTTTAAGGCTATATAGGCTTTTGAAATATTATAAAACTATTATATTTTTAAAAAAATGATAGCAGAGAACCTCGTAATTTAAATCGTAGTTTTTTTTCAAAATAAGAAATAAATATAAAAAATTTTAAAAGGTAGAGACGAATAAATAAAAAAAAATCATTTGTGGATTAAACGTACTAGAATAAATTTTGTATTATAAATTGTATAGATAGATTGAAAATTAAATAATAGGTACCTACACTAATTTATTAATTTTTATAAATCATGGAACTTTTGGTCTATGCTATACGAGTATGTTACTTCATGGCAATTTCCAAAGATTACAAAGGAAAATTTCCATAGAATACATAGGACGATTTCCACATAAAAGATTAAAAAGCATTTGCAATAAGGGGGCAGTTTTTGTAAAAACTTTTGGTACATCTGTTATCGAAAGTCCAATAAAAATATTTTTCTATTTTTGACATATAAAGTGACATTTTTTGTAATCGCAGCAAGTGTCAGAATGATCTAATTTACTCAACCAGTTGCATAATGTTTAAAATTGTAAAATTGGTTGCAAAAATTCATTATGACACCAGTTGCGAAATGAAAATAAATAAAAATAAACAGTGAAACTTTATATCAAAGAAATGTACTGATAAAAAAAGAATTTGGTTAAACTTACTTAATAATAATGTTGTTTTGGTTTTTATTTTCCATTCGAAATCAGCACAAAATAAATGAAACAATAACCGACAAAATAATCCACTTTCTGGAAAACTATAGTACTTTGTGCTACAAGAGAGGATATGGACAATCCACTTAAGTGTTACAGTATATTTTTTCTACGACCCACTAACGAAAATCTACAAATATTAAAAATTATTTTAGGTTATTAAGATAAAATTATTAATTTATGACTTTTACTAATTTTTAAAATTAAATAAACTAAAAAAAAAATTCATTTAATTTTTCTTCATCTGAGATTCGAACTCGAGTCATCCGTATGGAGGGCAAGAACGCTGACAGAGGATTATCTAGGCGTTTATTTTATTGATTTAATACTCATAATTAAATTGACTTCATATAGTTTTATTTAAATTAACAAATTATTTATAATTATGGACGGAATAAAAATAGAAATTTTATATATAGGTTAACACAAGAATAACTCGTTTTAATGTATGTTTAATTTCAATAACTAAAAAATATACTGTCAATTAGTTTGACAGAATTGTTTAAAAATCTAAAAATAATAGCAGTCAGTTGATCAAAATATGAATTATAATTGGTGGATTTAATTTTTTTGCAGTGTTCTCACTACCTAGAATGGATATTAAATATATTCGTTCAGTTAAAGGCAATAGCATACTTTCTCATTTTGTAATCTGTGCGTAGATAAGCTAATGTCCATGTGGGTGTAGAAAAAATAACTTTATACAACTCGTTTAGAATAAATTTTCTGTTTGTCAGTAAAATGAGTAGAGTTATGTATATGCAACTAACATTACAAAAAAAGATTTATTGGTTGCCTAGATGTCAGTAATGTTTTACCAGAACACAATTTTATAAAATAATCTAGTCAAAATTAGAAAAAGTATTCACACGTTACATAAAATAAACATTTCGTAGCTGGTTGCATAAGTATCTATTTTAACTAAAACATTATAATTAACTATTTAAATGTGCTAATTTTTTCTATTTATTGAAAAGTTACAAAATTTTACCATGCTTTAAAAAAATATATACAGAGTAAGTCATAAGTAACGGGCCAAATTGTTAATGTACGTTCAGAAGGCAAAACTAATAAATTTTACTTAAAACTAATGGATTTAAGATTGCTCCTTCCTAAAGCTACTAAATGTTAAATTTGAAGAGCACACAACAAAAACGATAAATGCCACTTTTTTCTAAAAATGAGTTAAATACATGATTAAATAGCTGATAGTCTGTAGTATATACTGAACTGATTTACACACACAATAAATCTCATTGTAATGCAGGTATTTTGGAAAAAAAAAATAGTGTACATAATAAAAACGAATAATATCACTGTCAGTTTATGACGTACGTGAAGAAGAACAAGAAGAAGGAATGGGGAAAAAGTTTCGTATTTTGACGGATAATACAATGGTCCATAGAAGTTCCAGATTTTCTGACAGGTTCCGGAGATATTCGATAAAATCCGGAAAACTTCATTTTCGTTTTTTAAGCCGTGCGTTGTTATTATAAAAGATACCAAAACAAATTATACAAAGTTTTTGTTATAAATCAAGTTCCCTATAATCTGCCATGTCAAAATTTTTATTACGACGTTTCGTATTTCCAGGGCCACATTCAACTTATTTTTTTAAATACGGACCTGGATTTTTAATTGTAATTTTTTTATAGCTTTTGTATAGCTAAATACAACAATATTTTACACTTTACCATTTTACTACGTTTCGTCTTTGAATATATCATCAGCTATGTAGCTTTTGATGATATCGTTTCTTACTTGATTAAAACAAGATAGCTAATTAAATAATAATTAAAAAACAAAAAATTCTTAAAATGTGAAATTTTAAATGTTATTTGAAACATAATACAAGAATTATTTAATTACAAAATGGGTTACAATGTTTTATCAAACATGATTAAGTACAACCAGCAAACAAGACTAATGAAGAACGAATTATGGCTTTACACATTCTACAAATAATAAAGTTGAGATGAGGATACGGCATCGGTCTTCCACGTTCGATATGGGTGGGGACTAATTAAATTAAATTAAATTAAATCTTTTCTTTTTTCATGTTTATTTTACTTTTTAAATTAGTAAAATTCATAAATTATTTTAAAAATAGTTATTTTGTCTATTAAGACAAAATAACTATTTAGGTTATTAAACCTAAATTATTTTTTAAATTTGTAGATTTGCGTTAGTGGGTCGTAGAAAATATATACTGTATAATTCGAGTGCATTATACTATATACACGCTTGTTGCATAAACCACTATTGTTATTCTTATGTTTTCACTAAGGTAAAGTTTTATAGGATTAGTTAGGATATGTTTACTAGCGAAAAGTTTACACAATCGTAAATAACAACACTGTTGTCAGACATGTTGTACCTGTGAATAAAACCTGAAATCCCCATCAAAGTAAATCCCTAAATATTTCGTAGATGAAACAAAGGGTATTATGTCAACATTAATTTTAATGGTGACGTTGGCTTTGAGATTTTATATAGTTTATTACCGCATTAGATTTATTACGATTTCAACGCATATTATGTGCACGGGAATCTTTTGAAATTGATTCCAGATCATCGGTAACTATACTTGAAAGCAAAAAATCGACTCTATAGGTGCATTGGCATTTCTTTTTCTGTTCGAGTCTAAGGAACATGAACATAAAAACCGAGTGTAATTATAAGTAGGGGTAGCAATACCGAATACTAAAAAATATTAATAATTCGAAAACTGATTTTTAAAGGGACCATTTGGGAAGGCGAGACCGCGACAGGAGACAGAGGCAAGCGATCATGTAAGGCGACCGAAAATGGTCTCTTTGCGTCTGAACACATGTAACTGAAGCATATTTAGGGCAATGCGACTGATAAAAAAAGCGATACCACTTTTAACAATGCAGTATTGGCTGCCTTGCTGCTATCGTCGGTCGCCTTTCTCGGTCTCGTTTCCCCAAATGGTACCTTTAAAATTCTTGATTTATTTGAGTATCGTCTGCAAAAAAATGATCATATGAATGCCAGATCGGATAGGTATAAAAGAAAAAGTAAAGGTCTTAATACCGAGCTTTGCGGTACAGCTGATACTATTTAAAATAAAGACGAAATTAAATGACAAAATCGATACCATAATACGGCAACTTTATTTTACACTTAAAATAATGTAAAAATCAAGCAACATTTCAATTTTAAATTAGATTTGCATTTAAAACAAATAAAGATGATTTTAACCTACTGGAGCACAATGTGGCATAATTAATATAAAGTTTGTTCTAACAGCAATAAGAAACCGTTCTATCATAAGAATGCATTTGCATAGGTAGGTACCTACTAGAAGAAAATAATTCTTGTTCTCCTTGCTACAATTTCACGTTCCGTCAAACAATATCTAGCAATTACTAACGGTTTGAATAGTTAGCGAATTTTCTGTAAATTTTTAATTGCATACGTACGTAAGATATTTGATTCGATTGAAATAGTCATAACGAATACAGTTCTTCTAGCGGTTCTTTACATGTACTTCATAACTAATATGTAAATGAAATAAGTCGAGAAGTTGCAGTCAAAACAATGTTAATCTCCCGTTCTGATGGGTAGAGCCAGTATTGCAATGTCAGAAAATAAAATTAGCTATTTTTAAAGTAAATTACTTTGAAATTTAAAAAAACAAAAACTGTTTGCACACACAGAAGTAATAGAAGCGAAATAACGTAAAACTAAAGTGACAATTACGATACTAACAACAATGACGTCATAGAAAAATTATATCTGTGAGTTCGAAAACCGAAAAAGTCCAAAATTTTACATTTTATAGTAAGCGTTTTGTTTAAAATTTGTCTATTCATCGACTGGTTTTAAAAACCGTACTAGATACCTAGCCGTTAACGTAGCACAGCTGATTACACCCATGAAATGAGGAAAAAACCGTACATGTCCGTGACTGTGGTCAGTTGGAAAACCACAAATGCTGAAAATGATGATTAGATGACTGAGATATAAATTTTGATGATGTATTTTTCCTCCTTTTTGAATAAATATTAAACAAATCAAAACGTTTTCACCTTTTTCTTTTTATGTACAGGGTTGAGTTCAAAAACCCGACAAGTTCATGCTCCATTTATATCTGTCATTGGTAGTCCATTTTATTTTCTGAAAAACTATACCATTCAAAATACATTGCAAACCACAAGATCTAAAACTTTTCTATGCTTGAAGATAGTCTATGTCAAGTAAATAAATAAATAAATAAATAAATATGATGTATTTTCCATAAGACAATACAATTGTATAGGATTCGTCAAAATACAAGTACATAAAATAAAAATATGATAAAGGCATAAAACTAGGAAACAGAAAAAAATTCCTAAAATTCAGCAAGATCATAAAAACAATATTCAGCTGTCAAAATGTTTTTCACAAATTAATTTTAAAATAAGTGATAAATACCCTTCAATTTATTAATTACGAAGCGTGCATCAATAGTTCATCATCCCGGGAACGCACTTGATAAGTTTAAAATATTAGAAAAATACAACATTAACAAATTAATATTTTACTTTAATCATTCCAGACTGTATTTAAAATGGGCGCCGTCAAAAAAAAGCGTGCATTTATTTGAAATCGTCATTTCGGGAACGTTCCCGGACATGATGTCACGTTCTCGAAATGACGATGGCGTTTCTTGCATGACGATTTTGTCTTGGAATAAATTGTTCTTACAATTTTTTAATAACTTACTATGTGTACATAATTTACAATAAGTAAACATATTTGTTTGTGTTGTTATATCAATAAGAAGACTCATGAGTCAAAAAAAAAACAAAAAAGGACTAAAAAAAAGTATAAAGGTAGAGCGAAAAATCTAATGCTAGGAAAGAAAATTGTATTAGAAAACAAAAGCGCATCCTTTCATTCACATCACATCAAAATTCGCAAAAGAAACTGGGGTTAATTTATCCTATACCACACTTTTCAGAGCAAAGCCGTTCTAAATCGTAGCTCCAAAATTAAAAGACCAAGAAATATGTTTGTGTGTTAAACATGAAAATTTCGAATTAAAATTCAATAAGCTGTTATTTTGAATAAGTGATTATCGCCAGAGATAAGTGTCATATAATTATTAAACATAGTTGTGAACTTTAATAAAAAACTGCGTTATAAGAACTGATTAAAACTAAGGACATAAAATTCATTTTCAATTAAGTAATCCTGTTTTAATAAATAAATAACTATGATTTATAAAACTCGTTCATTATTTTAATGTACCTTTACTGTTATCTATATCAATATCATCAGTTGGCAAATAGTCGTATCATTCCGGGAACGCCTAATCAGTTTCGAGAACGTTACTAAAATTACGTAAAACAGAATATTTCAGATATCTTTGTTAAAAAATACTGTCATTTTTCAAAAACCTTAATTTTGTATACATAAAATTATTTATAAAAAAAATATTGATATTTTTATATTTGTTGCACATACAAAAAAGGTAACTTATCTTGGTTTTTGGATGTATTTACTTTAAAGGGGTTCTGTATGTTTCATTTAATTTTATAAATTAATTGTTCATTAATATACACCTACGCCATTGTGCAAAGTAAAACAAAAAACTTACTTAGGTATTTTTTGACTTTTTTTTTTAACTTTACAAAAACGTTCCCGAAATGACCATTTGTAGCAAAAGTATTATTTAAAAGCAAAATTACAAAAAAAGTAATAAATTCTATGCTCGCCCCATAAAGGTATTATTCAAACACAAGTTAAATGACTATATAAACCAATAATCATGATTATGATTCGTAATATTTTATGTCATGGAACCCGAAACCAATCCTGAAATTTGCGACCTTGGTGATTTTAAGCCAGGTATGGTCGACATGAGTCTCTCTGTGAGATCTTAGCAATGCTTCTCAAAACCCTTCTTTGAGCAAGAAAAACATTTTTTGATTTTCTTCATAAACATATGCCTACCGTATCTTAGACGTAAGTCTACTTGTGCAAAATACACCATAACTCTATGTATAGACCGTAAATTCATGAAAAGTTAATTTTTTGACCAGTCCTCTACAATGGTTTTTCCAATCAAAGTGTTGATGTCTATTTGGATTCCTAGAAAGCGAGTGCTACCATTCCCATTATTAAGAGGTAGATTTTCAAAACTAATATTTAGGGGCTCAAAGTTATATTGTTGCCTGTTGTGAAATCTAAGTACCTCAGTCTTACTAGCATTAAAAAATAAATCAAGAATATTATCAAGAAATTTTTTGTTAAGTAGATCCGTATTTTTAGCTGAAATTATAGCTTACATAATGATTATCACCTATTATTAAGTCAACATTGTTTACATACAATATAAACAATATGGGTCTCAAAATTGAACCCTGAGGAACTCCCATATTAATATCTAGTGTATTAGAATTAATAGTATTGATTTTGTTGTCGTTTTGTATTTTAACGAAATATATTGCTTCCTAGCACGTAAAAAGGTTGAGATACAATTTAAAACAGTGCCCTCTGATTCCATATTTTCTCCAATATGGCAAAACATGATTTACACAATCGAATGCTTTGCTGAGATCAAAAAATATAGCATTTAGATTCCTCCAAATGGTGAATAATTTTATTGTAAAATAAATAATAATAATAAAAAAAGTCTTTAAATCCCAGCTTAAATCATGTGATATTTTGATGTCTAGATAATTTAAGATAATTCAATTTAACTTATTTACAATTGTTATCTTGTTTTTTTAATATTTAATTTTTTCTTGTTTTTTTTATGTTAATTTTCTGGTAATTTGTGTTTCTTTGTTTCAATATTTTCTAAATATAGGTTAGGTTTTAAATTTTCCCTTTTATTAAACTTGTATTTTAATTGGGCAATTGCTCGTTGATAATTAAATAAATAAATAAAAATGATAGCTTAGCAGTTGTTGTTGATTTTTCAGCACATAATTCATGCTGATTTCCTGTTATAATGTTGTAACTTTTCAAGAAAGTCAGAAGACGATCAAGAAAGGCATATTTAAATATTTTAGACAGACCACAGGGAACAGCAACAGGTCTATAGTTTTCTATGTGTCTACGATCATTTGTCTTGTGCAATGGTAAAACGTTCCCAAGTTTTTAAGCTTCAGGAAAACTGCCCATCTCAAATGATAAGTTTACCAAATATGTTAAAGGTTCAGAGAGAACTTTTAACACTTGTTTTAGTACGAAACATGGTACGTCATCAGCTCCAGAAAATTTATTGTTTTTAATTATTCTGTGTGCGAAAATGGAGACTTTGTTATTATTTTGTCGACCAAATGAACAGTAGCATATTTAAAAACAACTATTAAACTCTGCATCTACCTCCAGTGGATCATTCAATAACAACCGGTCCTTTTCTATGACAATAGTTTGGACAGAACTTTGCCTATTCGTAATTTCTGATACAACATTCCAAGAAGCCTTAATAGTTTTTGTAGTTTTTCGGTAAAATGAGGATTGCATTTTTTTAAACTGACTGATCCAATTGCCCTAATCAAGCTAGAAATTTAAAATTGATAGGATGCGTCAATTTTTTCAGCATACTGGTGTAGTCGTCATTACAACATACAGTCTGTTCGCTATACTTACGCGGGTTTCGGATTAATTTTATGAGTATTTCCAAGTAAGTACCCGAAAGTTTGACCTGTTCTTTTGGGAAATATCAACTGGTTAAATGAAATGAAAAATAATGTACAACTTATTAATTAAATAATAATGGAGAATCTTTTTTATAATGTGGCTATCA
The DNA here is from genome assembly GCA_927349885.1 of Psylliodes chrysocephalus. Classification (NCBI taxonomy): domain Eukaryota; kingdom Metazoa; phylum Arthropoda; class Insecta; order Coleoptera; family Chrysomelidae; genus Psylliodes; species Psylliodes chrysocephalus. Next base: position 64,991,485 of record OV651816.1, read on the forward strand.
TAAACCTAATAATAATTTTATATTACACTTCACACAGAAAATATGGTCTTTGTATATTAAGAAGATTATTTAGCTCAAATAAAATATTTCTAACATAAAAATTTGTTCCATGTAGAGAATTTCAAATAAAAAATAAAAAAATTGAACTTGCCAAAAAAAATGAAAATCAGTCATTATCATCCAAAATATCATAATCGCCATCATCATCGCTGTCATCACCATTAATTGTTATTATGATTGGAATTATTTCGTTTATTTTATTTTTACGAGTTCACTAATCGTCTATTAGTTTCTTGCACTTGGATATACAGTTCCGCCACACTTCTGGAGTTGCAATTGAAAGTGCTTTTCGCCGTTTCCCGAACTGCATCGTCACTATAACCATTAGGCCCAATATGGTTGTCATAATATTGTTTTGCTATTCCCCATATATATTCGATGGGATTAAATTCTGATTTTAATATATATTGAGGAAATGGTATATGTTCCTTTATCAACCATTCTTTAATTTTATCAACAGTCCAAGAATTCGTTGGACTTTTGTTTAATACTTCAGAATGTAAGGTGCATTGTCTAAAATAATTACGCTGGGCTCACTTACACCTGAGAGAAGTTTTTCATGCAACCATTTTACAAACATTTCTGTGTTCATATTATCGTGATAGTCACTGGATTTTGATTTAGATGAAAATATTAAATCAGCACCTTCTATAAAACCCGATTTCCCTCCTGCATGTAAAATTATGTGTCGCTTCCCTTCTCCATCGGTATGTTTGATTAACTTTACGTTATTATCTTGCCATATTCTCTTGGTTGCACCCCTAGAAAATATCCATGTTTCGTCTTAATATATAAAATTCGCCCCTTCTTTAAATTTAGAATATTTTCTTAGAAAATCAATTCTCTTGCGCACGACAAAACTTCTTTCACAAAGGGCCTTTCCGTTATCCTCTTTTTGAAATTTGAAACCCAAGTTATTAATCACTTGCCATAGACTTGTTCTGCCAATGTCATCAAATTTTCTATCTATTAATTCCGAGAGAATTGTATTTAAGGTAACATGTTCCTTGTTGGCCCTCATTCGATAAATGATATCACGAATTTCAAATTTCTTTCCATCTGGAATATCTTTCGTTTTCAGTGATGGGCGAGTTTTGCGGTAATCTTCTTTCGGCAGTTCACTATTGTGAATTTGGTTTCACTAATTCCTAGAGCATCGCATATGCGTTGTTGTACAGACATTACCGATTTTAAAGAACTGCCATTTTCTTTTTCATCCGTAAAATACTTATCTACACTACAAATTAGACTATCTACATCTAACACACGTCTAGGTATTTTTAAAACTTCCACTAAATTTACAATATACATACAATGTCAACACTTGCAAATAATCAATTCAACTGCAATATTTGTAACAAATTTAGTAGCTACCGTAATCTTATTTTAATTTAAATCTGACCATTAGGGCAATTTTACCTAATTTCTTGGGAAGAGGCTTATTGGAACTGGTTGCCAATGACTAATTTGCATAATTTTGTTAATCCGAAACCCGCGTAAGTATAGCAAACAGACTGTACTTATTTGCTTAAAGGAAAGAAATTAACTAAAGTTGTTCTTCTTTTCATGCTAAGTAGAAAATTATATTAAATATGTATTTTATTTTATCAATTAGACATTAATCTATTATAGATAGACGAACTGTATTTTAAACTATTTGAAAATGTAAAACTAAATAATTTAGTAATAATGTTATTTGAATACAAAATAAATAATTCCTATATTGTTTGTTAACGGAAATCCATCAACTAATGATAATTATTTATAAACCTAAATAACTATAGAACTGTGATAAAATTGAAAATTCTGTATATAAAAATAAATTTGAACAATATAAAAACAAGGTGGTTGTTTATTCAAAATAAGTATTCTGCATATTTATATGGGACATTTTTCAACAAGAAATATCGTATTTGAATTGTATTCCGCTATTCTGTACTATTTATTTTTTCAGTGCTTTTTAAAGAATAAAGTAGGTATACAAATACAATTTAAATCATATTTTGTTTGTTCCACTTCCCATTAAACTTGCGGTCGTTAAAATTTGTGCAGTCTTCAAAACATTAAAACTAGATTCTAGGTTAGATAACCTGTGGTGCTTTATAAATAATATTTAATAAAAAAATGGTTGACAAATGTTAACGACTTAGATAATTGCATTCTTAACTGCGAATATTTTATTGTCATTATAATGAGATCACGTAAATGTTTAATATTTACATAGAAATATTACAAATTACTTTTTCGCGATAAATGGCAAGGATAAAACAATGTTGACAGTTATGAAAGTTACCTATTTTTTCTTTTTTTATTAAAAACACTCTTCTATAAAGTTTCATGTTTGGGAAAGCATGTGGCTGCATTGAATACAAAATCTATTGTAACATTTCAATGTTATATACATAATTTCATATGCAACAAAATAGCTATTTATGAAACCAGTTAAGAAATTTCGCATTTCGTGACGTGTTATATACTAGATCATGTATAAAATTGTGTTTTGGTAAGAAATTATTGACAACTAAGCAACCAATATTACTATTTTCTTGTATTCTTAGTTGCATATGCATCATTTTATTGACACATAGAACATAATAATAATTATTTATTATCAACGACTTGTAGTGTATTTATATGACGTATTAAAATCATTTAGTTGTCAAAAAGTATGTTATTTTGTCGTGTATTTTGTTCTAATTATTTTTCGTTGATCTAGATTGAAAAATAAGGACCAAACAAACAACATTAATACTATGTTGTAAGTTTTATCAAATTCTATTTTTATAAGTCAAACTGCCGTTATTTGATATAAACTTTTAATAATTGAGTATACTATTGATTTTAAAATCAAAAAAAGGTTTATTTTTATTTGTTTTGTTTTCAAAATTGGTAATAAAATGAATTTTTTGGAAACACTTTCATAATGTACATTATACAACTAGTTGCATTAAGTCACAAATATGGATAGAGGAGATAGGAAATGCCATTTTCTCAGGCACTTAGAATTGAAGGCGGCCATGTTTTAAAAAGAAGACTCAAGCGTTTGCGCATTGATTGTGTATTGAAGTGTACAGGATAGGACTGATACATTTAAATACAATTTGAAAATATTAAGGATTTATTTAAAAAATAGAAATAAAATTAAGTAAAAACCTGAAAGAGATCAAATGCCATTTCATATGAAATGAATATAACAACCCAAGGACTTAATATATTTTATAGCAAATAAATCTGGAATCACGTGATTTAATCAGAACTCCTATTTAAAAAAAAATATACACTGTGTCTACTTAAGTTGGAACCATATCAAAAAAAAATTATTATTGATTTTAAGAAAAAAAGTTATTCTTGATAAAAAGTTCTGCATGACCCAAAACTTAAAATACAGTCATCAGATATTTGAATGTAATTTTTAATTTTAATCAACTTTTCTTATTGAAAATTTTCGATTTTGTCAAAAATAAACGTACCTTACTATTGAGCAAAATTCATGTTTTTTGACAAACCTCGTATACGGCTTGAAAAATTTAATACCTAATAACTGTATTTTAAGTTTTGGGTCATACAGGACTTTTTATTAAGAATAACTTTTTTCCCTTAAATCAATATTAATTTTTTTTCCATATGGTTCCAAGTTAAGTAGACACACTGTATATTTTGTATGTAAATTATTACCTGGGAATATCGACTGCTAAGATCTTGAAAGTATTTTATTTCATATAACAACTATAAATCTAAGAGATTCGAATTTAATTGAAATATCGTTCCACAGTACTATGGTATGTACTTCAGCCTAAAATTGCATCGTGCCTTGTGCCCAATTGACAATAGATCACCCAAATATGGTTCGTCTTCATAAAGCGCATGTTGAAAAAAAAATTTGTCTGTGGGGTGCCAAAGTAGGCAGATTTTTGAAGCTATTTTGGCAGCACATGTAAATCTTTTTCGCGCTAATGTAGAGGCTGTATACAGCCTTCTTTGGCACCAAATATGGTAATGGATGAAGTCTCAAAAAGGCAGCTGTGAGTTTGGTCTAACTATATTTTATAATTTCGAAGTTATTGAAGTTAGAATGCATTTCTTTTTAAGAAATCATTTATTTATCCAACCATTATAAAAGAACTAACTATAAAATTATTTCTGAATGAAAATAAACATAAATTCTTAAGAAGTTTAATAAGGAACATAAAAAACTAAATACGTAACACATCAAGTCTTTTACAAAGAAAAATCCGCACCGTTTGTACATAGGACACATGGGTTCGTGCTCACCTCATTGCAAAAGCCAGAATTCCATTGTTTGCATTTCTTGCAACAAATCCAATCAGGCCCTGTATATTTCACCCACTTTCTGAAGGAAGCTGCGCAGACGTCGTCTGTACTTTTAACAGATCTTTTTGCTTGCTTTCTCTTTGCTTTTTTTGTAGAAACTGCAACTAAATTTGTAAGTGGTTTTTCGTCACTATCATCGTCGCCAATGTTTGAAATGTTTTTCTGGGTCCCTAAAGGGCCAGCGACTGGTTCATCTGATTAAGGAGCAACTATCTTAAGTTGATTACCGGGCTCTATTTTCTTGGCACGCGATCGAACGAAATTTTCCTTATTTGAATCGCGCAGATCTTGAAGTAAATCAATTAAGCTGTCATTTAGGATAGCATCTTGGGCATTTTCGTCATCACCTTGTATTTGCATATCTGGAATTATTTTCAGAACTTCTTGAGGATTGAAAGGATAGATACCTGTAGCCCTAAATTCAGATTTTAAATTATTGGACACATTTTCAGTGACTGCAATACACAATCGATTTAGGAGGATAGGAAAATATTTTTTTGAAATGGAGGAAGTTGATTTGGTTTCACTGCGCCATTTGTCTAGGATCTGACGCCACCTTTTTTAAACGGGGCAAACACTGCCACATCTAATGGTTGAATTAGGTGGGTGCTGTTGGGAGGCAACACTGTTATGTAGATATTGTTCTCCTCATAAGCTTCAATGACAGTGGGTGAAAAAGGAGTGGCTAAATTGTCCCCAACAATAATTTTTTCCAGGATGTTCAATTTGTTTAATTTTGGGCAATAAAATTTGTCAAAACCACTTTTTAAATTGGTCCATATCGAATAAGCCGCTAGGTGTATTACTATAGACTGTTCCAGGAGCACCACCTTTTGTCCAACCTTCGTACAGATTGCCTGCCTTGTACACCACCATAGGGGGTAATAAATCTCCTGCAGTGTTTCCACACACCATTATACTGATCAAGGCCTTGGAATGCTATTGAACTCTCTCCACGCGTTTGTTACCCTTGGAACATTAACTTTTTTTGGCTCCAGGGTCATCTTGACATTAGTTTCATCGTAATTGAACACCAAAGAGGGGTCAATATCTTGCAAAACATCTTTAATGTTCGACCCTACCGCCGCACGTGTTCGCTTTATGTTTGCAGCCAATCGGACACTCAGATTATTCCGGATTATGAAGTTTTCAAGAAAATCTTATCCACGAACATTGTCTTTAAACTCCTTAACGTTAAGCCCTTTTCTTTCTAAGTATTTGTGGATTAATTGGCGAATATCGGCTTTATTAAAAGGAAATCCCCAATTGCTCGCAGTCACTAATGTCTTCCGCAGGTGTAAATACCGTCGGATGACCTGGAGGGCGCGTATGCTCGCCCTTCAACTTATTTTGAACCGTTTACTGGCCGTTGCATGACTCATGCCATTTCTAATGGCAGTCAACGCTTTTTCAAAGTCAGCTTCGGTAAAGTTTCTGTAGGCACGCCTCCTACTTTTTTCTTATAATTTTTAGGCATGGTTAGTCACTTTATACCTGTAACAAAAGATAGCAACTAAAAAAAAAACCACAACAAAAATATATAATTTTTTTTACGTTTATATGACCAAACTGAAAAAGAAGGCTGAAGTGCCAAAGTAACCCCGTTTTACGGTACAGTAGGAATCATTGAATCAGTAAACAAAATAATTTAGTATTATGGGCATAGTTTTAAAACTATTTTCAGAAACATTTACTCAAATATTTAATTAATAAAACAAAATAATCCCAATCTTAAATGTGACCAAAACATAAAAAAAAAACGAAAATAAGAAATTATCTAAGCTATGTGTTACAAAATAAAACGAGCGATCGTTTCCCTTCGGAAAAAACTACTCCTTTGGCTAATTCCGCAACAGACATTGAATTATATCCAAATAAAAACAACAAAGATTTAATTTAGACATTTAAACTTTGATTTTTCTAAGTGGAACGTTATTATTGGACCGATTTCGTCCTTATTAGGATTCATCAGCAAGGAATAGACATTCTCGATTCCGGTCACTAAAGAAATCTGCAAAGGCGTTAAATTCATCCGCCTACACAAACGGAGGTTGTGAGAGAATAAGAAGTCGCTAAGCTTTGAATTTGCCAAGTGCAGAAGGCATTACGTTTTTACTTTGTGCAATGGTATTAGTACAGTAAATATATTAATGTCCTGTTATTAAACTTAAAACATTTTTATTATAATAGTAAACGGCACTAATGTTATTGTTAGTTAGAAAAAGCTATTTAATAAAAGTTAATGAAGATTAAAAAAATAAAAATTCAGTTTTTTAAATTTGCATTGGTGTTTGAAAAATATCATCTTTGTTAAGGTTTTTTTAATAATCCTGAAATGTGATTTCCCTCCAAGGTTAGAAACTCATAATTATGATTATTGATTTTCTAAACAAATTTTTATTTGAAACTAATTGAGAATGAAAATTTTTCAGCAATTAATTGATTATCTGTGATTAAAAATACTTTTTTAATTTAAAGAGGACACCCTGTATATTTTTGCAGATTTTAAAAGATCTAAACTTAGTATGTACGAATTCGGAATAACAAGATCTTTTAAAACCTGCAAAAATATATAGGGTGTCCCCTTTAAATTAAAAAAGTTGAAGGTATTTCCGATGAAATCGAAAGTACAGTAGTAACAAAAAATATAGCATTAGCAGATGCGTTATGCGTCATTGTACTTACCTGCAAAGTTTCATAATTATCGTCCTTTTCGTTTTAAAGATATTTACTTGGTTCCATACTGTATCCCAACCCTGTATGTATCACTCCGTTGCTTTTTGAGCTATCATTGGAATGAAAAATTGTTAGTTGTATCATTTTAATAGGGTTTTTGATTCTTTAAGTTCATAATTCACTAAAACTCAAACGAAGATTAAAAATACCGGCTAAGAAACATGATTTATTTGCCACGGTTTCCGTTTCTGTTCTCGTGCTTGCTGAAAATGACCCTGGTATTCTAATGAAATGAAAGAAGTGAATCAACTAAAATCCTTGACTTTAACTTCTAACAAACAAGAACAATGGTCAAGTAAAAATCTTATTTTAGTTCTTTGTAGATCTTGATATACAATTTCAACATATTATAATGGATCGTAAATAAAATAATAATAAAAAAGGTGTAGCTGTTGTTTGTTTCTTATTTTATATTTTTTAAATTTTTGCTTGATGAAGTCGTCAATCAAAAGTGAAGTATGTATAAAGGCGTAACAAAATACCAATATCTAACCTTGTAGTTAGTTAATAATTATTTAAAGAATGATCTTAAGAAATGTCCATAATCTTTGTGATTTTGTTTATTTAATTTTTTTAATAAAATAACTCAAATAAAACGGAACAGAAGTCGATTAATAAGGGGTATGTTTATAAGTATTTTTAACAGAAATTAAAGTGAATAAAAAATTATAATAGAAGATTACTAAATTAATTAAGGAATTAAACATGAATTTCGAAAATTTTTCAGTGTTTTGTATAATACACTAGTGGAAAAAATTAAGGAATCAAAAGAAAAATCTCGATTTTTTGCGATTTTTCGAGTGGCTGTATCTTTGGCGAAAATAGTCATACGTGAATAAAAAAAAAGCAATTTGAAGCCTAAAGTGTCTAGTTTATAGATCTTGCGATAAAAAAATTTTCCAACCATCAGTTAGCACAAAATCCTGATGAATATCATGGATAGAAAAAGGCGATCCTTTAATTTCTTCAAAAATTCACTCGCATAAAACAATGAAACGGATTAATAGATCAGGTCGACATTTTGTAGAGCTTTCGGGGGACCAATGGCATGTAAGATGCATACTTAACATTATTCATTTTCCCAATATTCTTAATGTGGCACGTGATTTTCTAAAAAACCTCAAAAAGACCTGTTTTCCGAAATTCTTTAAAGTCGTGCTAGGGATGAAAAAAATTTTTCTCGTGGAAGAACATGCCAGAACCTTGTAGAGAATGAATCGAAGTTTCCGAAACCCCCTTTCATTTTCTAAGCGGCCATTGGTTCCTGAGATATTGACGAGAAATTACGCATTTTCTTATATAGTGGTTATGTCAAGTCCGTACACTAAAAATTAAAAAAAAAAAAATTGTTTTCAAAAATTTTCTATCCATGATATTCATCAGTATTTTGTGCTAACTGTTGGTTGAAAAATTTTTTATCCCAAGATCCATAAACTTCAAGCTTCAAACTGCATTTTTTTTTTTTTTTTTTCATTTACATACGACCATTTTTACCAAAGATACAGCCACTCGAAAAATCGCAAAAATCGAGATTTTTTTTGATCCCTTAATATTTTCCTCTAGTGTAATAACAAAAATAATTAAGAAATATCTTGTAATGTTGAATATTCAAGAAAAAGTTTAGTCAAACACTAAATATCTCTTTCTGTTAGGAAGTAAAAAATGCATATCAAAATTTAAAAACATACAAAAAACAATAACTACATATTAATGAAGTACTGGGTAACAAAAATCTACAAGAGATAGAAATAATCGAAAAAAAAAACAGTAAAACTTCCCCTAATAATAACAAGCAACATCATTACGTATAAAGAATTAGCTCAAAATAATTTCCTTTTAAGCCACAGCTTTAAACAATAACCAATTTAAAATTAATACTAAACAAGAAGAAGACATAAATTGGCATTCCTATGATATTAAACAGAACAGAGACATTGAAGTAATGGTTAGAGGTCTACCATCTACATCTTAACCTGAAGATAATGTTGAAGACTTGCAAAAGTCAAGGAATAAAACGTAAAAAGGTTGTCAATATAATAAAAAAGGTAACAGAATTAACCGAGGATAACACTCATAAACTAAACAAACAATAATTGCCGCCATTCTTGCTGTACTTCGAAAATATTGAAGATATGACGAAATCAATACTTAATCTAAGAGTTAGAATCGAAACCATAAGAAAGTCAAAATTAGTTCCGCAATGCAAAAACTGCCAGCTATTGGGACATACAATTTTTGCAATTATATTATATTACGAAGTTAAATACATAAAATTAAAAAAAAATATAAAGAATTGTCCACAAAAAATGTTTCTAAAGTAGAATTATAAACTCCAACATGCGCAAATTTTTCCAAGATTTCATACAATTTTAAAACACTTGCCGTTTTTTAGAACTGATCTTGATCAATAAATTTTAACATTTTTTCTTTCTTTGCAGAGACCTACACCTAGTAGGCGGCGCCTCCTATCTAGCCGACGCCATGGTCGGAGCTGCCGATGCTTCACGAAGAGTAGTCTTCGTAGTTTCGCCTCTTCTCATCCACAACGAATGGTCTCGGCCAGAGTTTCGGGCCGCTCTCCAAGCAGCTCTACGAACAGCATATCGCAACAAGCTGATCTGTATCCTACGCGGCGATCCTTTGGAGCCCATGGATCCTGAGTTGAGAGCCTTACTAAGAGCCTGCACAGTTACCAGGTGGGGCGAGAGGAGGTTCTGGGAGAAACTGAGATATGCAATGCCCGATGTGGTGCATAACTCAACCGCTAGGAGGAATAAGAAGCCTCCTGAGATTAGATGTAAACCTCCAACTAGATACACTCCGGCACCCACAGCTCACGACTCCTGGTGCAAATACCAACCCATGCCAGGAGTGCACGCCGTAGCTTTGACTCCGACGCCTACTCAGAGTACTTACGTGTCAGGAGAAAGTGCTAGGAGTACGGAAGACGAGGCGGGATCGAGTTCCAGTAGTCAGCATTATGGTTCTGAACAGTTGAATCATAGTTACGTGTCTATAGACGGTCGACCGCCAGTTTATAGCCAGTTTCCTCCATGCAGAAGCGAAATACCCCATCACGTGTATTCGACTATACCGGATGCGCCCCCTCAATCTAGGACTTATTTTGTTTAATTGCGGAGTGTGAGGGGGGAGTTAGGTAATAATTCAAGTATGGAGCGCAGTTGTGAAGTGGGATTAAAAGTGTTTTAAATGATAATTTAAAAAAACCAAAGTAATATACTAATTGAAAATTTATTCAAAAACGAAACTATTTTCTGAAATAAAATTACAATAGTATTTAATATATTTTTACCCCTCATTATAACTGGCTCTCAATTTAATAAGGCTGTTTTTACTTACTCTATTGCGTGAATTTTTATCTCATAAATTTATAGCATTTTCGAATGTTCTAGATATCGATTACTATGTAATATAGTAAATTATTATGTATATTTTGTAAATATTTTCACAAAATTATATTTATTTGTAACGTACGAATAATAGTACTAATTTTATGTTGTAAGAAAAATATTGCAAAAATATAATGGAATCGATACAAAATATTAATAAAATTAATAAATATATTATATAATGTATTAGGAAAGTAAATTACAAAACAAAAATTTATTTTTTGCTATTGATATACTTTCATATATTATATTTTAAATAGAAAAAAAAAATAAATAAATTATTAAAATATATAAAATAGGAATATTCAAGCCCAATCAAGACATTATGTCACATGATAGATATCAAAACTCTTTTATATCGAAAGCTCTTCCTAATTCGAAAAAAATTGGTATTATTTTCTTTTATGTTTTCTCACAGATGTCATTTTAAAAACTTTTTTTAAGAACGTAAAAATATAATTTATTTACTTATGAATCACATTTTATATAGTTAAAATAACAACCATTTCAAAATTACAGTTTTAAACAAAAAATATTAGAAATAAAATGTAGGGGGGACCGGGGCTAGTTGGCCCACTTTTTAAACTTTAATTTTTAAAAAATATATTATTTTAAATTACTTAACAAGCAAAACGTATGACGGTTGCCTTAACCTTTGCCTACTCTAAAATGTATCAAATTAAGGTGTAACTTAAGTAGTTTCAAAATAATAAATTTTTTAATGTGTTAATGTGAAGTGGGTCAACTAGCCCCAGGTTCGGGGTAAGTTGGTCATACAGTTGGGGTAGTTTGGCACATGAGAATTGCACATATTTGCATTTCAAAAAACAAAATAATTTATTCGCAAATATAAAATAAAATATCCCTAGCGGTACAAACTTCATGGCCCAGTTCTTGCAACGAGTACATTGAACCCATTTTCTCCTTTGCGACTATGCCTATATAATTCTAGGCATACTAGGCAAAAACTATCGTCTTCTTCATCATCAGACAATTTATCAGGTAACTTTGATTTCTTCGATTGATATTTCTCAGGTACCTTTAAATTTTTTGATTGATGTTTTTGTTTTTTTTTTGTAAATAGATCTCTTGTGGCGGCTTTAACTTTAGAATTGATTTCTGGCTTTTTTTGACAGTGCAAACTTTTTTTTGTCCTTTACTTGCTGTTTTTCCTTTTCAAGCTCCTCTTTAACTGGGGTATCTGTCAAAATAGCCGTTGTTCTACGTTTTTTGCCTTTCTTGGTCTCTTTAACTCGTGCTTCAGCTTTAGGAAAGGATCGTATTTCTTCTAGAGACAACAAATCTGCATTTGGTTTTGATGTTCCAGCTTCCAATAAATCCTTCCCAGAAATAAAGTGGGGTTTTTTAGATTGCACATTATTATTGTTGTTGCTGTTAATATTTGCCTCGCCAAGAGGAGCTGGTTCAACAATGCTATCAGAAATAAAAGTAATTTGTTGCTTAGATTCTAAGTCATTATTTTGGAGGGTATTATTAATTACATTTTTATCACTGTTTACGTGATCACTATTTTTTGCTTGTATAGGTCTATCGGTTAAATATCCTGGTAGAAAATCACCATCTGTAAAAATATTGCTATTAAACGGAGATGTTCCAGATACGTTAAAGCCAGACTGTATGTTTTTTGGAGTACAGGCTAAAGGTGGAGATTCCTAATTGATGAACATTATAAATATTCATAGTTTTGCCGGAATTATTAGTTATCCAGGCATCTGCAGCTGTATTAAAATACTTTTTAAAAGGACCATAAACGCTCCGGTCCAATGGCTGTAACTTGTGGCTACAGTGCGGCGGAAATTATAAAACTGCAACCCCATTTTCTTTAAACATATCCAGAGCGGCAATGGAAAGATGCGAATCATGATTATCCAAAAGCAAAAGCACCGGTTTGTCTTTGGAAGCCCGAGAATATTTAACAAAATGTTTAGCAAACTTTATAAAATTTGCCTCAATCATCCATTCAGAAGGATTGCAGTCACCATCACTACCTGTTGGAACATTTTGTATAAAATGATCTCAAAAGTGTGCCCGCGGGAATAAAAAAAAAAGGTGGAATGCTATTGCCTGCAGCGGAAACAGCAACGGCCATTGTGACTAGAGCTGCTCTTTCAGTTGACGTTATACGTCCAATTTGCTTGAAACTTCGACGAACTATTACCCTGTTAGGTTTCTGAACGGTAGTTACACCAGTTTCGTCCATGTTATATATATCAAATGGACGAAATTGGTGTTTATTTAAAACTTTTTCCTAATTATCAAAAAATTTTGAAACATTTGTTGGATTAAAACTTGAGGCTCTGACGTAGCTGGTAGCCTAGGGTGTAGATAGGGAACAATTCCTCTTCAAAAATGCTGTTAGCCAATCTTCTCCCGCCATTTCTTTGTCTAACTAAGTTTGTGGCAAACCGTAATATATGTCTGCTGCCTTCTTCAAATAGTTACTTAAAATCTCTTCTTTTTGCCGAGGATATACCTGTAACCAAAGAATTACTTTTGTAGGTGTTAGGTTAGGTTACAATTACTGGTTCCAAAAATAGCAGAATTTTTTCACCTACCAATACTTAGCATATCCAACTTCAACTTCATAAGTTGCTCCACCTTGTAAGTTTCCATTATTTTGATTTTCTTTAGGGATTTCCCTCTGTCTAAACTTGATTACGTATCTTCCTAGAGTCTTTCTAGGAATCTGGAAATCAAGAGCCGTTTTTCTCACTGATTGGTTGCCATTTATAACAGCATCCACCGCTTGTACCATGACATCTTTAGGTGTTTTGCCTCTTTCCGTTTTTCTTTTATAGGAGCGCATACTTTAACTATCTAAAGATAAGAAATAAAAGATGTCTGTTAGGAATATGAATAAACGCAACACTGTCTTTTTACGTGCCGGGGTAAGTTGGCCATATGGACAATTTGCCTCGATTTGCCTGGGTCAACCTGCCCCAGTTAAGATCACAACAAATATGGCTTTCCGGTCAATAACAGTGGGAATTAAATCCGGTGGGCTAACTTACCCCTATGGCCAACTAGCCCCGGTCTCCCCTATCAATTAGAAGTTATATTTGGTGAACATATTTAATGCATTATTCAATTTAATATCATATTTTTGTAATATTTTTCTAACAACTTTAATTACTAATAAACGCTTAATAGTCACTATTTTTAAGAACTTTGTATATACCTGTATCTTTAAGCCTTAAATACTAGTCTCAACTCAAATTTGACTACTAAAAATATTTTCAACTCCAAAAACGAACGTAATCTTTTATAATAATTTTGCAGTAATATTTTTAGTGCATTATTTTTAAAAATTCAAGATTTTGTAACGGTCAGATTTAGCAGGTTTTCATCGGTTATTGGGTAGATTTAAATAAATCCAGAGTTACTTATAGATGGATTAATTAAATTTATTTCCAATGAATGCACTTAATTTTCTATTAACTTTAATTAACAATAATTGATTTCATTTAAGTTAATTTGGTTTAATTTTAATTGGATAATATAGGGTAGGGTAAAAGTTGAGAATATTATTTCGGGCTACCAATTTATTGATATTTAAGTAAAGACTGTTAAATATGTGAAATATTCCTTAATTTATGATAAATAAAATGGAATTTTTTAATAAACGTGGGATTTTTATTAACACCTACCATAATGTTCGACAAGCATTTAGATCATAATCTGGTGTCAAATTTATATTTTTTATTGGTATAATTAGCGACCAATTAGGAAAAATGAATATATTTGTGATTTTTTTTATTTAAAAGTAGAATTTATTTTAAAATTACGTCAATAGTTTTCATTAATAAAACGTCTACAGCTACAGAAATTTTGACAGGAAGATGAAAATTTAAAAAATCGCGTGAAATTATTATTTAACATAAAGATTCTAAAAACTGCGGGTTACTTCATTTTTAGGTTTTAAAGCTATGGGTTTTTTCAAATGGTATTTTTACTTTTTACTGTTTCACTAGTTTAAACAATATTATAACTTTTAATAAATCTGAAAATTTTTAGTTTGTTGTAAATAATCCTTGCATGTTACACCCAGAAAATAGACTTTAATCAATGAAAGGTAAGTGAAAATACTTTAAATTTTATAGATATCTGATAAGGACGACTACCAAAGATTGATTGAAAGGAGCCCACCGAAACCCCTCTGGGGAGCAGCGGGATGCCTGGAAGGGCCAAAAAATAATATATTCAGTTTAATTTGTTTTAAATGAATATGTCACTCACATACGATCTTAACTGTGAAACATTTTTGAATTAGGTGTTTAAGTCATTTCAAATAAAGTGCCGCACGATTCTTCTTGCTATTTTAAAAAATTGTGGGGGTGACTGTCGTGTGGAATGAGTTTGTTTCGAATTTTGGAAGTGTTTAACCCGCATGTTATTGTAAACAAATATTATGCATAAATTGTCTATAAAAAAATATTCTTATAAAACAATAAGACAAAGAAATTGAATATAAAAACACAAAGCATACGAAAGCGTACAAAAGCACGTAAATCAATGATAATGCAAACCAATCTATCAAAAAACAATCAAAAATGTTAAGGTGATTACAGCACCCCCTTATAATTTTGAGACAAGGATATCTCAAAAAGTAATTTTTTTAAAAAATTAAAATTTTGGCAATATATATTAGGCAATAATATCTAAAATATGCATATATTTTAAAATTTTAATTTCTTCCAGTTTCCGAGAAAAAAAATCAAAGGGCTTTAAATTTTGAAATATCATAATGAAAATAAATGCACTCCTCAACAGCACTATTCTTAATATAATTTCCAAATTTAAGCTCTTAATCTCTTGTTAATGATTTTTTAAAATTCGCCGAAATTAGTGGCTAAAACGCCTCGTTAAGTGCTTCTTTCTAGTGTAACGCGTCTGTAACTATTGTTTCGTACACTCTGAGTCATCATTCGTTTCTTGCAACGATTTACACCAGTTTACACCAGTTTAAACCAGAAAATAGCACTTAACGAGGCGTTTTAGCCACTAATTTCGGCGAATTTTAAAAAATCATTAACAAGAGATTAAGAGCTTAAATTTAGGGATTGTATTAAGAATAGTGTTGTTGAGGAATGCATTTATTTTCATTATGATATTTTAAAATTTAAAGCCCTTTGATTTTTTTTCTCGGAAACTGAAAGGAATTAAAACTTTAAAAAATATGCATATTCTAGATATTATTGCCTTATTTATGTTGCCCAAATTTAAGTTTTCTAAAAACATTACTTTTTGAGATATCCTTGTCCAAAAATTATAAGGGGGTGCTGTAATCACCTTAATACATTTAATTAAAAATTCTCAAATTTCAACAACCGTTTTTTGTTTAGTCTTCAAATATCCTTTTTCATTCATAAATACACCGTAAAAAATAAGACAGAAAACATTTCATAAATAAGATACTTTTAAAGGTTGCAGGTCTATCTAATACTTTGCACCTTCTAGTATCCCGCGAAGATCAATCCTTGGACCCTTGGTATTCAACCTTTTTTTTTTTGTTAAAGTGCCATTTTAGTTCTTTTATCTTGTTTTAATGTTTAGCGGATAATTTTGAATGGCGTTCAAAGACGGTAATGAAGAGCAAGCGAAATAATTTCGTAACACATTCACTTAGCGGTTTGATTCGACCTGGACTTATTGACATTGACATTTGACGTGTTCGTCGCATTGATGGCACGCGCCGATGGATGAAATAGTTTCTAATTATTGGTGGAAATGGTACTGTTGGTGGAGGAGAGGATGGGTGCGAACGTGAGGGGATGGTCGGTAAGGGGCAATGAATGAGTACGTTGGCGGCTGATTGACGATGCTGGACTAGACACAACCCCACCTGTTGCCAGAAAACATACATATTTTTTTACTTTCCCACTAGGTAACTATAGGTGAATTCGTAAATAATAGGCAGTAATTTAATATCAGGAATGTGTGAATATATAAAAGCTTTAAACTATAAAAAACAAACAGTTGTTTAAACTTTACAACAAAAATTATGCACGACAATACAACAAAAATGATTAACACGACAAAAATGGTTTACCCGACAAAAAAGCGTTAAACTGCAAAAAAAGTTGTTTCGCCTTTATAAGGTGTAATTTGTTGGCCTTTTCTCGTGCCATTGGAACGATCTCTTTTCCCAAAATGATATACAGTGTGGTGCAAATGAAAGGAACGAATTCATAAAGAAAATAAAACTCACCAAGCCTTAACCATATATTTTTTTAGTAAAAACTTGAAATGAAGCGACTAATTTTGGTTAGTGATCACTGATCACCATTAGGCATGTAAGAGTAAGTATGGTGTACATGGTGTCCAAAATTGGTATGTTTTGCAGGGTATCCCGAAAACTAGACGAGATAGAAAAAAGTTCTTAAGATTTCATGACTTTTTATTGTTAAAGTAACGATTGTCAACTCAAATATTCAGTAGTTCCCTTTATTTAAGAGATTATTAAACACTGTAGAAAACTACAAGGTTTTATACCTTCTTTCTCAAAAAAAAAAAAATAATAAAAAACTTTATTGAGAGTTCAGTGGTGTACAAAAAATTATTTTAGGGTCCCACTAGGAAAATATAATACAAACTTAAGTCTATTTTGACATTTTTTTCGTTTCGATTTCTAATTCTCTTTTACCTAATATGACATATCATACAGGGTGGGTCACAGGTAACGCCTCTGTCTGTAGGACCAAAACTATTGGATTTTTTTTCTAAATCTGCTTTCACAGGGTTCCCCAAGAACCTGATATTTATTTTATATTTGAAATGCCCATGCTTTTTCCAATATAATAATACCAAATAGTACCAAATTCGACTAATAAAGTTTCTTTTTTTTATTATAGAAAAATGTTCACTTTTTTATACTTTTATTTTTTTATTACTATTTTTAAGGACAGGCCAGTGATAAAGCTACTCTTTTAGCTTGTGACAAAAATTATTCTAAATTACTACGTGACAGTTAAAACTTAATATACTATAAACTATAATGAATATTATTATTTCTTCCATCTTCGAGTTTCTTATCCACTCTCACCTTAAACTGGTTTATGTTCTGGTCTGAGACCATATGTTTCTGGGGACCATTCCACAGATATAGTTCTGTTTGTAATGAAATTTTTTCTTTGCAGTTTATTAGACTTTTCTTTATTAACTTCTTTTAGTGACAAGTCAAGGTTCTTGATGTGCTGGCCTGGAAGATGTTATCACAGGTGTAATATCTGCTGGCTGACTTGTAAGTTTCTATCAAGTCCTCTAGTTATTCTATCCTTTATACTTAAAAAATGTAGTTTGGTTAGCCGATCACAATACTCATTGTTTTGTAGGGTTAGTAGTATTTTCGTGACTCTTCTTTGTACTCTTTCCTGCAGTTCAATGTTTTTAATAAAGTATGGATCCCAAACGGTCTGTGCAAATCCGATCTTTGAACTTATGTAAGTTGTGTCCAGTTTGAGGATCATATCTTCGGAATGGTGTCTTTAAAAGCTCTTTTGATATGGTATCCTATGGGTATCCTATTTAAATTCTTTAGATATAATTACAACAAGATCCTTTTGTGTTTCTACTGGAGTTATTGTGTTTGTTTCTATGGTGTACTCTGTGTAGGGATTATGTAGGCCAATGTGCAGTACTGTACACTTATTTATGTTGAGGCGTAGTAGCCAGTGTTGAGACCATATTCCTATTTTATTCAAGTCTTGTTTTATTTTGTGAGAGCTTTCCAGTGACTGGCAGTAGATATTTGTTTGCTTCGAATTCGATGATTTTGCATATATCGCTAGGTATAAAATAAATAATAGGGGCCAAGACCGAACCTTGTGGTACTTTACTTTCTACTGGATGATTGTTTGACCGCTGTCCATTTATTCTTACGCAGAACTGCCGGTTGAATAAGAATCTATTAATCCACAATAATAGATTGCCTTTTAAAGTGTTTCAGTTTGCTAAGTAGCCTTCTATGTAGAACTTTATCAAGATATAGGTATTATATCAGTTGGCTGGTTGCTGTCTTCCAAGCTGTCCACTGGTTAACTGCACTTAGAAGATTTGTAACAACTGTTATGTTTCTGTTTTATCACTTCTTACATAACTTTAACAAAAAATTGTAAAAAAAAATATATTATGTTTTTATTATTTACCTTCCTAGCCTTATCCTCTTGCTTGCAAGATTTAAATTTAGAGCACAAGATACTCTTAATCTCAAGGTGAGTTCAGGTAAGTTTTATACACACTTTAACTTTTATTTAATTAGTTTTATTTTTTTTATTTTTTTTTAATTCTATTTCAAATGATTTTATTTGATTTTAATTTAATTTTTAGTTTTTATTATTTCATTAGATTAGTTAGTAATTTCATTAATCACAGATTAGTTAATAATTTGAGTAATCATATCCATAAATCCCTTCTATAATTGATTTTTTACTATAGATTTACTAGTTATCATCCAATTAGTTTTAGAATTTAACAAAACAATTAAATAAAGAGATTTTCAAAACAATGTGACAATTTATTACACAAATAGATTGATTTTATCAATCTAACAATAAAAACATCATTGAACTTGTTGATTAATCTACATAAAATAAATCAATAGATTCCCAAACATCAATTCATACCAATTACTAGGAATCTCAGATAAATAATTTATTTATATGAGCTAGGAATAAGTCAAATAATCGATTCCAAATCGATTATTTATGATAAAGAAACTAGAATGTCAAGTAAAAGTTTCGATTATTATTTGACATTTTATTATTATAAACTGCAAAAATAATGTATATCTACGTAAAATATTTATTAAGAATTCTACTTTCTATTCAATTTTATCAAACGGTAATTAATATTTAGAATAAATATACAAATTTTGTGAATAATTATTTACAATATCTGTTCATTGACATTTACTACTCACATAGTCCTTATGTTTTCTTCCAGATTTTTTTTCTGCAAGGATTTCCCAATCTATTGGAAAATGGATCAGCTTCAACTCCAATTATGGCTAACCAAGCATTCAGCCGTGGTTTTTACCTTCAGGGATTTATTATCAAGTAATTTGATAATATAATTTCACAGTAAGTTTTTACAAATACCTATGTAATCTCTTTACTTAATTTATATTTTATTTTAATAACTCTTTCCTTTTTAGGAACTTAAATTCCAAATTGAGGAAAGAATTTTTGACTTTTCTCCTCTGACAGGACAAGATGAATCCAACAACCTCTATTTTTTCTATCGTCATCGTGTCTCCATAAAACTCATTAGCTACCAGTAAGATTTACTAATTAAAATGAGATCATTATTTGATGATTTTCTATTTCAAAATTCTGGTTAGACTACTATTTATAACATTTATGTTTAAATATTTGCTATTTTAAACCTTTTTTAAGTTTATATTTTCCATAAATTATATACTCTGTAAGTATTAATGATTTTTACTCTTTATTTCAACTGCCAATCAAATTTATCTTCTTAGTTATCATTTACTTTGACTTTTATTACAAAATTATAATATCACATACAGGGTGATACTTTACTATATTATTAAATCAACATTTTAATGTGAAAATTCTTACTTTTCTAAGTATAATTACTTTGCTGAATTCTAATAACACATCACAACATATCTTTTGAGCATAAATCCATGCTGATTGCTTGGTAAAATTTTGGGTTCTATCATAAACTCGGTTACTTCTTTTGTATTAATCCTTTCTATTGCTTTACCGATATAGCTTGTAAGACTGATTGGGCGGTAGTTTATGGTATTATTTTTGTGACTGTTGTCTCTTTCCAGTCCATTGGTAGCTCCTGTTTTTGCATAGAGTCGTTCATAACTGTCGCAAAAAGATTAGGAATGCTATTAGAATTTTTTTTTTGAATAATTGGTGGTATTTGATCTATTCCAGAACTTGGATCTTGTTTATTGCAAATTTTACTTCATCTGTGGAAAACTTTATATTCTATTTTCAACTCTTTCTGTTGCAGATATTTACGGTGATTCTGTATCAGGTTCTGTTGTATAAGCTGTACTGAACTGTTTTGCAAATCTTTCTATCTCGGCTGGTTCTGTAATTGCTAAATTTGTTGTAGGATTTCTCAGCGTGATCTGAGTGGTGCAGTATTCTTTTCATATAGGAGTAAAATTTCTTCTTGTCACTTTTTAAGAGGTTATGTTCATAATATTATATAGATACAGCCAATACATTTTTAGGTTTATTGTTCTGATTTCTTGTTGACCTGTACCAATGCCAGGGTTTTTCAGGGTTTTTATTTATTATTTCTAATGGAATATTTTCATTACTTTGTTAAATTTTCGTAAAAACTATTTGCAGCATCTTGGAAATGTGCTCTTGGTTGAGCTATCTCACTATTGATTAATGAATAATCTGCTTTCCAGAAGTTTCTCCTTTTAACACTGTATGTAAATGCAGTTGGGATGTTAAGTTGTGCAACCGCCCTAACGACTCCTTCCCAAGTTGTAATGAGACCAAGTTTTTAATCAAAAATTATTCTAATTATGAATAAAAAGGTTATTTATATCCTAAATATGGTAAGTATTACTGCAAAGAAAAAAAACTTAGTCCACATTTTTAACAGCCTTAAAAAAAGGGGGAGGTTCTCAATTCGTCAGAATGTTTTTTGCAATGTATAGCGATAATATACAAGAGTTATACAATTTATTAATGATTGCAAACCAGCAACAAACCAACGAATTAAAATTAGAAATAAATTCTTCAATTCAACAAGTAAACAAAACTATTGAAGCCACAAATAAAAAGGTATCTTTAATTGAGAACCACACTAAAATTATCGACAGAAAGTTAAGGCGAAATAACATTATCGTTTTTGGATTAACATTTGAAAATACGACAAATTTATCAAGTGATGTACTATTGAGCGTAAATGAGTTACTACAAATTAATATAACAGATAACGATCTAAATAATATCTATAAAATCGGAAAAGATGCTGCTAAAAGTCATATAGTGATTGAATTTATCTCTTTCTTAAAAAAGAAAATTGTGTTATCTCAAGTGCAAAAGTTAAAAGGCACTGGCATATACATTACAAATGATATGAACTATGATGATAGATGTATCCAAAAAAATTTGGTAAAACACCTTAAAAATGCTAGGTCTCGGAACCTTCCTGCCAGAATTATTAAGGGTCAGAAATTAGAAATAAATGGTAGATCATACACGGCTCAAGAGTTAGAAATGCTCCCAAGAAAAAACACGGACTCGGATGATGATGACGACAATAATACACAATCTGGAGTAGCATCTCAGTCAGAAGATCAATCTGACACTTCTGAGAACAAGAGAAAACCTAAGAAAAGTCCCACAGGAAGAAGTGTGAGAACAAGAAATCAGAAAAATAAATAAAGTTCATTTTTTTTTACAAATAATTATCAAATTTAAGTTGTTTATTAATATAATTATTAGTCTCTTTTACTAATTCCTAATTCGTAACATAGTAATTAAATATAGTTCTCTTAGTTTTTAATTTTCTTTGGTGGAAAGGTGGTAAATCGTATTATTGTAAACCAAAAACAGACAATAATTTATTTTACAGGTTATTTTGCGTTTAGACTTAAATAAAATAGATAGGTATTTGGTAATTTAAAATGTATCAATTTATTAATGATATAAATTTCAATCCATTTAATACAGTCGAAGAGGTAAAGAGATACCTTAATAAAAACATAGACTCGAACTTTACTATATTTCAGCAAAATATTAGAAGTGTAAGAAAAATTTTAGATGAGTTGAAGGTCATCTTATCAGATATAGACTATTATTTCGACTGAATTGTACTCACAGAAACGTTTATAGTTGAAAATATACATTTTTTTAATTTGGACAATTATAATTTAGTTTATAACCAGGGACAAATAAATAGTCATGATGGTTTGTTACTTTATTTAAGGAATAATATAAAATTTGAAAGTAAAATAGTTTCTATCGGTAATTTTAACTTTCTTCAAATAAAAATATATAATAATGAGTCTGACAAAAGTTTTTTAATATCTGGAATTTATCTTCCACAGAGGTGAATAATTTTCTTCATTGCCTTCGAGAATATCTGGAACAAATAAAATGTAGCACTATTGAAAATCATGTATTTTTAGGAGATATTAACATTAATATATTAAATGCACATGAATCCTCAGACTACATGGATATGATGGTAGAATTTAATTTCAATTCTCTAATAAATGTACCTACACGTATTAAAATATGTTTGGATCATGTATTTTTAAAAAGCAAAACATCTAATTTGGAAGAAAATATATTAGGATTAACATTTGATGCTATGATAACAGATCACAAAGCAACTATAGTAGGATTAAAATTAAATTTTAACTGTAAATTTAAAAATGAACGCAAAAATTTGGTTGAATATATAAACTACAGCGCCCTAAAACAAAAATTAAATAGTCATGATTGGACGCCCTTCTATAACTTAAATGACGTAAATATAAAAACAAATCACCTAGTTAAACTACTTAGTCAAAGTGTCGCACTTTGTACAAATGTCAAAAAAATTAAACGGACCCAGATTAAAAGAAAAGATTGGTTAACGCAAGGTATTATAAATTCAATTGCCACTAAAAACATGTTATTTAACGAATATAGGAACAATCAGAACCCCACCACCCTTTTAAAATATACTAAATATCGAAATAATCTAAATCGAATTATTAGATAAACTAAAAAAAATTTTATAATAATAAAATAAATAAAAATAAACATAATAATAAAAATTTGTGGAAAATAGTTAGGGAAATTGATGTACCAGTGAAAAAAAATACTTACTGAAAGTAATGAAATTCTTATAAGCGAGGAAGAACAGGCCGAAAGCTTTAATATGTATTTCTCCAAAGTAGGAGAGAAACTGGCCTCAAAAATAATTCCTCCACTATCGCCCAAACCTGGAAAAAATAGCACAATACAGTCATTCTTTTTAGAACCTGTAGATATAAATGAAGTAAAAGAAATTATAAAAACGTTAAAAATAAACAAAACACCAGGGTATGATAAACTAAAAAGTAAGATATTTAAGGAAATAGTTCATGACATTGCAAATCCCTTAGCCATTTAATTAATAAAATTTTTGAAACAGGAATTTTTCCCACTGATCTTAAAAAATCAGTGGTTATCCCAGTTTATAAAAAAGGACCCAAAAATAAAATGAGTAACTACAGACCTATTTCCTTAATTAACACTTTATCAAAAATCGTGGAAAAAGCTTTGAAAAATAGACTAACTAAATACATTGATAAATATAATATTATAAGTTCAAAGCAATATGGTTTCCAAAACGGCTTATCTACCACTGATGCTATGTGTCATCTAACAGATATATTGTACAGTAATATAGATAAAAGCGTTCCCACAATGTGTATTTTTCTTGAACTGGCAAAGGCTTTCGACACTGTATGTCATATGCAGCTGTTGGAGGTCTTATAGGAAGTGGGTATCAGAGGTAAATCTTTGGACCTTTTCTCTAGTTATTTAAGTGAAAGGGTTCAAGCAGTAAACATAAATAAATATGTAAGCTCTTATAAACCTATAAAATATGGTGTCCCACAAGGTACTATACTCGGGCCAATTTTATTTCTCCTATATATTAATAAATTATTGGTTTCAAAAGAAATAAAAGGAGAAGTAATAAGCTTTGCGGATGACACATTAATCTTATACTCGGCTAAAACTTGGGACGCAGTTAAAGAACTTTGTGAAAATGATTTAAAAAATGTGTTTGATTGGTTTTCGCATTACAAATTAACAATAAACATGGATAAGACATTAACCATTCCGTTTGCAAGCTATAAAACAGGTCTTCCTAAATTGAATAAACTTACAATCATACATCATGGACACCAAATAAATATTTTCCTCAAACATGAGGCTAAATATCTAGGAATTCATATAGATTCTCATTTGAAATGGGATAAACACATAAATAACATTGTAAATAATTTAAGACAAGTTTTATATAAATTTAAATATATGAGAAATTGTTTAGACATAACTCACCTGAAAAT
This sequence comes from Psylliodes chrysocephalus, assembly GCA_927349885.1. NCBI lineage: Eukaryota > Metazoa > Arthropoda > Insecta > Coleoptera > Chrysomelidae > Psylliodes > Psylliodes chrysocephalus. The sequence goes on from OV651816.1 coordinate 65,016,097, forward strand.
TTTATATCACGCATTTGTGGAGTCACGTTTATCATATGCCATATTAGTCTGGGGCTCAGTTTTGCTGACCCACCTTAAAAAACTGGAGATCATTCAAAAAAAAATAATTAAAATAATGTATTTTAAAGATATAACTTACCCTATTGTTTCAAGAAACACATATTTTTGATATTCGACAACTCTTCGTTTATAATGTTGCAAACTATCTTTACAAAAATAGATCTTCAATCTGTGGAATTGAACACACTTATGAAACTCGAACTAGACATGCAGGAAATACTAGAATTCCTATTGCCAAAAAAGCATTAGGTCAGAGGAAACTGAGTTATTTAGCAAAAAAAATGTATAACTTTTTTCGAGATATTTACAAATTGTACATAAGGAATATAAATTCATATAATCTTTTTAAGTCTAGAATAAAATCATTTATTAAAATTACCGATAGAAATATATTACATTCTTTGGTAGATAGTTGTAGTTAGTTTAAAATATTCGAATTAAGTAAAAAAAAAAAAAAATGATAAAAAACAAACATTAGGTACATTACATTACTTCATAGCTATAATTTATATGTATATTATAATGCTGTTAAAAGAAAAAATTAATAAATAGAGCAAATAATTTAAATAAATTATCAAGCCCATGCACAACCCTTAGGTTTTATGGGTCACCTGTGTTTATTTACAATACTTATTATATTTGTAATTTTTATTTTAGCGTATCACTGTAAAAACAAGTTAGCTGTAAATAAACATTATTATTATTATTAATTCTTTACCACGTTGTCTGATTTATATGATTCTTTTTGATAAATAGGGGGTACCTCAGGGGTAGTCCCATATGAATTTGTTTAAGATCTGTTAATGGGGCACATGAGAAAATCATCAAACTTCTATTTTTTTATATTTTTTGAAATAATTTTTTACCACATTGTCCGATTTCTATGATTCTTTTTTTGTTAGAAAAGAGATATAAAATTACTTTTTTAATAACTTGTTAAACATCCCATATTTACTAAATTTAATCTAATATTACAATTAGTTTTTTTTTTCTGTATTAAATTATCACATATTTTTTAAATTATTTAGTAAATCTACCAGAATAAAAATTTCCCTAGGATTTATTAAAACCTTTCTACAAAATTTCTATTAAAATAGTAACAATGCTGATAGCCCTTAAAATTACACGCGAATGATTAACGAAAAAAAAAAAAATTAATTTACCGAAAAAAAAAAATTCACCTGCTCCAATAACGCCGTGACTCGATATTGCCGTAAAATTAAAAATAATGGACAAAATTGCCTTTTTCCATTGTTACAGTCCATTTGGTTTTATTTTGAATGGTCACACAATGGATTGAGCTAACAGTTTAATATTTTATATTTCAGGCCAATACGGAACACAGGTACTTAATATACCTGACATTTTTTCTCTCTCGAACTGTAATATTCGAATTCGATTCCGATGTTGCCAGATGAGAGTATAGTAAGAATTCGGATAATTTGCATTTTTGAAATTTTATAATATACATGTTCAAATATCACGAAAAACTTTAGAATTATTAATTTTAAATTATTAATTTTTATAATAAAAACGGCATTAATTTATGTTTTCGTTAAAATGAAACTAAATTTGTAATGTTCCCGGAATTAATTATAACAAAACCTATTTAAATTGCCCTTGACCAAAATTATACAAATATTGGAGATTTTGTAGCTTTACATTCTAACCTGAATGAAAGCTATAACGAAAAAGTAGTTTGATCTGTGAAAGAAGTAGCCAAATCAGGAAATACCTACATATCTTTAATCATCTTTGATGAAACGATTTTACAATATAACTAGTCTTTTAGCTCTGCAAATGTAACAAATAAAAAAAAGCAATTCATAAATTTTCTTTAATATAACGTTTTTATACAGTGTGTCTACTTAAGTTCGCAGCACACGGAAAACTTTTTTAATATTACCTTGGCGAAAAAAAGTTATTCTTCATAAAAAGTTCTGCATGGTCTAAAACCCAAAATACAACTATAAGATATCAAATTTTCTTATTCATATACGAGGTTTGTCAAAAAAAGTTATTTTTGGTAAAGGGTGTTCATTCATTTTTAACAAAACTCGTAAAAGACCAATACAATTTGATATCTGATGGTTACATTTTAGGTTTCAGACCATGCAAACTTTTTATGACGAATAACTTTTTACGTAAAGTAAATAATAATAAATATACCACATACCTAACTTACAGCCTTTGAAAACCTTTCTGTAATATATTTAAGAAACGAAAAAAGCTTTTGCATCCAAATATAAAACAACCAAACGATATATTTGACATACCAGTTTTTATTTTAAGACCCTGTAGGCATGGGCGTCGTTTGGGGGGGCAAGGGGGGACAATTGCCCCCCCCTGGCTTTTACGACTTAATCAACAACGCGTAAGATATGCATTACGAACAACAATCTCATAGAAATAATAATATTCAGGCTAATATAGCTGAAGAATAATATTATAGGTTGTATCTGGATTCCCTTAGGTCGCTTAGATCACGCTTTTCTGAAGACTCTGTTTGTTTTTCCTTAAGCCTGTTACATCCCAAAAACATAAAAAAATACTTTTTTCACTACCGATTAGAAAATGAAAGTAGTGAAAAAATTTGGAATCGACAATTTTGAAGCTGAATACCAAACTGGAGTACGAAAGAGCTTTCTGCACACAATGAGCTCTCCTTTAATGATATAGCGTTCAAACATTGTGAATTTTATCCAGAGTTGGTTACATACATACATACATACATACATACATACATACATACATACATACATACATACATACATACATACATACATACATACATACATACATACATACATACATACATACATACATACATACATACATACATACATACATACATACATACATACATACATACATACATACATACATACATACATACATACATACATACATACATACATACATACATACATACATACATACATACATACATACATACATACATACATACATACATACATACATACATACATACATACATACATACATACATACATACATACATACATACATACATACATACATACATACATACATACATACATACATACATACATACATACATACATACATACATACATACATACATACATACATACATACATACATACATACATACATACATACATACATACATACATACATACATACATACATACATACATACATACATACATACATACATACATACATACATACATACATACATACATACATACATACATACATACATACATACATACATACATACATACATACATACATACATACATACATACATACATACATACATACATACATACATACATACATACATACATACATACATACATACATACATACATACATACATACATACATACATACATACATACATACATACATACATACATACATACATACATACATACATACATACATACATACATACATACATACATACATACATACATACATACATACATACATACATACATACATACATACATACATACATACATACATACATACATACATACATACATACATACATACATACATACATACATACATACATACATACATACATACATACATACATACATACATACATACATACATACATACATACATACATACATACATACATACATACATACATACATACATACATACATACATACATACATACATACATACATACATACATACATACATACATACATACATACATACATACATACATACATACATACATACATACATACATACATACATACATACATACATACATACATACATACATACATACATACATACATACATACATACATACATACATACATACATACATACATACATACATACATACATACATACATACATACATACATACATACATACATACATACATACATACATACATACATACATACATACATACATACATACATACATACATACATACATACATACATACATACATACATACATACATACATACATACATACATACATACATACATACATACATACATACATACATACATACATACATACATACATACATACATACATACATACATACATACATACATACATACAAAGTGGTTTAAACATTATTTATGGCTCTTCCACCAACGACAGAGTTAATCGATAGAACGTTTAGCACGCTTAAGAGTTAATGCAAGTTAAAACAAGGCTGCGGTCTATTCGATCAGTGCGAAGTCATGGTAGGGGGAGCAAAAATGATACAAGCGCAAGCTGCAGATAATTTGAGGACTTTTAGGGCGATATTTTGTAATTTTGGCGTATCCAATACACGTATACATTATACATTAAAAAATAGGTTAAAAACAATAAAATGAGCAACCGGAGTTGCTATGTTGCAAATTATACTAGCAAAAAAACTAAATTATATAAATTTTCAGTAGCAAAATCGAAAATAAATCAAGGAAATAAATGGACAGCCGTATAATAAAAAGAAAAAAACCTTTATTTTTGTAATAATAACAGTAATACTGGAAATAATAGACATCAGAAAAGGTTTTAAATAAACAATAAATTATTATTTTATGATATTCTTCAACATCCCTTAAATCTTAAATGTTTAGCAAATGATTAGATTTCTGCCTTTGAATATTGAATATGGCTAAAATGCTATCTTGTGACTTATTGATAGGAAATTAGTTTTAATCATTAATTTCTATGGGTTTTTTTGAACTAAAAATGAAGAAAATATAAATTAAAATCACAAATATACCAAATATTTTTGTTAATACGTTTTAATTCTACGTTATTATATAATGGTAATGTTTTTATTTTGACATTATTTAACCTATTCTTCAATGACAGCTTATTAGGCTTAGGCAAGATCTAATACATTTTCTCGTAAATACCTGCCTATGTTTTGTTATTGATTTTTATTGATTATACCACTTTTTTAGCTGTAGTAATAAAAATATATAATAATAATTTGTTCACTTGTTTAACAAATCCATATACAGTTATTAAAATTAACATATATATTTTTTAATTACGAACTCTATTAAAAATTGTGTTGTCAGTATACACAAATATCGTCCGTTGGTTCATAAAATAGTTGGCGCTGCTGTCACGTACGGAGCGAATAATGAATGAAAATAGGCTAATTGAAAAATAAATTTTCTGTTATCGATGTTTTTAGTAAAGAAAAAGAAATTTAAAATTTGCATTTTCCTAGTTTTTTTTTGTATTCATCGTTGCGTTTGAGTTAGTTTTTTTGTTTTTGTTTTTTTTATATTATGTATGACTGTGTCTTGTTTATATTTTTCTTTTATAACCCACCTGCTATTTGGTTTTTAAAAATGTGTTTTAAGTTTTTTGTTTTTTCTTTATTTTAGTTTTTGTCTTTTTTGTTGGGTTATTTTATTTATTAGAGACTTGTTTTGACAACTTAAGTATCCGTTCTGTCAAATAGGTCAGTGACATTGTTAGGGTTACTACTTAAGTTCCACTCCCCCTTATCTTCGCTATTCAGGGAGATATCGGAATAATTTTGTTCTGTTTGAAAGACTAGAACAAATACTTTCTTATGATGGATTCAATTGTTCTGTGACGGGATATTTATGGATAAGAATCATGTGTTAAAAATTTCTGTCAGCTGTCAAAATGATCATCATATTGAAAAATATATTTTTTAATATGTTACTGACAGAAAATTTTCAATACACGCTTCTTATACAAAAATGTCCCAGAAATGCAAGAAAAAGGGAAGTAAGCCATGACGTCACAGAATAATTGTATCCATCATAAGAAAATTATCTTTTAATTTTCATTTTCTTTGTTTTCCAATGTTTATTTTCTTTGTTTTCCAATGTTTATTTTCTTTGTTTTCCAATAAATAAACATTCTAAATTTTTTCAAAATTTTGCCCCCCCCCTATAGAATTGTGTAACGACGCCCATGCCTGTAGGTACTTGGAAACCAATTGTAATGAAAATAAATATGAGCAGCTTAGTATGAGCAGCTTTGCCTGAGAAACATACGAAATCAGTGCATCATCCCATTAACATTTTTTGGAAGCTACGTTCCTCTAAACACCCAAACTACTGTATTTTTCAGAAAAACTTATAGTTTTTTTTTTTGAAAAACTTTCTATGAGGGGATTTATTAATATTACAATCTAATCAAAAGTTAATCAATGAGCAATTTTGTTCTAACCTAATTTAACTAAGGTTGCAACCTTAAATACTAAAGTTTCACTCGCTAGTATACCTTAGGGAGGGTCTGATAACTTTACTAAACTAACGTGTAACATTAAACCGCACAATGCTATGCTTTGCTTTGTTATTAACACAATCACTTAGCTAACTAATTCTCTTGAGTCTTCTTGTCTGACTCGTATTGTCAAGAAGTTGAATCGCCTTATCGTTCATATGATGATGGAGCCGTTTGTTCGTAACTGCTAGAGAATTTGGTGATAGTCTGGTTCACAGTGTCCATCTTAAGATCTTGATGAAGGAGCTTCGACAATGTTCCTCAATACTTTGTTCTGGAATCTCTGGATTATTAGAATATTACCGTTGTTGGGTACAACCCCAGAGCTGAATTTCGATTTAAATTGATCGTCATTTTTGGTAATCTTTATTGTCATATATGGTGACATATGTCAAGTACGGATACTTGAAGGATTTTAAGTCAGATACTATGTCTTGAATATGATTGAATATACTAATATAAATCAAAAACAAGGTCGTCATATTGAATATTGTCTTGAAATGGTCAAGTTTAACATGACTACAGTAAAAACGTGATCACAGGTATGAAATAACAAATGTAAGAATTTTACTTGTTTGGTTGTGTTATTTGTAAAATAAAAAAAAAGGCTGAGTACAGGGTTGCCAGATTTACGAAAGGAAAAAGTGGGACAACGATGAAGATAAAGATCAGGTTAAAAATACAGGTATTTTTATAAAATATGATCCTTTGTCCTTATATTTTTATAAACTATCTGTTCCTTTTTCTGAGGAGATTCTCAAAAAGGGTCAAAAATGTCTTTATATATAATTTTGGATTTAAAAAGGGTAGCATTTAGTTAAAATTTTCGTACTTTGGCGTAACGCGTACCAACAATTACGCCTAAAGCGAACTGCCTGGCAACCCTAGCTAAGAACCTAGATATGGACGCAATTAAAGGTTTTTCTGAATGAAAAGCCAATTTATTTTTAAGATAGCCAAGATTTATTGATGGACATAGCAACAGGTTTAATAAAATTACAAGAAATTACAACACCAATTAGCAACTACAACACCAATTTTTTCTTTATCCCTCATCAGTACACAAAACAAATATTTATTAACTGACTTCAAAAAAGGAGGATGTTCTCAATTCGTCGTTATATTTGTTTTATGTATGTTCAGCGATAATTTTTTAACACGATGTCTGATTTTATTCATTCTTTTTTGTTAGAAAGGGGTACTTCATGGGTGGTCAAATATTAATTTGGTCAAAATGTAATAATTGAGTCTATTAGAAAATCCTTAAACTTTTCATTTTTCTGATTTCTATGATTCTTTTTTAAGTTCTATAGGGGTAACTAAGAGGCAATCCCCTATAAATTTGGTCAAGATGTGGTGATGGCATCTGCACGATTTTGAAGTCGGTTTTTTAAAATTACTTTTATAACTTGTTTATCCTTACAAATTCAAAACCAAATTCTAACTAAAATACATAATACACCAACAAAAATTGGCGATATCTGACAATGTCACGCGCATTGTCAATATAAACCAAACATTTTTAAATCAGATAATATAACGTCATTATAATGACGTAAGCACCTTGACCACACTTGACTTGGTCACATTTCTAGTAATTGATTTAAAATCGCCTTTGTATTTTGGTTAACATGGAACAACTGTCCATGGAAGACTGCGTTTTTATTGTGAAAACTTATTATCAAAATGGGGAATGTTTTGCTGAAACTGCAAGAAGATGCCGTACGCATTTCGGAAGAAATTTAGTACCACTTGTTAAAGTTATTGAGAGTTTTATGAAGATATTTCAACAGAGTGGATCAGTAGGCGTCGTGTTTACAATCGTAGTGCCCGTTCAGAGGAGAACATTGCTGCGGTAAGGGCTAGTCTTGGTGAAATCCCGAAAATGTTAGTTTGAAAATGTTAACAGTAGTCAACATTAAAATATCGAGTTTGCAAAACATTTAAAAAAAATATCTTATAGTATACAGTTGAGCCAAGAATTAAAACCAAATGATCGTCGTATTAACAATCATACGGGCTTTAGAAAGAAGCCAAAAATAAGGATTTTTTTCAAGTATTATCTTTAGCGATATGTAAACAAGCAGAATTGCAGAGTATGGTGTAAAGAAAATCCAAGAGAAATATTGGAAAAACGACTGTATCCAGTAAAAGTGACTGTGGTGTGGTTTTTGGTCTGCTGGCGTTATTGGTCCCTACTTTTTCCATAATGAAGCGATAACTGTGAATGGAGCGCAATACAGGTCAACGATTAGAGCTTATTTATGGAACGAATTAGAAGGTATGGATATCTAGAACGTGTGCTAATAACCATCAAAAACCTGAAGAGCTTCGAGTTAACATTGTTTAAAAAATTAAAGAAATTGCACAGAATGTTTGCGAGAATGTTATTGAATATTGTAAAAAAGAATGTTAGCATGTCAAAGAAGCCGAGATGATCACATGCCGGACATCATTTTTTAATATTAATCGTAACGTTTAATCTTTAAAATTATATAATAACATTATAATCTTTCCAGGGTTTTTTGTGTTTTTAATAATTTAAATTAAATCCGAAAGTCAAATTTAGACATCCATTATGTTATAGGCTGGAATGCCTATCAAGTGACCAGTACATTTTATTGAATTTTAGATTTAACTCTTGTCTATTCTTTTTAACATTAACCTTCCAGCGAAGTATTGCATTTAATGTAATACCTAGATATTCTGCTGAGTTAGCATAAGATATCTAAGCATTATTTACATTAATTGGTATTTGTTGACAATTTTTGTTAATAGAATTAATATTTATTTATTTCGTTTAGTTTAATACATCATTTGATCCAGTTACTTATTGGAATAAGTGATATTTGTAGTTTATTTGCAGCCTCTTCATGATCTTTGCCTATCGCTAGGATGACAGTATCATTTGCAAATGTAGCTATTGTATCTTGTTCTAGTTGGGGTATGTTACAAGTGTATAACAAATACAAAATAGGTCCTAAGACGCTTCTGCTTTAATTTCTTTCCATTTGGAATATGCTTCCTCTTGTTTTACTCTAGAGAATGTATCTAAAATGTATGAATTCAGTAGCTCTGAGTATGGCTGTGACATTCATTTTATGTTTTAACTGAGGAAAATGGCTGAATAGACTTCTTTCTTATCTAATGCTTTTTCAATTGCATTTGAATTTAAATGAACCTGATCTATTGTTGAATAGTGTTAGGAGTTCGTGACAAGTGTAATATTGCTCCTAACTAGCTTTAAAATTTACATTAAATTAACGTCGAAGAGAGGGTCGTGGAATAACAATAATAAAATGGTATCATTCCAGAAAAATGTGGTGGCTTAATTACGTTCACAATTCAGTTACAGAAACTACAGGTTAAAGAAAAAAGTAAAGTGAGACCTTAAATATTAAAAATTAAAGATTTAAAATGCATGCACAATAGGTGGTATTATTACTTCCATTGGTACCAATCGTTAACAGCCTTTATAATTATTCATAATATGATAACTAATATATTTACACATGCATATATAGCCAGCCATACAGTTAAGAGTAGTAGCCTTTTAATGCCTACATTACTTGAGATGGTTAATTATACAAAATAAAATACCAATAGCATGACATGCAAAGCGTTCGTAGCACAATAGTGGTACTTAGTTTGTAATAAAGAAAAGTCCAAAACCTCATTAGTTAAGTAATCGGAGAGTAAAGAATAAAGAGCGAAGAGGGTATAAACAGCAATAGTTAAATAAGAACCGTCTTGTATTCCAGTGGTCCATGCAGAATGGTGATGATAGCATGTGATAACCCTAAGGTAAATTTACCTTATGGAAAACCAGTGCAGAAGCAGCGATTAGGTAAGTAGGTCTATTTTAAATTAATTTAGTCCAATATAAAATAGTTTATAATAAATTTACAGACAAAGAATACCAGCCCAAGATAAGGTAGCCTAAAATAGAGAATATAAAGTATAAATAAAAGTGTTAGACATAACAAAATGGATGACAGAAACCACAGACGACTTACCATGTGGTGTTGGTTGGACTTTAAGAGAATGGTAAATAGGTAAGAAAATAAATAATCCACAAAATGTGAATTCAGATTTCTGAATATATTATTTTCTTTCCTTACAGAGATCATTTGCTTTATTGGGTGCAAAAATCCGAAATAGAAGACGAGTTTATGTAGAAGCACATGCTACAAGTTGCTAACCCCAAAATCCAAAGCATAATGACCAGAAGCTTGCAGGACAAAACCAGGGTGACCACTTAAATATTTGTCAATACGGCACCACTTAAACAGGCCTTAACTAAATAGAAGAAGTAGTAGATGATCTAAACATGCTTATCAGTAGAGGCCTAACCGAAGAAAGGTATAAGAAAAAGAAATAGAAAAAATAGAAAGAAATAATTTGGTATATAAACAAATAAAATAATGGAATTTTACATTAACTATTTAAGTGATTGCTATTGTGTTTTATTAACTATAGAAGTAAGTGAAGCATTTTTAATTATCGCTTCTAATAATTATCATGAAGGCAATAAATAACTCGATTATAATAGCAAAATATTGTGTACAAAATAAATAAGCTAATTAATTAGAACCCGTAACAATAGTTTTCTCTAAAGCTGAACTGATGGTCTGGAATTAGTTTCCTGTCTTCAATGATGGGTTTTAGTCTTTTCATTAGTATTTTTTTAAATACTTTCGATAATATAGACAATAGAGATATTGGCTTATATGACAAAACTTCGTTTGGAGGTTTTCCTGGTTTGGGGATCATAAATACGTCACTTTCCACAACATGGGGACATACCCTAGTTTGAATCATGCATTAAACAGGTGACTAAGTTTAATTATGGCTTTCATCGAAAGTTGTTTTAAAACTTCTTCTGTAATTAAATCCATATTTGTTTTTATATCTTTTGCAATTTTCTTTGGAAAAATTAGTCTAATGGTTGAGTCATCTCTCTCTGGAAGATCCCAGTTCGGTAATTCTTTATTTGGTTTGAAGGTATTTTGTAAGTGCTTTGCGAATCTATTAACATTTTATGTTATTTCTAGCCCAACTGCCAGATGTATTCTTCATTGGAACATTCTGCACAATGGGCCTTTTAAATCGTGTTCTGGCTATCCATAGATGATAATCGTTTGTAAACTCACTAAGGTACTCACCAATAGATTCATTTTACTTTTGTTTATAATCTCTTTTTAACTACTGAGTGGCGTTGTTAAGGTTGGTTTTGTCTGATGGAGCTGTGGTCTGATGCCATTTTCTCCTAAGTGTTCTTTTTTGCATAGATTTGGTTCCTTACTTCTTTAGAAAAAATATTTCCTGTTGTTCCCTGAGCAATAGGTATGTTGGATACTGGTAGCTGTGCTGCTGTTCTTATTGAAACTGAAATATTCATTTTCTTTTCAAGGTACAGTCTAAAGCTTTGCCAGTCTGTTCTCCTATTTATTAGTGTAACAGCGCTTTTCTTTTGGATAATGGTATCACTAAGAGTGAGAAGAATAGACAAATGATCTGAATTGACGTCACATTCCTTATCAACTTCGATGTAGCTTGCTGAAATATTTTGTACCTAAAAATGGTCTGTCGAGTCGGTAAGTTGGTTTGCCAGTTGAATGCGACTCATATTTTAACTGTGTCCTTTCTTTTTGTAGGTTTTTATCCTTAGTTGTTGTTAGTCTGGAGCCCCAATGGGCGAAATATTATTGTGCCGACATTAGTTCGACACATTCATTTTTAAACTTTTTTGTTCCTTAGTACTTTTTAAACAATGGACGGTTTTATCGGCGAATCATGAGCCCAGTTTGCTAGCGTATTTTAAATACAAATTATAGATAAAGTTCAGCTCCACATTTTAAAAGTATGTCGTAATATACAGGGTGTTACATAAAGTCACAGAATACCAAATTTAAGTTTTTTTAGTGGAACACCCTATATGTTATCTTGAATTTGAATTTTGTTCATTTTCCCCATTCCGGAAATATAGGGTTTCATCAGGTTCTACACGGTACTTTTTAAGAAATGGCCACTTTTATGTGAAAATTTTACTGAAATCTACACCCTGTATTATTTAGAATCAACAATTTAGGGTAATATCTCAAGGCTAGAATAATAATAATAATAATAATAATCTAGTTTTGTTGCAACTCATCATGTTTTTGATATTCTTTATTTTGTATACATGGTTACCCAAAACTCACGACCATGAAAAAAAAATCGAAAAACTCTACGACTGTAATATTTGGGTATAGGGAATGCTTAACAAAAGTAAAAGTATTTTGTAAGTAGCTTATAAAAATGATATAAGATTCGGGGTGTTCCATTTGAAATAACCCAGAAAACCATGGTATCCAATCCAAGATATAAACTGTCATAAAAGTGATAATTTTATGTGGTCTATAATAAAGGGGACTTCATGCAGTGAGAATCTTAAGTCTTACCCCCCTAACTAACTCGTTACTGGAGTCTTGTTAGGAAAATCACCGAGACAGGTCGATTTTTGTTTTCTACAATGTACATTTTTGTATGATTAGTTTACCCTTAATTTCATCCCTTACTCGAGAGGAACAACCCTTTCGAAACATTTAAATGGCATGGGGTGGTGAGTGATAGCTCATTTGAAAGGGGGTTTTATTTTCTATTCAACCGTGCAAAAAAATTTTAAATTTGCTTCATTACGTGTTGATTTATTAATGTTTAAAAATAACAAAATCTCACAAAATAGGAAAGCAACTAAACTAATAGTGACCTTCTAATGGCAAAAAGTCTTACTTCACGTCTGAACCAAAACCGAAATCATACAGGGCCGAATTTTAATTCTAAGGATGAGTGTGCTACGTTAATTTCCGTTATTCTGAAACAAAAATTAGTCGAGAATTAATGAAGCAAATTTCAAATTTTTTTACATGGTTGAATAGAGAATAAAACCCTCTTTCAAATGAGCTATTACTCACCACCCCATGCCATTTAAGTTTTTTGAAAGAGTTGCTCCCCTCGAGTAAGGGATGAAATTAAGGGTAAACTAATCATACAAAAATGTACATTGTAAAAAACAAAAATCGACCTGTCTCGGCGATTTTCCTAACAAGACTCCAGTAACGAGTTAGTTAGGGGGGGGGGGTAAGACTTAAGATTCTCACTGTATATTAGAAAACAATTAGATTACAATGCAAAAATAGTAAGTATAGCATATTGTAAAGTCATTGAAATAAAAATATAAACAACAAAAAACAAAATATTGCTCATTGCTATAATACACGACAAAAACAATAATTACGTAATAACAAATACAGCAAATAAATCGATTGGAACAAAATGATCTTTAGATCTTTCTGTTAAATTCTTAAATGAGCTACCTGATCTTTATAAAAATTATTTTTTAGTGATATATAATATTGACATGTTCAAAAAATACATTAAATCATTCTTATTCCAAATAAATAGACCATTTATCAACTTTTTGAATTACTCTGAAAATATAAGTTATATAGAATTGTCTATACAGGGTTTTCCATCTTAGATGAGTATATTTCTTATCCCATAGTAATTGAAAAAATTTCCGGAAACACGTCTGATGATTTTCTTTGGGGGACATCTTTTAGCGTATATTTGAGATTTGAACGAGCAACCCTCTATGAGGGGGCGCTTTAACCCCTCAAAATTGAATAGGGAAGAGGAGTAGAGTGATACTTCATTTGTAAGGTCTTTACAACAATGTATGAAAAAAAAATCACATTCTTAAAAAATTTAATTGTTTTATCATGCTTACAATCAAAAAAATCAAAAACGCGTTTTTTAAATCAAATGCTCAAATTGTCCTCCATTGACTTCCATACAATAATACAATTTTGACTGAAAACCGTCTCTAACATGGTCCAGCATAATTGAAGTTATTTGACGACACTCATTTACAATTCGTTGGCGTAGTTCCTCCAAATTTTCAGGCTGTCACAAAAATCTTGGACTTAAGTAGTTCCCACAAGAAGAAGTCCAGAGGGTTTAGGTCAGGAGAGCGAATAGGCCACTCTATAGGACCTCTTCTTCTAATCCAATGACCAGGGTATTGTAAATTGAGGTATTGGCGAAATAGTGCGGCGAAGTGAGGGGATCTCCGTCTTGTTGGAAATGCAATTGTTGTTCAATTAGTAGAGGATCGGTTTCTAATTTTTCTGTTATTAACGGATAAATCGCATTTTTCAGCATTTCAAGATAAATTTTGCCATTTAAATTGCCAGGAATAAACAGAGGTCCAATTAAGTGGTCTCTAAAAATTCCTACCCAAACGTTTAGCTTTTCCGAAAATTGAGTGTGAGCTTCTCAAAATACATGAGGATTTGTATCGCTCCAAATTCTACAGTTATGCCGATTAACCTCTCCATTAAGTAAAAAACTGCATTCGTCAGAGAAGCAAACGTTGTACAAGAACGTGAGTTTTGGGTTACCCTTTATACAAAATGAAATATATCAAAAACAGATGAGTTGCAACAAAACTAGACTACTACAAAATTATTCTGGCCTTGAGATATTTACCCTCAATTGTTAATTCTAAATAATACAGGGTACTATTTTATTAAGATTTTCACATAAAAGTGGCCATTTATTTAAAAGTACCCTGTAGAACCTCATAAAACCCTATATTGCCGGAATGAGGAAAATGAGCAAAATTCAAATTCGAAATAATATATAGGGTGTTCCACTAAAAAAAATAACTTTATAACATTACGAAATAATTTTAAAATGTAAAGTTGGACTCTATCTATAATTTGTATTTAAAACTTTTGTTCGTATCCCTCAAAACAACGAAAATATCAAACTCCGGATTATAAGTTAAGGAGTATAAAGTTAAGTCTAACCGACGAATTTTTGGATCCAGAATATTTGGCAAAATGTATGACTCACCTTTTTGTTACACCCTGTATATACCTACTTTCGAAGTAAAGAAACATAAATGAACACAAAGTTACAAAAATAACACTCTCGGTGTTTCCATCCAAATTTTTCTATTTTCCGGTAATAACAGTTCTGCAAACAAAGATGTTTCTGCAAAATACCCTAGATGGTGCCAAAATATATTTACCTTTATCGAAAACTTTTAAATGAAACGATCATAAACTTTGCAAAATTGCATCATGAAGAGTTGGAAAGTTTAATAAGCATCAAAGAAAACTTGGATGTAAACCGCGATACCTGATGCATAACGTGAAAATGGTATGATGAAGTTGTGATGCATCTAACAGCTGTAATATATAGAGTACGGCCCATCTAACCTAAATTTGTTTAGAACGTGAATTAAACCAAACAAAATTTTACATATTTTATTTCAAACATTTTTTATATCTCTATTGCCAACGAAAATACTGAAAATATTAAAATTTACCAAATTTATCCATTACGGTACACTTTAGAGAAATTATGTAACAGATAAAAATTATAAAGAATAACTTTCATTCAAAGAAAGGTCTTCTGTAATTATAAATACCAGAAATATACCTTAAAGTAAAAAAATGCTCCTATATCCTTACTGGTTACAGGAAAGTAAAAATGAAAATCCAAAAATTTCTACAAAATCGCTTTGAACGATTTTATCTGTCACTTTATTTATATATATTTATAAATTAAAAAAGTGTTGATGCTGCCAAAAGATTCATGTGTATTCATTTGAAACAATTGATGGAATTATCGTTTTGTGCTTTAGGATATATAACTTCTAACAATGAAACGTTATCCCACATTTTTGTATAAAGGGAGAGGTTAAAATAAGTGGGATAATTATATCATCGCTTTCCTCTGCAAACAAAAAGGATCTGTTGTGACTGAAGTCACACCTTTTGATGAAGGAGATGGTTGAGTTAGGTGAGACTTGTTCAAAGTCAGTAGAATTCAGTGAAAAACAATGCAGATTTATTTTCTATGTTGCAGAATCAGCAGTCAGATGTTTTTTGAAGACTTGTCCTCTCATGTGGTTACCTAGAGGTCAGTGTCCTATCATTAATGCCGTAAGGATGTAAATATCATTTCTACTCTAAACATAGATCCTAAAATAACTCTCCAGTACCGAATTGCTTGACCCTCTATCCAATTTAAGATAAATTCTGTAGCAGAGCTCTGTGCAATACCAAGAAATACCTTTGCTCAAATTCAATTCCCCTGTGTTTCGTATTAAAGTAAAATTTTCCGGGCACCGGAGCATTCGAATGAATGTATAGGTACAGTTCTAAAACAACTTTGAATCAACTTGGTTTTAGCTTAGGGCTTTAAAAACTATCTGGCTCTTCGAAAAGGTTTTGATAGTTTTGTTTGCAAGAAAAAATTTTACAATTCTCTTGCTTCCAATTATATGGCAATTATTTTTACTTAGAAGATTGTGACAAAAGTGCCCAGGTTAAATGGTATGAAAACTCATGTCGTTTTGCTAAGTATCCTCGCTCCCACTACTTTTTCAATTTTGGATCAGTCCTTTTACAATGATTAGTTAATCCATTTATCTAAATTGAATGTTTTATACATTTATCTCTCCCCGTAATGGTGACGCTAAAAGATTTTTCTGTAATGTTGGAAATTAGCGAATCTGATACTATTTGAATCTCTATCTGTAGCGTGCTTCACGGCACTTAGGGTCATTTAAAATCCTCCTAAATTAATTGGTCCCTCACCGCCACCAAGCCTAAAGATTTGATGTAGTTGGGAGGTGGGAGGTGCTTCTCTTATATCGGCCAATGTTAACTAATACTCGCCGAATACAAATAGAGTGCTGGGCAAAGAGGATATGCTCGATGGTCTCATATTTTTTTTCCATAAAGATTGCGGATTTTGACAGCCTCACACCATGAAGACGTTTCCTTTCTTGTCAATTACTAGGCAGAATGCCTGTGATCGTTCAAGGTGAGTTGTGCTTGTCTGCTATCTGTATTGATGAGTATGTTCCTTTCCAAGATATGTTTTTAATAATTTATTTTTCTGCTGTAAGAATCTTTTTAAATTAATTTTAAACTGCACTGGTACTATTGCTTGTAGCCCATTTTATGTATAGGTTTAGAGATCTGGAGTATATTCCACACCCTGAGCCTTGATTTGTTTTAGAACCTTCGTCACACAGAACAGGAGTGTGGTGGTGGCGTGGATCTGTTCTGGTGCAGTTGTGGAGCGGGCGCGGCGCGCTCAATTCACACAAAAGGAGATCGGTTATAAAACATCGAAGAAACCTACATGTAAAGAGAAGTGAAAATGTTCTCTGATGACGACGAAGATGTCCTGGATATGTTGAACTTAGTAAATTTAGCGAATATTTAAAGAGAAAGGAAATACTGGGTACATCCATTGTGGTTGTAGTGGTGCGTTCAACGTTTTGAGGGAGCTCAACATGTACACTGAACGTTTTCAAAGTTTCTACCGAATGTCTGTAGACTGTTTCTACAGAATAATAACTAATAGTAAGAGTTGATCTTGAAAAAAAATCTACGAATTGGAGGGAACCTGCCAGTCCTCAGGCTGTTAATAACTTTGAGGTAAGTTGAAAAAAATATTAATGTAGCTTCATTTATTTATACAAATAAAAAGATCAGAAAAGTATGTTACAAACATAAGTAATCACAATTTTTACATAGTAAAAAACAGTAAGTCTTCAAAAATGACAAACTATAACTTAAGTTCAATACAAAATAAAAAATTAAAAAAACTATTTAATTGTCGTATTGGATGAATTCATTCATATTGAAAGTTTCCGTGTTCTTTTGGGACGTAGAATTCAGATTTGTGATCACTGAGTCCCGAATCCAAGGTAGGCTTTCGTATTTCTCTGCGACATTGCATCCAAATTTGTATTCACTGAGTCCCGACTACAAGACTAAGAGACATTCGTTGATGGAGCAGGAACTGCAGAAGTAGTAGAGGACAGTATTTGCTCGGACAAATTTAAAATTCCCATTTTGAAATGGCGCTTCTGGGTACTGTTCATAGACTTCATGTCCGGGAGAACACTGTTTGTCTTGTTAGTCATGTTTTGACTATCCAACATGTGTTGTTTTTTTTTTCAAAGTATTGATAAGCTTGATTGTTAACTTCATTGATGGAAATGGCGGAGTCTGCTAAATTATTTCTTTTTCTAAAATTATCTCTTTTCGGTATTGGTGTTTCAGGTACTTTTATTAATGACGGCTCAGTATAAGTAGAGGTACTAGGTTGATGTGAATGGGAGGAAGCCATGGGTAAAGTACTGTTATTAGCAAGGGACAACACCTCAGCACTCTTGGTATTAGCTTCGTGCTCACTCGTGCCTGCCTCCTCGCCATCTGATGTGTCCAATTCTTCATCCAAGAAGAGAAGATATGGAGCCAGATAGTATTCTTTAACTCGTTTAACTCCTTGTCCTGATTTTGTCTTTAGTTTGGCCTTATATTTTGAATAGCTGCCTCTTATGTTTTTCCATCTGTACCTGAACCAGCTGCACTACCTGGAGAAACCCACCCCGTGCCTCATTTTTTTTGTGGGCGATGAGGCATTTCCCCATTTTAAAAATTTAATGAGGCCCTTTTCTTGAAGAGATTTGAACGATAACGAACAGAAGATATACAATGTAGGTGTTCGAGAGCACGGAAATCAGTATAATGCGCTTTTGATATGTTAACAACGAAGTTCGGACTTCTATATACACTTATCCAATGTAAACCTGCTAACATCGGTGTTCTAATTCAAGCAATGTGTGTATTGAACAACGCTATCAAGGAGTGCGATGGCACATTCTCAAGACCAGTACATGAAAACGTTATTGTTTGTGATGTCACTCCAATACAATTAAAAAACGCTAAATGTATGAAAATTTATCTAAGCAAGTATTTCAAAGATCGCGCCCTAATTCCTCATCAGGACAGATATAATGTATGATTTTTTTGTGTTAATGTAAACATTATTATTATGTTTCTATAATAAAATTTCCTTGGTTTTCTCGGTTAAAGTTTATATTTATTTATTTAGCATAAGATATGTTTCGGAAAACAAATGTTTCCATCTTCTGGTGCAGTCAGTTAAAATAAAATAAATTATTTATTGTTTCGGATCGGCCTTTACTTGATGAAAATCCATATTATCTTAAATGAGTAAAACCAAATTTGGTAGATTTTCACAAAACTTTTATTTAAAAAAAAATAAAAATAAAAAAATTAAAAACACTACACATGACATGTTTCCAAGTACAACTTCTTTTTCAAATGTGACTAATTTACAATTCAGTGTCCAATATATATGCGAAGTAATTTAACCAAAGTAATTAAGAAAATACATCAATAACATAACAAAATAAACTGACTATTTAAAATAAATAAGGGTACTTAAGTAATTATGATATCATCCAGATAACAATAAGATAGTATCACTACCGGGATTATCTCACAGAAAAATAGGAAAGAGATTTAATAAAGGTGAGTTATTAATATCTAATTTAGTAGGTTATCTGAATTTTTAAATCTATTTATTTCAAGTGTTTCTAAATGGTTTAGTTTAATGCCCTTATTTTCTGTATGTAAAATTTCAAAGTTGTCTGTAAAAGAATGATTTTCAGCCAAAATATGATTTGAGTAAGTAGAATTATTTTTGTTTTTTTTTATAGCTATTATAATGTTCGGAATAGCGCTTTCTGAAAGTACGGCCTGTTTGACCAATATACAATTTTGGACAACTACCACAATTTAATTTATATACCCCCGATATATTCTTAGGATTAATTTTACCCTTATTGTTTTTAATATACTTCCCAAGTGTATTATTGGTTTTGAAAGCTACGTTAATATTTTGGTTTTTTAAATATGATGAGACCTTTTCACTGGGAGCTCCTTTATATGTAAGAGTCTTAAATCTGCAATTTTGTTCTTTAATTATGGGATAAACTTGTTAAATAGCATGTTTAGGGAAAAAAACTTGCTAAATGACCAGTTCATCTGGATGCGCTATTGTGTAGAGAATGTTATTATTGAAAATCTGAAGCCACACCGAATATGTGATGATTTTTAATTTCAACAACGCTTTTACTCATTTTAGAGTTGTTTAATAGATGCTTCTACATGAAACACTCTGATGCAACAAATTTTAAGAAAATTGTTGCAAAATGCTTCCAATTTTTATTCACAAACAAGGCAATCGCAAACATAAACCTGTTAAAAAATTACTAACAATTCATTCACCTATCATTATTCGCAAGAATTTTTTGTTTTCATATTGTCAACATGGCAACGCTGGGACGTTTCAAAATTTGAACGGATACTCGCCACACAAGCAGGGAGCTACTACCTGCGTCTCGCTAGACGGCTCGAATGTGAGAAACTTCTTGTCTTCCAGTCAAATCAATAAAATTTACGATTAGGGATAGAGAGATGGCCTTTTATCTGATTTGGTTTGATGGATTTCGATACAAAGATTTGTTTCTGTTTACTATTTTTTGTGGCGAAGGGGATGTTTATGATTGCTGTAAAATGGATGGATAAAGTTTTGGACATTTACGAGAGGGAGCTTAGGATTTATTTGGAAAGAAAATAAATGAGCGAAAGATTCCGTTTTATTAGGTAATTTTTATTGTTGATAAGGGTAATGAAAAATATCCCAGCTAATTTTTTGTACAAGCATTAACGGCAGTATCGTTAGCATTATGCTATGATATAAATAAAATCAAAATAAATCTATTTAGAAAATGTAATTTTTCAAATCGTAGTGAAGAGCTAATCAATTTTTAGGTGTTTTTCTTTTGATGTCTCGTAAAGCTTTTAAAAATAAACACACTCTTAGATATATGTTAAACATGTCAAGATGATTAATGGATTGATTGACAGCTAAGACGGTTTAATTTTATCTTAATCAAGAATTTAGAAAATACGGTCTATAAATAAAACAGAAAATATTTTGTAATATATTTTTCATTAAAATTATAATTTAGGTAAAAATTATTATTTTCGTACTAGTACTACTTACGAGCATCTTAATTTGTAACTGGCATTCATTGATGTCTGTCAATCTTAAGAAAGTTTAACTTTCGGTCCTTGTTAAAAAAAGTGGTCATGGAAAATTCTGCTTGAAATTCACATACGATATTTATCTGTAGGGGAGGAAGAGGAATTACTTCACAGTTTTTAGGCCTCATTAGGTTTATTAAACATCCTCCAGAGGCATATAAGGCCTGCCTTTCAACTTGTTAAAAACTTGCTAGTAGTCGTTGACAGGTGTTTATATAGAGACAACCATTTTCCAAGCTCATCAAAGTCCTGCAGGTTATTAACTCGCAAAAACCTGCTGTTATAATTTTATTATAAACCTGCTGGTTATCGCTAGTGATAAACATCCCATCAAGTCAAAGTCCTGCAAGCTAATAACATCTCCAAGAGTTGTGTTTCTAGATGCCCGATTTTTTAAAGGGAACATTTACTAGGCTTCTACCGCCATGGTGGCTTCCAATGTTAAACAATTCTATCCGCTCGCTTCAAAAATAATTTGCATAGTGAAAACATTAGTGAAATAAATAGAACATAACATTTTGGACTAAATGGAAAAATTCCATTTGAAGTAATTTCATTGGCTATTGAAGATGGTCTAAAATCTGACATGATCTAAAGCTTAGTAGACCTTTTGGAGGTAGAAAGCAGAAAACAAAGCAAATTAAAGTTAAATTACTAAAGGAAATACAGTTATTGGAAAAGTCTTACATCCGAAAATTCCACTATAAAGAAACAAGATCTTTAACGATGATTTGGGTAAAAAAAAGGCAAACAGAAAATAGCCCTACTCTTCCAAATACTCGTTCATATTTTCATCTGCAAAAAACATGACAGAAACAGCGTTTTAACAGTGAAAGCCGAAATCATTGCTTGAAGACATGATTACTTAAGGAAAATAGCGGACGCAAGGAAGAATATGTTTGGATGTAGCCCACGCATTCAACTGGGTTTGTCATAAAGTAATGATTAATAATTAATGTTAGCTAGACATTATAATGGGGTATAAAAATATTATATTAAGGTTCGAGTATTCCAAGTCAAGTAGTAGGAAGTATTTTCTAGAAAACATATATTATTACAGGACCAGTGAGTTTCCTAATGTACACATGTAAAATATACCAAAAATATACGAACATGTGACCATCGATACGTATGCTGATGATACAACTGTCTTAGAAGTGAGACCTAGCAATCAATCAATTATAGCAATATAACAATATAGTAATAAGTATATACCATATTACGATACAATAAAAACCTGGAAATGAAACTGGATATTTTATTAAAATGAATGGAATATATTAATAAAAAACTGGAAGGAACATGCTCATCCATACAGATAGCAGACAAGCACCACTCACCCTGAACAGACCACGAATTTATTTAGGGTTAGTACTAGAATATCACGAAGCTCTGGTCAAAGTATGTATCAACAACGTGGTCACCTTAAGATGGATTAAAGGTCACGCCACATCGAAAGGTAACCGTCTTGCTGATTCACTAGCCAAGAAAGCAGCCAACCAAATTCTTTTTGGACCTGGCCCTTCTATTGGCCTGACAAAATCGGCAATGACAGATCTAATGAAAGAACATTCCCTTGTGAAATTCAAGAAAAGATGAGATGAAACAAGAAACTGCAGAGTTGCCAGGGACCATCGAGACCATGAGACCATCAAGCATATCCAGTACGATTGCTCGACGCTCTCATTTATTAAAAGATTTGTATTCGGCGAGTATCGGCTAACACCGGGCGATATAAGAGAAGCATCTCTTGGCGACGTGAAGAGAAGTGAAAATGTTCTCTGATGACGACGAAGATGTCCTGGATATGTTGAACTTAGTAAATTTAGCGAACATTTAAAGAGAAAGGAAATACTGGGTACATCCATTGTGGTTGTAGTGGTGCGTTTAACGTTTTGAGGGAGCTCAACATGTATCCTAAACGTTTTCAAAGTTTCTACCGAATGTCTGTAGACTGTTTCTACAGAATATTAACTAATAGTAAGAGTTGATCTTAAAAAAAAAATCTACGAATTGGAGGGAACCTGACAGTCCAGAGGAGAGGCTGTTAATAATTTTGAGGTAAGTTGAAAAAAATAATTATGTAGCTTCATTTATTTATACAAATAAAAAGATCAGAAAGTTACAAACATAAGTATTCACAATTTTACATAGTAAAAAAACAGTAAGTCTTCAAAAATGACAAACTATAACTTAAGTTCAATACAAAATAAAAAATTAAAAAAACCATTTAATTGTCGTATTGGATGAATTCATTCATATTGAAAGTTTTCGTGTTCTTTTGGGACGTAGAATTCAGATTTGTGATCACTGAGTCCCGAATCCAAGGTAGAAGTTCCCCTGAGGCTTTCGTATTTCTCTGTGACATTGCATCCAAATTTGTATTCACTGAGTCCCGACTACAAGACTAAGAGACATTCGTTGGTGGAGCAGGAACTGCAGAAGTAGTAGAGGACAGTACTTGCTCGGACAAATTTAAAATTCCCATTTTGAAATGTCGCTTCTGGGTACTGTTCATAGACTTCATGTCCGGGAGAACACTGTTTGTCTTGTTAGTCATGTTTTGACTATCCAACATGTGTTGTTTTTTTTTTTCAAAGTATTGATAAGCTTGATTGTTAACTTCATTGATGGAAATGGCGGAGTCTGCTAAATTATTTCTTTTTCTAAAATTATCTCTTTTCGCTATTGGTGTTTCAGGTACTTTTATTAATGACGGCTCAGTATAAGTAGAGGTACTAGGTTGATGTGAATGGGAGGAAGCCATGGGTAAAGTACTGTTATTAGCAAGGGACAACACCTCAGCACTCTTGGTATTAGCTTCGATGTTCACTCGTGCCTGCCTCCTCGCCATCTGATGTGTCCAGTTCTTCATCCAAGAAGAGAAGATGGAGCCAGATAGTATTCTTTAACTCGTTTAGCTCCCTGTCCTGATTTTGTTTTTAGTTTTGCCTTATATTTTGAATAGCTACCTCTTATGTTTTTCCATCTGTCAACAACATTATATCTGTAGGCTGGTTCATGAGCTAGGAGGTGCCTATCTTTTTAGGAGGATGCACAATGGGCCTAATGAGGCCTAAGTGCCGTGAAGTAACTCACCCTCCACACGTTACAGATACAGATACAGATAAAGAATAAAAGAACTTGACTTAAAATATATAAAAATACATTGGCTATTGGAACAAAAATAAAAACTTTTAGTCCAATGAGTTAATGTTGTAAAAACAGAATTTAAAACAAGTCTGGCTCTATGGAATTCACCTCCAATCTATGCAGCAAAGAGCAGTATAGATAAAAATCAAATAATATTTTATAAGAAAGTAGTTTGAGATATTTTAGATGTGTATTAGAAAAAGGAATATCTTCACAGATATTTGAAGATACGAGGGACGATTCCAAAATTTTGAGAATGATGCTATAATTAAATTACGCAGAATTTATGGACAATTCTATTGATGCCAGACAAGTTCTGACATGTTTATGCAACTATCTAGTGCAATATTGTTCAGTTTGATTTAGGTGTTCGACTGATATAAAAGCGTTTTCATAGCACCATTTTTGTATCCATGGAAGACGCAGCACAATTTTAAAAAGCAATAATTTTCTTTTTGTGAAAAGATGGTGTAAAAACATCAGAAATTATTCAGAGTCTACAAGGAGTATTTCGCGAATTTGCAGAATTCAGAAGCACTGTCTATCGATCATTCTAAAACCGGTAAAACATCACTAGAAGATGATCCACGCAGTGGGCGCCCAAGCACGTTGATAAATAAAAGAAATATTACTGGTGTTGAAGACGTACTAAAAGAGGACAGGCGAATGACTATTCATCAAATTAGTGTACGCCTAAGGATAGGTACATGACAACTTGCATGATCGTTTGGGCCTTAGCAAGGTTTCGGTTGGCTTGGTGCGAATGCTGTTGGAACCAGAACAGAAACGTAATAGATCTGATACTTATCATCAACTTCAAGAGCTGCTGTTCGCCCGTTACGGTGATGATTTTTGGCAACTAATGAATTGTCGATTCCTTATTTAAATCCTAAGACCAAAAGTCAATCCAAAAAATAGCACAAACCTGAAGGTTCTCCACTTAAGGCGAGTGCTTACTGTATTCTGGAATTGCGAAAGGATTAATTTTATGGATTATCTGGCGAAAGGTACTACAATTAACGCAGAATATTATTCGAATTTATTATCCGGAACACTGCGACAGGCACTTGTCAAAAAATGACTGGAAAGTTGCATAAGCGTCCGTAATTGAAACAGGATAATGCAAAATCACACACCGCAAAATAACTAAGCATGTTTTGAACGATTTATGATGGGAATTGCTTCCGCACTTACCTTTTCCCTGAATCTTAAACCCAGTGATTATGATCTCTTCGCAGATTTGAAAAAACCTTTACGGGGTGCCATAAATAGGTGGATTGAGGAGACACCGAAAAGTTCTTTGAGGACGGCTTAAAAAAATTAGTTGCTCGTTGGGATGAATGTATTCAGTTAAATGAAGATTATGTTGAAAAACTACATTGTAATGTTGACGAAAATTAGCAAAATAATAAAAATTATAGCTAAATTTTCAGAACTTTGGAAACATCTTTCGTACAGAACATCACAGAAGAGATCGAGATATTTACAGGGAAAGATGAAGAAAGACTCCCACAACAATATCGAGGTCCATCAGATCTTAGATAATGCAGACCTAAAAAGAAGACTCATAAGATTAAACCTTTAGTGACTGTGTAGTAGAAGATGTTATAGCAGAGTATAGTAAAACAAGCCAAAATTGTGTCTATTTTATAGTCTAAAATACGTCATTTGGATTATCTTATATAGAGAGAGTCTGTAATTTGACATAAATTCAATAGTTCAAATATTAATGTTTTTTTTTTAAATTGCTCAGACCCGTCGATTAGTATTTTTATACGCGATTTTTTACATACAATAATAATGTAAACAGGGTGTCCCAATTTAGAGATATGACGTCATCGTTGATTTTGTTAAAAGGCAACACTGTCATTTTGATGGCTCTCTTTATAGGGTTTCAAAAGTTGTACACAACTGCCAACTATCAAATTTTTATTCCTTGAATTTAATTATTTCCTAAACGTGATCGAAATTCGTTCTGAACATTTCTAATGACTTCGGGCGAAATTAATCTACTCATTTCTTATTCGTCCTTTTGGCTCCTCAATATTTGCCAGTTTGGTCTTAAAAATTTTGTTTTCCAAGTACCCCATAAAAAAAGTCCAAAGGATTAAGATCTGGGGATCTCGGTGACCTTTCAATAGATCTTCTTCTATCTATTCACCTGCCTAGAAATACAACATCAAGATACACACGAACTAATTCTTCTTGCAGGAATTCCAAATATCGTACTACAATGAGAGTTTCGACAAAGAATATTTGTCCTATAACTTGATTTCCTACAATCCCTGCCCAAACATTCACTTTTTCTGGGCGTTGAGTATGGCCTGCCCTCATCCAGTGTGGTTTCTCATACGCTCAATATGGACAATTTTGTCGGTTTACCTCACCATTTAACATGAACGTAGATTCATCAGAAAACAAAATGTTCTCTACTAGAATGTTGTTCGTGTCCAGTTGATCCATAATTTGTTCAGAAAACTGCTGTCTTCTATCAGGATCATCTTCCAGTAATTCCTGGAGGATTGTAAGTTTGTAAGGATGCAATTTATGTGCTTTAAGAATTCGTGCTATTGACGACTGGCTAATTTCAATATAATTAGATATCTGCCTGGTAGAGATCTTTGGATTTTCTTGAACAGATAGTAGCACAATGATTTTGATATCTTCACTAAGAGTAGTCTGTCAATGAATACTTGTTTTTCTTATATGCCCGTTTTTCCTAAATTGTCTTTATATTTTACTTATAGTACTTTGCGATATGGGTGGCAGGTCAGGATATTTTTTTCTGAATAGATGCGTAACTTCCGTTTGTGTTCTTGCTCTACCTCCATATCCAATCATTTGTAAAATTTCAATCTTGAGCTTTTCATTTAAATAAACCACATTGAACGATCTTTCCAAAAGAAATGACTTTATTAATAATACTGATAGACACATAATTTATGACATGAAAATTTTTAGGTGTTTCTAAGACAGTTTGATACCCTGAAGTCAAATCTGGAAACAGATTTTTTCTGTCACTTACAGATATTCTGTAACCTGCGGCTTTAGATTTTACAATACGTAAAATTTCATTATAGCGCATAATCTCATATTTTTATATGATTAGGGATCTATCCGGTTTAGACCGGTTTCTGCCTGCTTGTTCGAAGTAAACAGCGCGTTTTAGGATCATTTTATTTTACAAAATTTATCAGTAGACTAACGGGATCCGAATCGGTTAGGTTTTCTGTGTTTGGAGAGCAAAACGTTCACATTCTTTTACGTTTAGTAAATTACTGTGTTTAAGATTTTTAGGTACAATGCCTAGGCAGTGCCTAAACATTTTTTGTTATGTGTGCGAAGAACTAACTTTTAAATCGCAAAAACGTAATTTTACTCCGCTTGTGCTAAAAGCTTACGAACTGTATTTTGGTGTTAAGGTTGGGAACCAAGACAAAACATGGGCCCCTCATATCTGTTGTAAAACTTGTGTAACATTGTTAACAGCTTGGTTTAAGGTTCAAATCGTAAAATGCCCTTCTCAGTGCCAATGGTTTGGAGAGAACCTAAAGGCCATGTTACAGACTGCTATTTTAGCCTCACGAATATTAAAGGTATTGGATCGAAGTCTCAACATACGATTAAGTACTTTAATTTACCATCAGCTTTAAGACCTGTTAAACACAGTGAACAACTTCCTATTCCAAAAGCATCAGAACCTTGTAGTCTCGATGCTAAACTTGAATCGACTGGTTCTTTAAGTGATGTTACAGAAACCGCAAAGGAAATTACAACCCATCCTTTATTTGATTTACCAGGATGTTCAACAGCGCCGCATCTAATTTCACAGGGTGAACTTAATGACTTAGTTTAAGATCTAAGCCTATCAAAATCGCAGTTCGAACTTTTAGCATTCGGACTAAAAGGTTGGAATCTTCTCCTAAGTGATGTAAAGATTACTTTTTACAGAAAAAGGCAGAAAGACCTCACAAATTGCTTTCTTCAAGAAAGGGATCTAGTATACTGTTTAGAAGTTAACCTTTTCTTTAACGCACTGGAATAGAAACATAATCCACGTGATTGGCATCTATTCATTGATTCCTCTAAACTTAGTTTAAAGGTGGTATTAGTTCATAACGGTAAGGAATATCCATATGTGCCCTTAGTTCATGCGGTTCATAAAAAGGAATCATATGAGAATATGAGAGTTCTTTTAGAGCACATCCGTTATCATGAGTAATGTTGGGCAATAGGTGGAGACCTAAAAGTAATAGCCCTTCTTCTTGTAATGCAACTAGGATATAAGAAATATTGTTACTTTCTTTGCGAATGGAATAGCCGTGCGTGAGACCGTCATTATGTACAAAATCACTGGGCAGTACGTCAGGCACTAACTCCGGGATAAGAAACATTACTAATGAACCTCTAGTTGATCCCAAAAAGGTATTACTACCACCTTTGCATATAAATTGGGTTTAATGAAGAATTTTGTTAAGGCAATGATCAGAAATGGAGAAGGTTCTTGTATGTGAAACAAAAATTTCCAAGAATCAGTTAAGCAAAAATTAAGGAGGGTATATTTGTGGGTCCGCAAATAAGAGAAGTAATGAAAGATGAAACATTTGAGGAAATGCTCAATGAAACTGAACTACGAGCCTGGAATGCTTTTAAAGGCGTTGTTGCAAATTTTCTTGGAAATGTGAAAGCTGACAATTACACAGATCTTGTGACTGAACTACTTACTGCCTATAAAGAAATGGGTTGTAACATTTCCCTTAAAATTGACTTTCTGGACTCCCATGTGGATTTCTGCCTCGAAAATTTATGGGCGGTAAGTGACGAACATGGGGAACGGTTCTACCAAAACATATCTGCTATGGAAAAACGGTACCAAGCCAAGTGGAGTGCCAGTTTGCTTGCAGATTACTGCTGGACATTGTTAAGGGATACTCCAATAACAAAATATCGCCGAAAAACATCGATAGTAACATTTTAAAGTACTCTTTGGTTAATAAAATAATATAACAATAATATATTTAACCGCTGTTTTCTTAAAAAACAAAAATACCTCATAGCAAAAAAACTATAGGTGATAGAAGAAATCTGTAGCTATTTTATGCTTTTGTGGCAATTTTTACATAATAAACACTTTGTTTTGTTCATGTCACAAAAAACAAGTGGTTTTTTGTTTATCAGTGTAATCGATATGTATATTTAATCTTCAAAACACTTGTGGACTTGATAAAAACCACAGCAATACCATATTTTTGTTTAATACCTATATTACTCGTTTTTTCTTAAAATGATAATATACTATATAAGTTGTCCAAGTCTTAAGCCATAACATTTTCCAATTTGATTTTCTTGTAAATGGTAAGGAACAAAAATTTGATATCTGGCAGTTAAATACCCTAGTTTTAAAAAATTAAATTAATATTACAGGTTAGTCGCTGCCGACTAATAATAACAAATTTATACAGAAAGAACCAAAAGATTATAAAATAAACACATTCTAAAATATGAGCAATTCTAACCAGTATCAAACTGTTAAAAAAATAGAATGGAAAAATTGATGAGCTCTAGCACTTAAAGTGTCCACAATTAATTTTACTATTGATATTTTTTATTAAACATGCATATCGCTATTAGCGGACCCCTCACGTTCACCTGTTATGTATACCACTGCATTCGTAAACGCAAGATGTAAGAGAACAAGCACAAATTGTGAAGGAACAACGCGTGGGCTTGAACAACATGACGAGGTGAATTTTTGTTAGACATCGAAACGCCCAATATTAGTTTTTATTCGAGAATATTGAACATAATCACAGTGAAAAAAACATTCGATAACATCTAAATCATGTCATGGAAGAGAAAACAGGTTTCATTTTAAGTTTGGCTTGTGAAGACGATATCTCGAAAGGTGATGCATTTTTCCTCATTATGTAACATTGTTGCATCTTGTTATCTGACGGGTCAGTTACGGTTTATTCATACCTTTTCTGTGTTTCGGACTTATAAAACAAAATATGTATATAATTAACTAAACGATCAATCTGATCAACGTCGGATATAACAACAAATCAAATAGAGCTAAGGAGTTCAAGTTATTTATAATCACTGAAAAGGTAAGTGATAAACTGATTAAAGGATTATTCATAATGGTGGTCCATAAACATAGATACCGACGGTCTTGAAGTCGATAAGAAAAACAACACCAACACAAGACATTTTTACTATTACTGATTTACGAAAATCATTTTGGTAGTAAATAATAATTATCAATTTTGTTTTTCTAAACAACGTTCTACATTTTCTTTAGTAACAATTACTGTAATTTTTCGCTTTCGACATTATACATTTGTACTTCATCAGGGGCGGTATACGGTCACTAGGCGTTGCTAGTACACATGTCTACTACCAGTCGGTAAATAATCTCAAAGTTTCACATGTTAATTTTTATAGTTGGTTCAGTGCTTTTCAGATAAAAGTATCCACCTTAAGTAACTTTTGAAGGACTGATTATTACAAAAAACCAAAAAATACGTCAATTAATATTCGAAGGGGGAGATATCGTGCCATATTTAAGTTTGCTAAAAAAGTCACCCTTTCACCCCTACTATCATCCCTTCAATTTTTTTAAATGGCTTGCCCCATTTTTTTATCCATTTTTGGATTGCTCTCGTTTAACTGATTTCAAAAATGTATAAAACATGGGGATTAAAGTAATTAGTTCTAGATCTACAGAATTTTAAATTAAAATAAAATTGAATTGTGCAAAACTTTTATTTTAACGATTTTGTCACAAGCGTTTCCAATGACAAAACGAATATTTCATTTTCAAAATTTATTATAAAAATTGTTCAAAATGTCTATGATTTACTTCCATACAATGGTATAACCTAGATTGAAAAGCCTCCCTGACATTACCGAACACGTGTGCATTTAAATGTAGGCATTCATACTCTATTATTTGTCGTAAATCTTCTAAAGATTCTGGTTGGGTAGCATAAATTTTTGTTTTTAAATAACCCCATAAAAAGAAGTCTAGAGGTGATAAATCCGGTGATCTAGGTGGCCACTCCATCATCGAGCCTCTTCTACCTATCCAACGATTGGGGAAAGTTTCATTTAAAAATTGTCGAACTGGCAAAGCAAAATGTGGAGGCGCTCCATCCTGTTGAAAGACAAGCAAATCTTTAGAAAGATTATGATCATTTTCTATTATTGTTGTAATACGTGGATCAATTACTTCTCTCAATAACTCAAGATATGACTCTCCATTTAAGTTTCCATCTAAAAAGAAAGGTCCGACTATGTGGTCACCTAGGATACCACACCATACATTTAACTTTTGAGGATTCTGTGTGTAGTATTCACGCACAACATGTGGATCACTCTCAGCCCAATATCTGCAATTATGTCTATTAACTAAACCATTAACTGAAAATGTGCATTCATCCGAAAAACAAAGGTTGTACAACAAATGTGGATTGTTAGTCAAGCGCTGACTCAATAGTTCACAAAATTCAAGACGACGATCAAAATCATCTTCATACAACTCTTGAACCAATTTAATTTTGTATGGATGGTACTTATGCTTGTGTAATATTCGATAAACTGTGGAAGATGAAACACCTACTTCTCTGCTTATTGTTGTCAGTGACTGTGCTTGTTGATTTTCAAGACTTACTTGTCCTAAAACTGCGACTTCAATTGCTTTGTTATTTACGAGTTCCAGTCGGTTATGTTTTTTATTGCCAACTGACCTGGTTGATGTAAATTTATGCATAAGATCAATTACATACTTATGAGTTGCATGACTTCCTTGGTGTGTTTCGTTGAAAATTCTAGCAGCAGCTCGTGCAGAACTGTTATTTTTGTAGTATAAACCTACAAGTTCAATTCTTTCTTGTAAAATGTAAACCATTTTCAAATCAAATAAATAACCTCAACAAATCAATGTGCACATGTATCAAAATACACTATAAAAGTAATTTAAATTCATATTTCAAATCTCCAATACCTTTACCATGTATCATAAAAAACTTCAACGAGTTTTTAGCGGTACGATTAAGGTATAATGTATTCTAAATCCAATTTTGCTGCAGTCAGTAAGGTGAGATGTAAAAATGCGTCACTCAAATAATGGAACCCTGTAGATCATAAACTAATTATTTTAAACCCCATATTTTATACATTTTTGAAATCAGTTAAACGAGAACAATCCAAAAATGGATAAAAAAATGGGGGAAGCCATTTAAAAAAATTGAAGGGATGATAGTAGGGGTGAAAGGGTGACTTTTTCAGCACACTTAAATATGGCTCGATATCTCCCCCTTCGAATATTAATTGACATATTTTTTTGTTTTTTGTAATAATCAGTCCTTCAAAAATTACTTAAGGTGGATACTTTTATCTGAAAAGCACTCTATATGCCATATCCAGGATAAGTAGTTCAAACCGCTTTCGATAGATTGCAAACCCGCTCATGTCAGGGCCTTCAGGGGCAGCCAAAGCCACCTTAGACCACAAGAAGACACAACCAGGGACAATATAATCCAAATGACAGAAGACACAGAAAGTCGGCACATACACAGCAGAGGTCGCACCCTTTCACAGCCCAAGAAACTATATATCTATTAAGATAATAAGGAGTGTGCATGATCAAAAGAACCCTTACAAGCATGTGAGAACTCATAAATCCAAACTTACCCCAAACTACAGATTTCACAGTGATAGAAACTCATACATTGAAAAAAATTCACACCAAAAAAATGTAGAGAAAATATAAAAAAGTTCAAAGAATACTCAAATTAGCACTGAAAGCTGGTCCGGCAGAGTTAAAGAGACAAAACTAGCTAATGTGACCAATTTGCAACCATCTCGAGAGTTAGACAACAGCATTAAGGTATGTGAAACCACAATAGAAAGTTTGGAGAATATTAAAAAAAGTGCGGAGTATACTTAAAAAAGTACTGGAAGCTCATCTAGCAGCTTTAAAGAGGCAAAACAAGCAATACATATTACATAAACTAGCAGCTTCCGAAAGTTTAGAAAAAAATAATTTAGCAATATTCAAATAAGAAACATTACAACGAAACTGGAGGGAAAAATATCGTCATTGCCGGATCGGGTTACCGTAAGACCCGCAGAAGCGTAGCTTGAGTGTTAGGTTTAGTTGACTATGAATGCAAATATTTCTAAGAACTGATTACTAAAATAAAACTAGTTTAAACAAGATTAAGTCGGTGTAATATGTAACTAGATTTACTGAAATTCAACCCAATACTATTTGTTGATTAAATATTTCTTTAATTTTTAGTGCTTTATCATAAAAATTGAAACATATGATGCTTGTAACTTTTATTATCTGAAATTTACAATTTAAGTCTGGAAAATAGTAGTTTGTGCAACAAGATTGGATATGATGACCATATCGCATGAAGATGAAGTTACTGAGACAAAATAACTAAATTTAAAATAATTTATAAATTTTAATAATTTATAAAATAAACTAAATATATTTTAATAATTTATAAAATAAATTTAATTAAAAAAAGATTTAATATAATTATTAGTCCCCAACCTAGATTCGAACCCGGGATTTTCGCGTGGAAGGCAGACGCTTTGTCCTCACCTCCATGGACACTTTTAGGGATTTTAGTTTTAATACTCGTAATTAAATAAGTTTAAGTTAAATTAAATTTTTTTTTTCAAAATAACAATAAAAATGCTATAATTTATCAATTCTGCACAAACTTATTTTAATGTATGTATATTTAATCTCAATAATTAAAAAATATACTAAAAATTATTTAAACAGATGTAACGGTTTTAATCGAACGTTATGCCTTATCGCCTATTTCTGTCTCAAAACTAGCAGAGAATTAACTTATAATCTAGAAATTACCTTGAATATGCTCCTGTCGTAAAACTTCATTAGATTTTCGAGAAAACACAGCTTTATTCAGGTGGGATTTAGCGTAACTGGTGTAAATGTTCCTTCTTAGGACTCACATAATTTTTACAAGGTTACACTTAATTTCACTATGGTTTTCAGCAGTAGTTTTCACTCTTAAAATATTGTTTACAATAACCTCTGTATTTTGTTGATTTTATTCAAAAGGAATTTAGCGTGACTGGGGTAAATGTTCCTCCTTAGGGCTCACATAATTTTTACAAGGTTACACTGAAATTCACTATGATTCTCAATAAAACTGTTTACTTGTAGAGGTGTTGTTTACAATGTTTTTGTTATTTTGTAGGTTAAAACTGATGTCGGATGTCATTTAATTTCATGAATTATGCCTGTCGCATTTCGAGATGTCTATCTTTGTTCGATAAGTGATTCTTAGGTAATACCTCTCTCTCTCTGCTTGACGGAGGACAAGGGACGTCATATGTCTGATTTCGATTCATACGCCAGTGATTCATGAACTAAGGAGTGCTCGTTTAAGCGGTGGTTGCTTTTCATGGGCATATTTTTGGGTTTTCTTATTGGTCGAGCAGTGTTAACAGAGCTGTCAGCCTGAATGCGAATGGTCGTATTCTAGTAGTTGAAGGAGGTCATTGGTCGCACAGTATAACCAACAATAATTTCTAGAGATCGGACAGTGGCGATTGGTTTAAATGGATTTTCTTTGAAACGATTCTGCGCAGTCGAGGTTTTATGCTAGGGGGCGAAGAACGGCGTAATTTGTAACACGTGGCAGCTTCGTCTTTCTTTTCCAACAAGGAATGTTAATGGAGGTGTTGAACTGAAAATTCGCTAAGAGACTTTTTACTTTTTTATGTGATTTTGTATATCATCCCGCGTGGGGAGTCTAGTAAAAGTGTCTCTATTTTATGGGAAGCATTGATGGTACGTTTTGAAGTTGGTTAACGCGAAGTTAGACCGGTATTTTTTATGTGATTGTGTGCCGGCTTTCCCATCTCATCTTGAGGAGTATTGAATATTGAAGTTCAACCCATCCGTCGTCCTGTAGCAGTTTGATGGTTGGAGACCGATCGTAATTGGGTTATATATTGAAGGGAGAATTGGTCTTTAAGAAGTTCTACGCAGATTTCATTTCCTGTTTGATTCGAAGTTACACCCTCCGGAACAGAGGTTGGTTTTATTCTTTTTGTTTTATTTGATAAATTGTAAATATTGCTACCCATTCATTTTAATAACAGATTCTTTCAGATTTTAAGGGGGTTGAATATGGGGAACAGGTTATACTGTATAGTTTTACTGGTTCATTTTTTTTTTATTGGGCACTTTTGATGCTTTGCTTGAATAATTTCAACCCTCTGGGAGGTTCAATTAATTCACATTAATTTTCAAGAGATAAAGGGGCGGGATCAATTTAGGTTATCAGATTGTAATTAGGATTGTACATTTTAGGGTGCTTGGTACCGGTGTTGCTTGGTACGGGTGTTGCTTGGTACCGGTGTTGCCTGCTACTGTTGCTGGGCACAGTGCAGCTGTATGGTAGTGAAGATACTGCCTAATACTAGCGTTTTCCTGACTGGTATTGATTATGTACTTCCTCTTTAACGAAGAACAGCCATTTTGGGGTTCGAACACCTCATCTACTTTTCTAGAACATCAGAGATTTGGTATCATAGGACTACATGCCACAGGCGGCAACGCTAGCCTTGAGTAGCACGGATCAGGAGATAAGTGGAAATTATGCATTTATTTTTCTATCATTTCGGTTATAATTTGGGGTTTATTATTTAGTCTACCACTGATACGTATATGTATACAGTTTTCTTTATGAATTTATTTGATTAAATAACGTTGTGTTCATATGCTATTAAAGGCCCTCATTGCCTATGTTTCATGGTTAGTTCATATATCATAATTCATAGTGTTTTATAATAAGAGTATGTTTCACATTGTTTAGTGAAACAAATACTATTTTAGTTTATAAGTATTTTGGATATGAACTTCTGTAATATACAGAAATTACAGGATTTTTAATATTAAATGAAGTTAACCTTTTCTATGAGTTGCGCTTGATATGTCTTTCGCCTTGGATCCAACGCTAATGACCGTGGGGTATTGAGAAGTAATACTATTGATTTTATTGGGGATTTTAATGGGGTACTGACAAGTAATATTATTGATTTTATTAAGATTCAATGAACTAACCCTGTCTAATTTCTGTACACTGCGCTAAAATATTGTAAATACTGGTATAAATTTGGGGTTATGATTAGCCCTCAGGTATGTAAGTAAAAACCTAGTCTTTCTAGCATATGAATTGTGTTTGAAGTCGCTAATAGCGCACTAATTGTAAAGGGGTCATTAACTAAGGGGAAACTATCTTCCAATTAGGAAATAAACAAGGTTTGAGTTAAGGTTGTCTTTTATTTTCCTATTTATTTGGTAGGTTTAAAAGTAGGACTTTTCTGATTTGTAGTGGCTTGGTATAGTAGATCTACCTGGCGTCCAATTTAACAGAACAGCTAAAATAATTTATTTTTCCCTGATTACGAAGTAATCACCCACTCCCTTCTCCACTTGAGTGAACCGGAGCTACAAGGTTGACATCAGGGACAACTGAACTTAAAGTAACGTTTTGGGGGTTACATTTTGGCTTCCGAACGTGGGGCCTGTGAAAAAAAATTAAGGGTTATAGAAAAGGTTAGATTAATAGTTGATTTGATACTTTTTTGGGTTTTGTGCATAAAGTCGCAAATTTGAGTAAAATATTTTTATTGCTAGTAATTTAAATTAAAATTTGTTTAAAAAAAAAAAAAAGACAACCTACAGCTTACATCTTAGGGACGGTAATAGGGATACTTGTGTTGGGATAAAATAATTGTTTTTTTCTCACACTTTAGGTAGGGTATTCATATTACTTATGTGAGGTTGGGATAGTGTCGCTATCTATTTTGACTTAATTTCTTTTTAGGACCGGAAACTGAAATTTGAACCATTTGTATTTATGACTAAATTTTGAAATTATTTAAATTTTTCTGATATATGAACTGATAATATTTTTTATTGAATTTATTGTTTATATGAACCTATAGTTTTTTTTTTTGTATATGAGTATATCCCAAAGATACGTGTGTAGAGGTAGACAAGTACTATATTTGGATGATAAGGTATTGAAACCAAGTAAATTCTTGGATATTGAATTTTGTCGGTCTTATTTTTTTTATTTTACTACTAGGAGATTAGTAACATTTTTCAAAATGGCTCGTAGACTGATTATTAATCGTCTTGATAAGGATGAATTGACTTATGAGTTAACTTTTCGGGGCATTAGTTTAGGGAGTTGTGATGAGATGAGGCACAGGCTGTCCTCAGCGATTCAATTGGAACGTGATGGCGATAGTCTACATTATCCAGATTATCCATTTTCTTT
Organism: Psylliodes chrysocephalus; assembly: GCA_927349885.1. NCBI lineage: Eukaryota > Metazoa > Arthropoda > Insecta > Coleoptera > Chrysomelidae > Psylliodes > Psylliodes chrysocephalus. The sequence goes on from OV651816.1 coordinate 65,053,910, forward strand.
TGAGGAGGATGAAACAGCAGTAAAGAAGTCACTACAAGACGTTATGAAATTAGTTGATAATCTGACAGGAAATAGGACGTCCAGTGATGCCACGAAGATTCAAAACAAGTTCACTTTTCTGTTGAATCGTTTGGATAGGATGACAGCCACAAGCGTTGTGGAGAGTACAAGGAAAGCTGATTTAACTGCCATGACTTTATCTGCGATGAATAAGTTTAACACTAAATTAAATGACATTGACATTACAAATCGTCCAGTACCGGTGAGCCTCACTCATTTGCAAGCTAGAACGTTTGATCCACCTGCTAGTTCTTCGATAGTTGAGGATATTTCTTTTACACAGGGTGCTCATAAGATAGTACCACCTCACAAATGGGATTTGAAGAAGTTTTCAGGAGATAGTAAGGGCATGTCTGTTACGGCTTTCTTTGAACGAGTTGAAGAGCTGAGAGTAGCTCGAAATGTTCCAAAAGCTATGTTGTTAGACACAGGGGTAGACCTTTTTGCTGATAAGGCCTATCAGTTTTATAAAGATTGTAGGACTCGATTGTCATCTTGGGATGAACTAGTTGAAGAATTTCGAACGGAGTATCTTACAGCTCATCATTTAGACGCATTGTTTGAGGAGTTACAGAAGCGTACGCAACATCCATCAGAGTCAATAGGGGTTTATTTAGCGGTAATGACTAGTTACTTCAATCGTTTGCGTTGTTCGATGTCGGAAGATGCTAAATTAAAGGTCATTATGCGGAATTTGCACCCATTTTATTTGGATCGGTTACGAGATCCACCTCCATCCACCATTGCGGAGTTACGAGAACAATGCAGAAAAATGGAAGACAGAAGAGATCTTATTAACAACTATGTCGAACCGTCAACTCGAAGGGCTGGAATCATGGAAAGGGATTTGGCTTATGTCGGTGATGAGGAAGATTCTCGAATTTCTGAAGTTGCGTCTACTCAGGCAGTTCCGTCTCCAAATAGTAGGTCTGTTGTTTGTTTCCGTTGTAAACAGCCAGGTCATCGGGCGATAGGTTGTGCTTTACCTAGGCCCATAAAATGTTTTAAATGCCAGCGTGAAGGATTTACAGTTCGAAACTGCCCCAACTGCAATAAGGGAAACGACGGCCGTCGATCTTAATTGGTCGTGGAAGATCGGCGGGAGATATGGACGACTCGACTAGGCACCTACTACCAATCTTAGACTATATTTTAGAACATGTAGAAGGGGATGAACGACCCTTTTTAAAAGTTGATGTGCTGGGGATTCGTTTAATGGGTTTGTTAGATTCGGGTGCTTCTGCCACTATTATAGGGAATAAGGGTTGGTCGTTAATAAGGAAATTGGACATTATTTTGGACACTTCAAGTAAAACCAGTTGTCGGGTGGCAAATGGACAAGTCTGTCAGAGTATTGGTGTCTGTGAGCTACCATTTCTTGTAAGAGGTAGGTTGAAGTTGATTAAGGTACTAGTAGTACCAGATATACCTCATACACTAATTCTGGGCACAAATTTTTGGAGAGCAATGGGAATTGTTCCTGATCTTCGCCACAATGAGTGGTACTTTTCCAAAGAAACGTATCACCTGAATACTGTTGAGCACCTAAGAAGTCAGACTGTGTTAACCGACATGGAGGATATCCGATTAAAGGCAGTGATTGCCAGAAATCGATCTGAAATGGGAGAAGCCTTAGGATGCACTGATATGGCTGAGCATGTCATTGTGACACAATCTTCGCCAATCAAACAGAGATATTACCCAGTGTCGCCCGTAATCCAACAACATATTAATAAGGAACTTGATGAAATGCTCGCTAAAGGCGTAGTTGAAAGGTCTCACAGTGGTTGGTCGTCGCCTCTTTTATTAGTCAAGAAGAAGGATGGGAGTTATCGTTGTTGTGTTGACTATAGGAAGCTTAATGCGGTGACGGAGAGGGATGGATATCCACTGCCATATGTCTCTAACACATTAGATAAATTAAGGGATGCACACTACCTTTCGTCTCTTGACATTAAGTCTGCTTACTGGCAGGTACCTGTAGCAGAAACATCTAGACCTTATACAGCTTTTACTGTACCAGGAAGAGGGTTATTCCAATTTCGGCGAATGCCTTTCGGATTGCATAATGCACCTGCTACTTGGCAGCGTTTGATTGACAATGTTTTGGGTTCAGAACTGGAACCTCATGTCTTTGTATATTTAGATGATGTAGTAATCGTTACGCAGACTTTTGAGAAGCATTTGGCCGTTTTAGAAGAAGTATTTAAGAGGTTGAAGAAGGCCAAGCTTACCGTAAGTTGGGATAAATGTCAATTCTGCAAGCCAGAGATGAAATATTTAGGCTATGTTGTTGATCGCAATGGTCTTCATGTAGATCCCGATAAGGTATCTGCAATGTTGAAGCTTCTAGCACCAACAAATGTCAAGGAAGTCAGAATGATTTTGGGTACTTTCTCTTGGTATCGGAGGTTTATACCCGATTTCTCCACGCTTATTTCGCCTATGTCAGCATTATTGAGGAAAGGACGTAAGTTCGTATGGACAGATGAATGTGATGCTGCTTTTCAGAAAATTAAGGAATACTTGGTGTCCGCACCAGTTTTAAACTGTCCTGATTATGGATTACCTTTCGAAGTTCACACTGATGCATCTGGATATGGATTAGGCGCAGTGTTGGTACAGAAGAAAGATGGCGAAGACAGAGTCCTTAGTTACCTAAGCCGATCTTTATCTAAACAGGAAAGGAATTACACTACCACGGAGCGCGAATGTCTCGCAGTCCTTTGGGCCATCGAGAAACTTCGACCTTATTTGGAGGGCGTACGCTTTACAGTTTATACAGATCATTGGTCTTTAGTATGGTTACATAATCTCAAAGATGTAAATGGACGTTTGGCTCGATGGGCATTAAAATTGCAACAGTACGACTTCGTCGTCGTACATAGAAAAGGAAAAGATCACGTGGTTCCGGACGCGTTGTCGAGAGCAGTTCCTGTATTAGATTCTTGTGAGGTTCGCGAAGTGAATGTAGGTATTCAGGACAGATGGTATAGCAGATTGTTTTCCAAGGTACTGAAACAACCGTTTAAGTTTGGGAATTTTCGCATTCATCAGGGGAAATTATATAAATATACTAATCCGAAATTCAAGGGTCTTGGAGACCCAGGAGATGATTGGAAATTGGTGATTCCTAAGGATGAACGCATCAGGCTTTTGCAGGAAGTTCATTTGGATCCTACATCTGGGCATTTGGGGGTCTATAAGACTTATAAGAGATTAGCAGAACGTTATTTTTGGCCTAAGATGAAATTTGATGTGTCTCGTTTCGTGAGAACTTGTAAAGAATGTGTTACCTATAAACCAGACTTACAAAGGCCTGCTGGACTCATGGTGTCTCAGCCCAAAGTACGTCAACCTTTTGAGATGATTTCTACGGATTTAATGGGACCACTTCCTAGGTCATTGAGAGGAAATCAGTATATTCTAGTTGTCACGGATTACTTCACTAAGTACTCGTTATTATTTCCATTAAGGGATGCCAAAACGGCGAAACTGGTAAAGCTCATTGAAGACGAAGTTTTTCTTGTTTATGGAGTACCAAGGTTGTTACTTTGTGACAACGGTCCCCAATACACCTCTAAAGCGTTTAAGAAGTTGACTGATAGTTACCATGTCACCATACGGTATAATTCAAATTATCATCCACAAGCGAATCCAACAGAACGGGTGAATCGTACTATCAAGTCCATGCTTGCAATATACGCTTCTGACAATCATCGTACTTGGGATGTGAATTTGTGTAAGATAGCTTGCGCTTTACGAACCGCTGTGCATGAGACGACTCAGTACGCACCATATTTCATGAATTTTGGACGTCGCATGAAGCTCTCTGGTAAGGATTATAACGAGGATCTTTCTGAATCAGGAGGTAATGTGGATTACGAGACTCGTCCTGCTGTTTTTAAGGAGTTATTTTTAGAAGTTCAAGAACGAATACGAAGAGCAGCGGCGAAGAACAAGAAACGGTATGATCTGCGAAGAAGACATGAAGAGTTCTTACCGCATCAGTTGGTCTGGCGGAAGAATTATCCTTTGTCAGATAAGGCTCGTTATTTCACTAGTAAATTAGCACCGAGGTATGTAGGACCATTTTACATTAAGAAGAGACTATCGCCATGGACGTATGCGTTGATGGATGAACATGGTAAGGATAAAGGTGTATGGAGTGCCAAGGATTTAAGGTCAGTTAGGGATGGTGTTTCGTATGTTTCGTAAACTGTTAGCTCTGTGAGTTCGGGCTCTAGGAATAGGCTCACGCGGGTATAACCAACGCTGTGGTAGAAGTCCACAAATTGGCCACTTCCTGACTAGGAAATCTTTGCCTATTAGAGGGACTCACCCTCACTGGGGTGCGACAATAGTTGGAATATCCCGGTTCCAAACCAAGGTTCCTTGGACGGGAGGGCATTCATAAGGGGGGTCGTGTTCGGTGGCGGTAGGGCTACGGCGGCTATAGCTTTGTCGATTGGGGCACACTGGGCACGACTACTATGTCCCTCTCAACTCCATTGCAACTGGAGACGCCAGCACTTTGTCGCAGTGGTATAGGTGAGAAGACTCCCGCACAGGCGTCAGGGTTCTTTTGTACCGACCTTCTGTCGTTTCAGGTCATGGGCCTTCTCTCATGCTAGTGAATTGGTGGTCACTAGATTTTTGTCTAACTAATATCTGTTTTTCTTTTTGTTCCACCAGTGACTGTTCGATTTTCCTAGGTGGTTCGGGGGGTGTCTGGGCGAGAGCCGCTGCCTGCTGGGAATCCGGAGTGGGAGGTACAGAGGTTCCTACGGCGCAGCAACTAACATCATGCAGCGAAAACGGAACGCTCTGCCGGGTTCTCTGGGAGTCGGTGGACGGTTCAGGTGGCTCTGGGCTAGGTGGGGGAATCGGTCAGCCATGTGACCTTCCTGGTATGAAAGGGGAAGTTTTATTAGTTTTAAGGTAATTGTAGTTTAAGGGTACTGGGGTTTTTCAATTTGATTTCGCTCTTATAGTTGTAAGTTTTTAGAGGATATCTCTCTGGGATTACTATGTATGTATCAGAGTGTAAACTGGGTTTTTACTTTATTTAGGATATGGAGGAAAATATTTTCAGTCAGCTAGCGCTGATGAAAATTTACTGTGGTAAATTTTCTTGAAGCAGGGGAGGAATGTAACGGTTTTAATCGAACGTTATGCCTTATCGCCTATTTCTGTCTCAAAACTAGCAGAGAATTAACTTATAATCTAGAAATTACCTTGAATATGCTCCTGTCGTAAAACTTCATTAGATTTTCGAGAAAACACAGCTTTATTCAGGTGGGATTTAGCGTAACTGGTGTAAATGTTCCTTCTTAGGACTCACATAATTTTTACAAGGTTACACTTAATTTCACTATGGTTTTCAGCAGTAGTTTTCACTCTTAAAATATTGTTTACAATAACCTCTGTATTTTGTTGATTTTATTCAAAAGGAATTTAGCGTGACTGGGGTAAATGTTCCTCCTTAGGGCTCACATAATTTTTACAAGGTTACACTGAAATTCACTATGATTCTCAATAAAACTGTTTACTTGTAGAGGTGTTGTTTACAATGTTTTTGTTATTTTGTAGGTTAAAACTGATGTCGGATGTCATTTAATTTCATGAATTATGCCTGTCGCATTTCGAGATGTCTATCTTTGTTCGATAAGTGATTCTTAGGTAATACCTCTCTCTCTCTGCTTGACGGAGGACAAGGGACGTCATATGTCTGATTTCGATTCATACGCCAGTGATTCATGAACTAAGGAGTGCTCGTTTAAGCGGTGGTTGCTTTTCATGGGCATATTTTTGGGTTTTCTTATTGGTCGAGCAGTGTTAACAGAGCTGTCAGCCTGAATGCGAATGGTCGTATTCTAGTAGTTGAAGGAGGTCATTGGTCGCACAGTATAACCAACAATAATTTCTAGAGATCGGACAGTGGCGATTGGTTTAAATGGATTTTCTTTGAAACGATTCTGCGCAGTCGAGGTTTTATGCTAGGGGGCGAAGAACGGCGTAATTTGTAACACGTGGCAGCTTCGTCTTTCTTTTCCAACAAGGAATGTTAATGGAGGTGTTGAACTGAAAATTCGCTAAGAGACTTTTTACTTTTTTATGTGATTTTGTATATCATCCCGCGTGGGGAGTCTAGTAAAAGTGTCTCTATTTTATGGGAAGCATTGATGGTACGTTTTGAAGTTGGTTAACGCGAAGTTAGACCGGTATTTTTTATGTGATTGTGTGCGGCTTTCCCATCTCATCTTGAGGAGTATTGAATATTGAAGTTCAACCCATCCCGTCGTCCTGTAGCAGTTTGATGGTTGGAGACCGATCGTAATTGGGTTATATATTGAAGGGAGAATTGGTCTTTAAGAAGTTCTACGCAGATTTCATTTCCTGTTTGATTCGAAGTTACACCCTCCGGAACAGAGGTTGGTTTTATTCTTTTTGTTTTATTTGATAAATTGTAAATATTGCTACCCATTCATTTTAATAACAGATTCTTTCAGATTTTAAGGGGGTTGAATATGGGGAACAGGTTATACTGTATAGTTTTACTGGTTCATTTTTTTTTTATTGGGCACTTTTGATGCTTTGCTTGAATAATTTCAACCCTCTGGGAGGTTCAATTAATTCACATTAATTTTCAAGAGATAAAGGGGCGGGATCAATTTAGGTTATCAGATTGTAATTAGGATTGTACATTTTAGGGTGCTTGGTACCGGTGTTGCTTGGTACGGGTGTTGCTTGGTACCGGTGTTGCCTGCTACTGTTGCTGGGCACAGTGCAGCTGTATGGTAGTGAAGATACTGCCTAATACTAGCGTTTTCCTGACTGGTATTGATTATGTACTTCCTCTTTAACGAAGAACAGCCATTTTGGGGTTCGAACACCTCATCTACTTTTCTAGAACATCAGAGATTTGGTATCATAGGACTACATGCCACAGGCGGCAACGCTAGCCTTGAGTAGCACGGATCAGGAGATAAGTGGAAATTATGCATTTATTTTTCTATCATTTCGGTTATAATTTGGGGTTTATTATTTAGTCTACCACTGATACGTATATGTATACAGTTTTCTTTATGAATTTATTTGATTAAATAACGTTGTGTTCATATGCTATTAAAGGCCCTCATTGCCTATGTTTCATGGTTAGTTCATATATCATAATTCATAGTGTTTTATAATAAGAGTATGTTTCACATTGTTTAGTGAAACAAATACTATTTTAGTTTATAAGTATTTTGGATATGAACTTCTGTAATATACAGAAATTACAGGATTTTTAATATTAAATGAAGTTAACCTTTTCTATGAGTTGCGCTTGATATGTCTTTCGCCTTGGATCCAACGCTAATGACCGTGGGGTATTGAGAAGTAATACTATTGATTTTATTGGGGATTTTAATGGGGTACTGACAAGTAATATTATTGATTTTATTAAGATTCAATGAACTAACCCTGTCTAATTTCTGTACACTGCGCTAAAATATTGTAAATACTGGTATAAATTTGGGGTTATGATTAGCCCTCAGGTATGTAAGTAAAAACCTAGTCTTTCTAGCATATGAATTGTGTTTGAAGTCGCTAATAGCGCACTAATTGTAAAGGGGTCATTAACTAAGGGGAAACTATCTTCCAATTAGGAAATAAACAAGGTTTGAGTTAAGGTTGTCTTTTATTTTCCTATTTATTTGGTAGGTTTAAAAGTAGGACTTTTCTGATTTGTAGTGGCTTGGTATAGTAGATCTACCTGGCGTCCAATTTAACAGAACAGCTAAAATAATTTATTTTTCCCTGATTACGAAGTAATCACCCACTCCCTTCTCCACTTGAGTGAACCGGAGCTACAAGGTTGACATCAGGGACAACTGAACTTAAAGTAACGTTTTGGGGGTTACACAGAATTTTCACTTATTTAAAATTTTAAAAATAATAGCAGTAGGTTGACCAAAATATGCACTATAGGAATAAGGGTGCTGCAAACTATAGTCAAAAGCCATGGCAAAAAAAACAAATTCAAAAATCCATAAGGGACAGACACCCCCCTTGCCCTCGTGAAGCAGAGCCCATGATTTTCACTCGCTACATTCTTTCACATTCAACTACCTATCAACTTATTAGCTGGTCAACCTTCGATTTTTCATTATTTTCCTAAATTAATTTTTACTCAACATAATTTTTATCTTCTTACCTCTTTTTCTTTTAATAATTTTATTCATATTTAATTTTTATTTAACTTTATAAATCTGTTTTTCTTCATTTGCCTTTTTCTTCAATTTTAATATTTACATCTGTTTCTTGTACATTTATTTCTCCTTTATTTATCACTACACTTTATTTTCCCTTTCTTTAGCTTCTATTTTATTGTAATTTTCCAATAATTCCCTTATTTACACAGTTTTCTTCCCTAAGTTGTCCATCGTCTCAACAGTCTCATTTAGCAACCTCTTTACACTCCCATCTAACTTCTTTTCATTATATTCTAACTTTTTGTCCATTTAATAAACTCATTCCTATATTTCTCGTCTATATCCTGTCATTTGCACCATTAACATCTCAAGTATGTTCATCACACCAATTTCTTTTTACATTTCTTAGTCATCTCTTCTTCCTAACTTTCTACTTGACTCTGCTGACTAATCTTTTCTAAATTTTTCATTATCATGCCACTTCTTAATTTCATTTATTTACTTTTCTCACTTTCCTAAATTACCTCTTGCACAACAAACACAAATATCAGTATATTACAACAACAAGAAAAATTATCTTACTAATCCTTGCTGCTGTCCTGCTTTCATCACTCCTACTGCTACTAAATCACGTTGGGCGTCATTTTGTAATTGTTCCACCGTGTAGAAATAGAACTATTCCAAAATACTCCGCACAGTTATAGTTATGGCTATAATGGCTCTCTACAATAATTTTGAACAAATACAATCTCTAAATATAAAGCTTAACGTAAAATTAAAATCTTCAATCCTCTTCTTTGTCTCTCCCTATAACTCTGGTTTCACCTTTTGCTTTTTTTTACTTCATTCTAACTTCTTACATAATTCCATTTAATAACTAAGATAGTCCCATCTTAAAAATTTTAATTCAATTACAATCTCAAAAACCCCTCAGAAAATAATAAAAATTTCTTGAAAATTAAAATTTTAAATCTGGTAACCATTTATCTCAAAACCTTAAGACCGCTACGAATAACTAATTGACGCCAACGATATAAAACGAGAACATGACATCAAGTGAAATGACGGAATCATGACAAAACATATTAAATTTAGGGTAGTTTTAGAAATATCAAAGTTGTAATTAACAGTAAAAACTGATAATTCTATAATTTCAAATCCTATTGGGAAAACCCATTGGAGCGACAGCAATAGCTTGATAACCATTATATGCTTTAAGCCCCAATAAATTGTATATATTCCTTGCACGCATGTTGTTTACTTTATGTATACTTTTAATTGACAAACGTCCCAAGCCTGGAGAAAGTACGAAGAAAGACTTTTTAATAATAATAAATTATTGCGCAGCGTTCATGTTAGGGATTAACTAATTCTGGGTAGAATTCATGATTGTTTTTGTCCGCGAGAAAATTTAACATTACATAATTACAAATAAATTACGAAAACATTTATCATACACTTTGTGAAATATATTCTGTCAACGTTTAACTGACACTTAATTTTTTTTTTTTGTAAAAAAAACTCTTCATAAGGTTCAATTACTAATATTACACTCTGATCAAGAGTTGATCAATGAGTAATTTTGTTATAACCTAACTTAACTAGGGTTGCAATCTTAAAAATTAATATTCTACTCGCTAGTATAGCTTAGAGTGTTATATCTTAATTAACACAATCTCTTGGCTAAATCAAAAGGTTTCACTCTCTTGAGTCTTCTTGTCAGGTTCGTGTCGCCAAGAACCTGGATCGCCTCAACGTTCACATGTTGGTGGAGCCGTTGCTTGTGACTCCTAGCGAATCTGGTGATAGTCTGGTCAAGAGTGTTCATCTGAAGGTCTCGAGGAAGGTCGCTTTTTCTAATGTACCAAGGAGCATCGACAATGTTCCTTAATAGTTTGTTCTGGAATCTTTGGATTATTAGAATATTACTGTAGCTGGCACAACCCCAGAGCTGAATGCCATAGGTGCAAACTGGTTTGAGAACTTGTGTGTATAATAGAATATTATTATATGTAGATAGGCTGAAATGCCTACCATGTAACCAGTACATTTTCTTAAATTTTACATCTAACTCTTGTCTTTTCTTTTAAACATGGACCTTCCAGCGAAGTATTGCATCTAATGTAATACCTATATATTTTGCCGAGTTAGCATAAGGGACGCCATCTTTTGGTTCAATTATTTATTTGATTAACTGATGTTTGTAGTTTATTTGCAACCTCTTCATGATCTTTGCCTATAGCTATTGTGTCTTGTTCTAGTTGGGGTATGTCACAAGTATATAACAGATACAAAGTGGGTCCCAGGACGCTTTCCTGTGGTACTCCTGCTTTAATTTCATTTAATTCAGAGTATGCTTCATCTTCATCTCTAAAGAAACTATCTGAAATGTATGAACCCAATAGCACTGTGTACGGCTGTGGAAGTGGCACATTCAGTTTATATTTTAAGCCATCATGGTTTATAAAAAGCCTGCGCAACATCGAGAAAGATGGCTAAACAGACTTCTTTGTTTTCTAATGCTTTTTCAATCGCATGAACCTGATCTATAGTTGAATGGTTTTCTCCAAACCCGAACTGGTAATCTGGAATTAGTTTCCTTTCTTCAATGATGAGTTTACATTCTTAATAAAATAAAACAGCATTTGTAAATGATGCTTGCCTATGTATTTCCAGGATTCGGAGAATAGTCTCTTAAGAATTTACTCTATGCTTTTTTTTAGATACTCATCCCTATCTAAGTGCGACTTTTTAATTCGCTCCTCCTAGTTTAAAAACGAAGCGTAGAAATTTTTCCATTAAAAATAACTGTTTTGAATTAAACAAACCGATTTGTTATATTCAAGAAAACCATTTTCAGTGTATGTCGTAGTTTGACAGCTTTCAAAGCTTTCAATAAAGACCTAAACCCTATTTTTACTGTACTATAATTTTTCCCTTCACTTTTAAAAAGTATCAAACAATATTTCAGGTGTTTTATTTAAAAATCATTGTTTCAACTCAAGACTTCTCTTTCTTCTACGAAATCATTCTGCTGTGAAATATTCTTTTCATGACACTCTGATGACTCTTCGAATCGACTCTTTTTACCTCACAAATTCGAAACGCTAGACCAAAAAAACCTTCAATTATAAAATGGTGAAACTAAAAGGCGCTACGGAGTTCAAAAAATTCTCGGATTAGTGACAAAAACGGAATTCATTGTTCGGTCTTTGGAAAAAGGAAAAAAAAAATCTTTTCGTGTTTTACCTTGACTTCGAGGTCCGAGTTGACAGAGAAAAATATTGTTCGGGATTTAATATTTAAAGTGAAACTAATGCATTTAAAATCGTAATGAATTGGTGCAGGGTGATTTTTTAAATTATTACTGCAGGAGTTTATGTATAAATGATGTTCCCACATCTTAAAAATATTCAGTTGCATCAGTAGATAGTTATTTACTTGTTTCTATTTAATAGTAGAAGAGTTCAAATCAAAAACGATGAAGGCAGTACCGGAGTAAAGGTTCCGTAGGCCCTAATCACTCCTATCGTAGGCCTCAAGAAATTATTTTTTTTTAAGCATGGGAATGCTCATACCTATACTATATACCTATTAAAAAAAAGGAAAATAATAGCAAAATATATAAAAACCATAATTTATCTATGCCATGTATCACAAAATAAAACTTCCCTTCATAAAACAAATGATACTTTGGCTAATACCGCAACAAGCGTTGAATTATATTCAAAGAAAAAGAGCAGAGAAAAATTTAATTTTAACAACTTATCTTTGATTTTGCTTACTAAAGAGACCATCATTTTTGGACAGGTTTCGTTCTTATTAGAACTCATCAGTAAAAGACATTAGAGATTGACATCGAGAATATCGGAAATTACTATGGATTCTACACCCGACATCAGCCATACCGACCAACAGTCGGTAGTTATATGGTTCGACTTCAAATGTGGTGATATACATGAAAGATTTTTAATGTTTGTAAATATAGAATATCATTATGCCAAATATATTTTCAACACTATAATTTCAATAATAAATAATCATGGAATAATCCCAAAGTTCTGCAGTGTATTAATAGGATAAACTCCAATATAACATCACTGACGGAAAATTTCTATAATAAAATGTTTAGCATTAGTTGTTCCAAAATAAAATTTTTGATTTTGTTCCTAAAATTTTTAAAAATATCAATTTATTTCAATTCTTGTCCTAAATTTTCTAGTCATTTTAATCAACAAAAATAAGGTAAGTATGTTATCTCCACAGGTAGAAAATATTTACAATTCAAGATCAATTTAAGTAGGCCTCAACTTTCTTAGAGAGGATTAAAATTTCTAATTGGCAGAAAGTGTTATGCAGATTGTAAATTATATTAGTTAAGATTTACATTTATGTTTGAATAGTCCTGTGATTGTAACACGCAGAATTGATAGTTCTGTAATAGTAGGCTATACAAAATGATATTAATTAGGTGAGTTTGTGCATTAAAAGTGGCACAAACGTATTATTATACTCCTGTAATTTAACCGTGCATATGAAAACTTCAGTGGTTAAAGACCACTTAATCCCGCTCTTGTACATGAGCGTAAAAACGGTAGTAGAAGAATTAGTAGTCTTAGCTATGTAAGTAACAGATAAGAGATCAGATTGTTAAAAAGGGATTGTCAAACAACAAAACCATGATAATATTGATGGGTTGATATATTAATAACCACTGGATACAATTAGTATATGTAGCTAAGCAAATTTATAAAAATATAATTTTTTTTGTAGGTAAAGGTAGTGATATCAGGGTATCGGTCCAGGACCATAGGCAAACTGAATTCGTAACTTAACTGCAAAGTAAAAGACATATTGTGTCTAGAAGAGACGAAGCATTATTGTTGAGAAATGTCAAGTGACAAAAGAAAATAAATACACTAAAATTTAATAATAAACCTTGATGAACTGAGAATAAAAGGAGAAACAATGGATTAAAAGGGTAGTGATAGGAACATGTAACGTTCTTTTGGTTGGATTTGTTTATTTAAGCAAATAATAGATGAGATAGCAGTAGCTTTATTAATCTCGAACATCTCCAGTAAGTCAAGTTTAGTGCCTTTTTGACAATTATAAATAAGCTTTACATTTTCTCGGCAATTCCTTTTCCTTTCCTTTGCGGATACACCACATTTGAGATATGGATAACTTTATTCTTAATATAATTATTATAAATAAAGAGTTACATACCTAAATAAATAAGTCGTTTTCTCCCGTAAGGAGTCATCATCATCAGTTTCCTCAGTTCCCACAGAAATAATAATTGGATCTATTGTTTTATTATTTCTTCTATTAACATAATATATCAAGTTTCTAGAATTCCTCTTCCTATGTTACAACTTTTCTTATAACGTTTTGCCAATTTTCTGGTGAAATTTTTGAAATAATAGTTGACGAACATCTTGAAGTTTAAATTTTGTATTGTTTCTCGAGACATATCCCTTTATTTGAGACCAGATTAGTTCAATGGGGTTAAGTTCACAGTGATAATGTGGTAACTTTAACACTTTAACTTCATGTTCCTTTGCTATTTCATCTATACTATACTTTCTAAATTTTAGTGCATGTTGCTTACATAACTGCAGTAGTTCTTTTTTTATTAATCCCTCTTCTTCCACTATTTCTTTGATTATTACCCATTAAGTGTTAGGTAATGGTTTCTTTAATCTTGAATGGTAACTGGCATTATCAATATCTCTTACAGAATTAGTCGGTAATAAATCTATCATTTGAAATAAATTCTAACAAGCTCCTATCAACAAATCCTTTAATCTCCTCCAATATGAGTGCTAATTAAACGGCGACTTTCACCATTTGAAAATTTTAAGCCAGTAGACAAACTCTCTATATGCCTGACGAGCAACCTGTTTATTTTGCCAAACTTTTTTTTTTACAAAATGTCCTTCCTTTATCCATGTTTCATTAAAATAAAAAATATTATTGTCTTCTCTTCTTAATTTCTAATTTCCCTTAAATATTGCTTCCTCTAACAAATAATTTCATGTAAAGTTTTCCAAAATTTGTCTCTTTTAATGTTTGGCAAAGTTTCGTCTTCATTAATGACTACTAAAAGTTTATCTAAAGTAGGTAACTTAGTACGTTGGACAGAATGCTTATCTTGTAACACTAATCTTGGAATTGGATTTGCGAAAGTTAAAACCACAATTAAGCCCTTATCAAGAGCTCAACAGTCGGCTTAGCCGGATGTCCCCTTTTTAGTCTATTTGTCCAGTCCTTTTACTATGTAAGTTCCACACTATTTAATTATTGTTCTCATATTCACTTGCTTAGTCACTCTCAAACTATTAAGATTTACTCTTATATTGGTTGATATATTATTAATTAATTTATGTTTTATTGTCAAATTACCTTTTAACATTTAATACCTTAATTATATATGGCCTTACCATTTAACTTAAAAAATTTAACATATTTCTATCTGTTATAGCTTTTATTGCTACTTATAAATTAAAATATTTGTAATATTAGTATTTGCTTGAACTCAACAATTGTCAAATTTTCCTTTTTTAATACCCCTTTTTTTACATTGTACTAAATTAGTAGTAACCTGATAGTTTTATCACATGTTAAAATTTTTTTTTAAATTTTAAATTCCAATTCTCATTTAGTACTTAACTCAGTAATTGTTATATAATATTGTTTCACTTATATAAAATTTAGTCTTATCGCATACTTTCTTACAGGCCTGATGATGTTCCTTGACCGAAACTAGTCTCTTTCCCTGTTTTCAAAACAATAAAAGAAATTTGTGGTTGAGACTCCTTTCCTTTAATTATATTAAGTTTATACGACGCTAGTACCCGAAATATAAACAAACAAAACAAACAAAACAAACAAAAACGAAATATAAAAAATCTTTTTTGCAGATTTTTTTTAGTATATCATACAAATTTGGTTGTATGTGTGTTAATTATTAAATTTTAAGGAAATGTCCTAACCTAATATCTAGTATACTATTTTAATAAAAATAAATGTGTGTACTTAATATTGACAGTTTATTATTTTTTATGTTAAAGTAGTTTCGTGTTCCCATCACTAAGGTATAAAATTATTGGTTAATTCTTTAGGGTTTGCTCATTTACATTTTATTATGTATCGTATTCGAGATTTTTTGGTGTGATACTTAAATCTAGTGAAAATAAATAAGAAGGTATCGGTATTTATTTTTTATGCTTTGAACAATCCTATATACAGACCTTTGCTATCATGTATTTTAAAATAAACTATAGATGATTCCAAGAAATTAATAACGTAGCCAGGAAGGTACCATATGGAGCCCATAGCCTTAATTTACCGGGCAGCTTCTTAGAATCTGTAATTGTTTTAGGAATTATACAGTTTGCAGCCTCTTCTCAAAGATGATTTAAGTTAATCTTTCTGGGCAGTAATATTTTTGTAAAAAGACTATTATATGTGAGGCTGCCAAAATATTTCACGCCCATATGCGTACTAGTTCAATAATTTTTAAAATTGTAAATATTTGAAACAAACAATAGTAAAACTCAAGAAAATTGATATTTTAGAGATAGTTATGTGGGAAGATATGCTAAAACACGTTGGTATGACCATAATATAGTCGGATTCAATATGTATCAAACTGCAAAAGTAATAATAAGTATAAGCGTTTTTACCTTATAGCTTAAGAGTCCGCTACCGAGAAACACTTTGCCGATGCTGACATAACCTGAAATTCTAAAACCAGTCTCGGAGGCGTGGCTCCTTTATTCGGAAAGGTGTAAAAAGCATCCAGCCCAAAATGTACTTCGCGCGATTGCAAATATAATTTTAACGTTTCTATAGTAGGACGGAAAGCCCGGTCTAGGATGCATAAAAAAACTGAGGTATAACCAAATTTGACCTTTACTATTTGAAAAAATATGTTTTATTACATTGAAAATGGAAATTGATGACCATCTTTATTGGACAAAACAAAAGATATAGGCAAAAAAACAGAAAAAAAACTTTTTTTTGTTAACTTTGAACACTTAACTTTTTAACTTTTTTGCTAAAATAGTTAAAAAAACAACTTTTTTGTTTTATTCCTTATTCAATTTACTTTTTTTTGGTGTATTTGTTTTTTGCAAAAATGTTGTAAACTATATGAAAAAACAGTATAATTTAAAAAAAGATAACAAATTGACAAACAAAAATTAACTCACCTTGCCATAACTTTCTTATGCAAAGAGCTATTTAAATGTTTTTTTTTTTCAAAACTGTGGAATTTAATGAGCTGCATTTTGTCTCAATTAATACGTGGTCTATTTTTAATAATAAAACCTGTAGCGGCTTTTAAACGTCGGGGCGAATGCCTCGGCCGTTGAATTGATAGCGGTTTTTTCCATTGTGATCGACGCTCCTCTTGTTGCACAAACACTCTCGCAGTGATATTTTATATCAAAATTTTCGTTAGTTATTTGCACTGGAGCGAAGATAAATCGTAAGTCATTAATTTTCTTCCAAAAAATTCTAGTACTTTAGAAAAATAATAGCTAGGTAATTGTGGCATAATTTTATTATATTATTAAATCAAACTTTTAACAAACAAAACAAAATTAAAACAAATTATAGAAAAATGTAGAGTCAACAGGATCTTCAGTTTCAGTTGTATTAAATAATTTTGAACAGTATAACACTAGACATGTAGATTAACATGTAATTATTACGTACTATGATAAAAAATGTTGCAAAAATATAGTTTTCAATTAAATGGATAAAAATATTCGGAGAATTTTATTAACAATTAAAATACCTATACAGCAGTATGTATAAATATTGTACATGTCGATTACATTTTTGCCAGAGAAACATTTTACAATATTGTTAATAAGTACACAAATAAAAAATTACTCTAGCAAATATTAACTTTGATCTCATACAAAGTATAGTATAGTACTAACTATTAATTCTATATATAATACAAATTTCAAAGGTATAGCAAGACTTACATTTCTAAAAATGTAAATTTAAGTTCATTTTCAAAAAATGAAGAAGAAAATAAGAAAAATCCCACTATGAATAATTTAGAATACATAATTTTCAAAAACCAGTTTTTGTTTAAACATTACTATATTAACCACCACAGGTACTTTCATATTATGTATCACACTTTTTAATGGGATAAGTCGTCTGGAAGCTGTTGTGTTTTAGGATTTTCAAGGACTTTCTGCTTCTTAATTTTGTGATCTGGTTTACTGGTTTGGATTTTTCTCTTTCCTTCTTGACTGTTTTTCCTTTCTGCGCATTTTTCCTGGGCATCTAATATGTACTGAGGATCTCTGATTTTCATACTTCGGGGGTGTCTTGGATCAATAATTTCTGGTAGTAGGCAATTGTAATAAAACATTTCTAATTTTTTTAACATTATATTTTTAAAAAAAGATTCATCTTTATGTACTTTCAGGCACACAAAATCGTGTAACGTCCATACTACAAAGTAACAGGTCGTTTTTTCCCAGATATTGAGTTGCCCTTGAACTTGATAAAAATAATTATGATTTTTGTTAAGTTCAAATCCATCTCCTGAACTTTTTAAATACACAATTAACCGACTTTCTACTGCTTCTTTAATTGTTGTATTTCTCGCTGAGTAGGGGCACTTAATTTCTAAAAGACTATCATTGGATATAATTGCGTCTGGAGAAGCTCCTAAAAATGGCCACTGACTATTGATAAAAATTCCGCAGTCTAAAATCTTTAAATTGGGATATTTTCTTTCAAAGACCCCTTTCGCTCTATCTTCGTTATTTTTGCCCCAAGCAGTCGCTTTTGTACAAATATTTTTATACAATATATTTTGAACTATTGAATTACAGCCTGTTGTTTGACGCATTTTACAAACTTGGCCAAATGTGGATGCAGTTAAAATTTTCTTTCTTATTTGCAGCCATTCTGCAGAGTCTGCTTGTAGTTTTGTTCTTTTTTCTAGTTCAACAAATTCTTCTTCACTCTTTTCTAAATCAGCTATATATTCTTTCTGTAGTGCATCAAAAGTAGCCTTATCAATATCTGGTTTTTTGCATTCCTGTCCATAATTTGTATCTATAGTAGAAAATATTTGTTTACGCCTTTTCAATCCCTTTTTTCGTTCTGATTTATTTTTTAATCTAGTTTCATGATTAAATATATTAAAATGTGCATTACGTCCATGTAGCAAATGCTTGTAAACAGTAAACAGCGGCCTTCTGGTGTTTTTAGCAACAACGGCAGCAAAACATCTACCTTGGTATGATCTTCTTTGGGTGTAATTTACCCTTTTACCACCTACTTTTTGTGCAATCATGGCATTAAACTGCTCCACCAAATTTGTGTCGACATTCTCTAATAAGCTTCTAGAATGCCCAGCCAAGAATCTACATACTTCGTTAATTTTTTCGTCTAGTTTAAAAGTTTTTAAATCAGACATGTAATTGTTCTTATCGGCTTCTGTTTTACTACAAAAATATTTTAATTTATTACAATTTCTGTGCTCCCCAAATATGTGGCTAATACTATTTAAAATATCTTGACGAAGACATTTAATTTTTTCTTCCTCCGTCCCGTTATATATATATATATATATATATATATATATATATATATATATATATATATATATATATATATATATATATATATATATATATATATAATTTTATTAATGAAATAAACCAAATTTAACTTTTTTATGATATGAAAGGACGTTTTTTGTCTCTAGATCAGTTAAATTATTAACTAAAAAAAGTAATAAAATATGGGAATTAAGTTCACACTAGGCACAAGGTAAATAAAATGGACGAGTACTTCCTTGGTATAAAAGTTGCATGTTGAAACTTACGTCATATGATATCTCCACAGAAAAAAAAATGACAAACCTTGGAGTTGACTAACATTGGAAAAAATTATAGACTAGGAACAATAATTTAACCGAAAAGTATGTGATCATCTTACTCACTTTTAACCTAATTATAATTGTAATATTTGTAGGAAGGATTCAAATACTCGTCCATTTAATTTACCTAAATTACTTATTGTTTAACTAGTGAAAACATACTACATACTAATAAGTTGATTTTTACCCTAAGCCTTAGTGATTGAATTTCTAATGTCGTAAAAAAACTACTTTTCATAAATTAATTAATATCTTACTTTTCTCCACTTTCCAACAGACTGTTATCATTTCTGAACAATTCGTGGCTATTATTTCCTTTCTCACCATTGCTCGATCTAAAAATATAAAAAGAATATATATTTCCTGTAGCAATTTGTTCATATTTAACTTACAGGCTTCCATCTTGAGAGTCATGATGTAAAGCTGTATCCGCTAAGGTGGCCGGCATTTTGGCAATGTCAAAATTGCTTTCATTTTCCCCACTAAAATCAATCAAGATATTTTTTTTTATTTTACTTCAATACCTATTTCTTAATTTCATAAAATGTCAAAAACTTGATAGAACGTGATTAGATTAACCAAATATCACTGGACTATCGTTTGCCATTAATTAATAATAAAAAGAAAACGCATCAAATTTTAATTTTCTTAACACCCTGTATTTCGAAAACAAAGCGACATTCTAAAAATTGTTATAGTACATTTTTGTCTTAAAATTAGGTGAGAATTCTCCTCCTTTCTTTTGTCAGAGATTAGAAAACACCCTGTATATAAGAAGTTAAGCATAGGATGTATAAAAATACATTATAAAATTAATTAAAAATATATAGGATTTTCTCTAAAACGATACCAGAACAAAGTAATTTTTAAAATTAAAATTTCAACTAATAATATTATAATAGGAATTTATAATTAAATATTTTTTTGAAATTTTCTATTAAAAACACCGATCCGGGTAAATTGTTTTCAAGAAATTACTGGGAATTTTTAATAAACCGTTTTATTGCATTGTAAGTAATACTTTATCTGTGCGTGGAAATACCAATCCAATAACAATTATACCAATCCAATAACAATTATACCAATCCAAAAACAATTACGTTAATGGGGTTAATCTCTTAAGACTTAACCCAATGACACTGACAGCGGTAAATTTTTTGAATCTAAGAAACGTTTCCTTAAGTAATTAGGCAAAAATAAAAGATTGTATTTTGTGTTTTAGGTTTTAAATATTATAAAAAATGATGGAAAGTCCATAACTTTTAAATCATTCTAAAATATCCCTTTTTAAAAAAAATATGCATTCAAAGTAAATGATGGACTTTTCATCATTCTTTATAATATTTAGAACCTAAAACGCTTAATAAAGTCTTTTATTTTTTGCTTAATTACTTCAGGAAACGTTTGTTAGATTTAAAAATGTACCGCTGTCACTTGTCTTGAATTAAGTGTTACGAAGGTAAAAACCCGGTGTATGCCAACCCGTAAAAACTAATTTACAAGAAGTTACGCTTAAAAACAAATCTAAAAATTTAAAAGGTCTTTATTTCAAATATATCTCCATATTCTGTTAAAACAATTTCTAATTTGCACAGCATAGTAATACATTTTTTTTTTTCGAAAATATGCAATATTTTCTCAAATTTTCTGAACTTTAGTGAAATATGCAATATTTTCTGAACTTTGGTAAAATATGCAAAAAATGCATATATATATATTCATTCTGCATATATTTCGCTCTTTATTTATTAGCAATGACATGACATTTTTTTTAAATAATTATAACCATATCACGGGGGCTGATAAACACCGAAACACCAAATATGTTAATTTTCGAAAAGTTTGTACGGCAATTTAATTAAAAGTAATATATAGGGTGGGCCCCCAGGAATTGCATCGATCGATATCTCAGTAACTAGTTGTAGGAAAAATGTCAAAATTTGGACACTTGCTAGTTGTCTTGGGTCCTATTTAGCTAAAATGTTTGAATGTATTGGGCACCATCGGTTGTACCGCAAATAGATCTTAAGTGGCTTATTTTAAATACGACACCCTAATATTTTTGGAATTACTCAATATTTTAGGCACATTATTTGAATTATGTCTTATACCTAGGTCTAAGCGTTTCTGACATATTAGGGTTATAAAACGTCATTTTTGACACAAAAATTTAAATGTGTCAAAAACGCTTAGACTCGTGGTGTTTTTTACTGGCACTGACACTGAGTGTTTTCTCACTTTCTTCTTTTCCGTATTGATAGACAAAGATACATGTATAATCAGTGTGCATTGCCGGTGCCAGTGAAAAACACCATTAGGTTTATGAAATTTTTTCTACATCTGGTTTCTGAGATATCGATCCACCCTATATATATACACAAAATGTTTAATACCCATAAGTTTAAAAATAAATGACCTAAAAGTTTTGTCTACTTACAAAATATGAACCTGGTTATCAACCGAATTAACGACGACATCTTTTGTTAAATACGGAAGACCTGCACGTCTGGCTCTAAAGAAAAAAGATACACATAAAGTAACTGTGACATTTCTGCATTAAATTGTAAATATTTTCTCTTAGAATACAGATATTAATTGGTCGGATTAAAATGCTTTTAAATTTAGTTTCTTTATAATCACAGAGTAAAGCCAAAAATACTTTTAATTTTTTCTCTTTTCGCAATATAGGTTTGTAAACCAAAATAACTCTTAATAAACTAATTCAAAATAAGCGGAAATAAATTGGTACTCAGATACTTACAAATTATATTTTTCAAGATTTCTATGCTTCTTTCTCTTCGCACTTAAAAAAAGTCCTGTTTTTTTACTTATTCTGAGATCTCTTTCCATATTTTGCTTGTCTTTTTCACTAATTAACACTACAAAAATCACCGTGACAACAATAAAAAACTACCTTCACTTGTGTCTCAAATGCCGTACGTAGATGTACTAAACAACAGCGAACTGAGAGTACATTGTGAGTACATTCAAAACAAGTCAATACTTGAATGGGACACGTGTGTATCTAGGGAGGGGGTACATATGACTTACGGAAAATCGCAGCCTAATTTCTTCTTTCTCATGTGTATTAATTGGGAGAACTCAAATGGTATATTTCAAGTAGCGAGCCAAGTCTGCATTTCAACTAAACGCTATTAACTATTCTAAAAATATCTCGATTTTTGTGATAAAACAATAGGCAAAAATACAATTTGAACGAATTCCACAATAATTACATAAAATCAATTTTGTTTTAGCATCACAAAATAGTATAAAAGGCAATTTCTTTATTAAAAACTAGAATAACTATTTACTATTTATAAATCTGAACTCCGGTCCTGCAACGCCAGCGTGTATCAAGAGAGACAAGGAGGGACACAATAGAACCGAAATGAATGATTGATGCCGGTTAAATTTAAATTTTATGCAGAGGTCGACAATTAATCTAGTATTTTTCTTAAATTTCGACTAATTATGACAAATTTTGTACCAAATAAAAGATAAAGAATAGACTTTACCTCGGGTAATAATAGATTTTTTAATTTTGTCTTAGTTTGTCCTGGATGCATTTTTAAATGTTAACAAAGAAAACCATTTAATTGGAAAATTTCAGACTCGTTTAAGATACTAAAAAAATTCTAATCTAATTTTTTATTACTACTCAAGGAAAGACCTGACCTTTTGCATATTGGAGGTTTTTAATTGACAATGATATCTTATACAGTTTTCGAGAAAACAGATTAATCAGGCACCTATGCAGGATAGGGCGATTAACCAAGCGGTAGCCGACTCTTAAGAACATGCACCAGATTCAAAGCTTATTAAATCAGTATCCAGGAAACGTAGAAAACACAGTTACTTCGTAGTATAAAATACTCTTTTATTTCACTGTTTTGGATGTTCTGTTTACTAAAATGATAAAGAGACGTGCTACGTACACTGAACTTCATAAGCAATTTAGTTTTCTGACTCTCAAATAACTTACGGAAGTTTGACAAATGTAAATATCGCATTCCTCATATACCCCTCGATATTGGAGTCAAATGCAAAAAGACTATGGGCCAAGAGAGATCTTCGTCACTGAGACATATGTATTGAAAGAATTGTGAGTCGCGATATTGATTTCAAAGACAATCCACGAATTTGCCGAATGTAGATTATAAAAAATTGTATATTTTAATATTGTTAAAAATGTTGTTAAGTCTCTTATACAATAGATTTTTTTATGAATTACCTAGTAGGACTGTCTTTATGATTGAAGAATAAAAAATTTTCGTTTTTTGGATATTTTTATTTTACTTAATTCTGTAATTTATATCAAAACTTCGTATGCTTTTTGATCTTCGTAGGCCGTTTAGCCTTTGTAGGCCCTTCAGTCTTCGTAGGCTCGTCAGCCTTCGTAGGTGCTTTAGCCTTCGTAGGTGCTTTAGCCTTCGTAGATCTTTCAGCTTTCGTAGGCCGTAGGCACGCCTACTATACCTAATGGATTATCCTACCCTGGATAAAGGTTATTCAAAATTAATTCTCTCTAAATCAAATGTTACATTTCGAAACTCAAATACACTTAGAGCAGGACTATTAAGGTTAGTAACCATCTTGTGCAACATTTAATGGGTAATATTATGTTAAAAATGTAATGTCTTTGTTCTGGTTCTTCTTCCCGTACATCGTAATTGATCTTAACCGTTTTTGCCAGTGACATTCACCGTTTTTGCTGGGAACGCCATTTTTTGTTTCTGAAATAACGTTTTTGCTCTGTGAACCAGTTCAGCATATAGTACCTACAGACTCTGAACTGTTTTATTGGGTATTTAACTCATTTAAAATAAGTGACTTTCATCGTTTTTACTGTGTGCTCTTCAATTGGTAATAACATATATTTCGTAAACGAAAACAATAGAAAAACTTCTTAAATGTAACATAAATTTAAGGTAAATTAAATATAATGAAAATTTTTCGAATAGTCTGCTGAAATAATGTACAGAAAACCAATTTTTTAATCCTTATTATCTTTCAGTCTCTCGTTCAAACGCAAAATAAATAACAAAAATAAATATAAAAAAAAATGTTGTTCGATAGCAATAAACAATATTTTAAAAATGTAAGTACCTTGTTTCTATAAATTATGTAAATATTTATTCATAAATAATTTAATGGCGTGCGCACTCCATCGACCCTCAGTATTGGCCAGTTTGCTTTGTTAGCAAACACAGTTTATGATATTCATGTCAAATCGAACTTAATGTCTATAAGAGAATCTATACAATAACATCTGTAATAAAATAGTGTATCTAAGTTAACAAAATGTTTTTATAAAAAAACCTGTTATTGATCACTAAAAATGTTTATTAAAAAACAACAATATTATTGTCTAAATAGCCGTGTACTAACAGAAATAAAAATATATAAATCTATTGATAATTTTGCGGCTTTAAGTTGTTACGCTTCATTCAATAAAATATTTTCGTTTTTGTTAATTGTACCATGAGCCTTTCTTTTACTTTATAGCCCAGTCCAATATCAAGATATCTATTTATTTTGTTGGCTAGAAAAGAATGATTATTTATATATTTCAAATAATAAAATAAATAAAAACAATTAGCAACATTTGAAAAACAGAGGTGATTAAAATGAATTGAAACAATACTAGAAGAAAATGTCATAATAGGTTCTTCATCATCATAAACCGGACATTTAATCTTTTTGGCTAGCGCATAGTGCGTTTCAAAACCATTTTTTCCTTGAGTGTGTTACTAATTTTGGAGGGTCCTTTCTTTATACAATATTTTTTTTCACTTTTCCCAATTTTTGCATTTCGATTTTCAGTCAGTCATTGCTAGTATTCTTCTGTCATCTTATACATCACCTAGCCATCTATTTTGCCATTTTTGTTAACAGTTCTATCATAACATGTTCTGTCGACTTCAGACAATGTGCTTTTATGTATATTATTTATACTTTTACCTCCAAGTTTTTCTTTAATTTCATTGTTGGTCTTAAGTCAGCTTCCTCCATTTTATTTTAATTTGGTCCTCGTATGACATTCATTGTCTTCTTTTTTTTTAGTTTTGTTGTTTCGAATGTATCCGTATTTGTTGGTCTTACTTTTCAGAAGACTTCTATTTTTGCCATAGGCTTAGTTTCCTTTAAATATCCATTCTTTTACGTGTTCCCTTCATTGTCGCTTTATTGCCTTTCGAAAACGTCACCTCTTCGTTTCGAATTTGTGACTCTGTGCTTTTAGGTATTTCTGCTTATTACTTTATTTTATTCGTTTTCTAATATATTTTCGTTTTATTTTAGTTTATTTCTATTCCAAATTTCTTCATCTATTTTTTTTCTATCGCCTCTCAGCCTTTTTGTCTTGAGTTTGACACTATTGTTAGCTCTACTGTATACAATAAAGTAATCAGTTACTCAGTAACAAAACTTAACAACAAAGAAAAAATCTGATATCTAGATAGTGGTTCTAAGCCTAACATTTGGAAATAAAAAATGGCCCATGATAATAAACCAGAAAAAATAGTAACGAAGAAATCAGAGATAGCATCAATAAAAAGTCAATCAGTCAAACAATAGAAGAAAAACAGTTGAAATGGTCACGTACAAATAATAACACTACATAGAATAACAAAAAAATTAGCAGAAGCTAAAGTTATGGAAGGAGAAGAATGTCAAGAAAGAATATTAAATATAGAATAAACAAAATATTGCAAGAAATAGAAAAAAAAACTTACAATAACTGAAACATAAAACACCAAATAGAAAATAATAAACATTTTAATGGCATAACGTAAAAATAAGTCAGAAGTGCGAAAACTCTATAACAGACTCAAGCACAGCGGAGGTACATATACATTGAAGCACATACCACCTACAACATAGAAATCAGTAGAGCTAAACGTAACAGCTTCAGGAAATTTTGAAAGGATATTTAATCTACACATGTGGCAGCAAGACTGCATAAGGCCCTGGAAAAACGGATACAGATTTAACTGTAAAACAACAAATGGAATCTTCACGGAGAGTAATCAGAAAAGGATTCGCCTCTTACTCGAAACTCATTTTGCTAGGAGCAAGCCTTTTCTAATTAGGGACACAAGTAAGGTAAGAAGGTTTTCATAAGAGGTCGCTGCAGTGGCCAAACACATATGCAGCAGCAATCGGTTAAAGTGGACCGTGAACACTGTTGAACCGTTTGTCTTCAAGTGTGGATGGAATATTTCCTGCCCTGCTTCAGCGGACAAAGGAGGAATTATTACCACATAAAATCCGGATATCCCAGAGTGTCTGGAACTAGGATATTTACCAGAATCATGGAGAAGGTTCAGAGTTTAAAGGACTAAAATACACCAAAGTAGGTGTCGCGAGGTATCATAAAAGCGCCAAACTAGAAGAGATAGATATAGAATTAAAAAAAGAAGTCAAATATTTGGGCCTAACTCTAGACAACATATGAAACATACAAAAGAAGAAAGTAGTTAATAAGGCCACAAAAGCCTTAATATGTAGAAGCATTGCTGATAAAAGATGAAGATATAATCCGAACACAGTGCTATGGATGCATATAGCAATAATGGGACCAATCATCACTTACGGTACCGGGGTTTATAGTAACAGAACTAGTTTAGCTACTACGAGAGCTAATAACTCGTAAGTAAAAAGACTAGCCTGTGTTAGCATCACCGGCACCGGTGCAATGAGAACCTGTCCTATGGCCGCAATGGGGGTGAATTTAAATCTCACTCCTTACATTTAAAGAAGAAAAACGTGGCATAAACAAGATCTAGAATGATCAGAAACGGATTAATTAGACGAAAGTCTATTACTTTTAGGACCTCAGACAAGAAAGAATGTAGCCACGAATTCATCGTGTTTGCAACCGAAAGACATGTTATTCCGCGGTATCCGAATGGTTCTAAAATCATAGAAGGAACTAAAATAGGAATGTATGGGCCTAGAACCTGGCATTTTGAAAGTTTGGGTAAATACTCGAGCATCCATCAGGCAAAAATTTACGCCATTAAGAAGTTTATCCAGTTCAACATTGAAAGAGACTATCGCAGGCAAAATATTATTATCATATCCGAAAGCCAAGTAGCCAACAATGCGCTGAGCTCTTACATAATCAGATCAAAAATGGTCTGGAGATGCCTATAAAAACTGAATAAGATAGCTGAGAAGAATACATTTACTCTCAGTTAGGTGCCAGGATATAACGGAGTAAAGTTAATGAATTCGCAGATAGTCTCGGAAGCAAAGGGACTTAAACATTCTCTGTGGGACCTGAGCTGTTCTCCGGTATCAGCAGTAACACAATATTAGGAAAGAGTAAAAAGAATTGACCAGTAGAAGAACCGATAGTAGTAACAATATCTTAATGCTAAGATACGTTAAGATACTTCTGGGTAAATATAATCAGAAAAAATCGCAACTCTGAATTTTTCTGATCAAGGAAAGATTATGCATGGTAACAGGGATCCTTACTGGGTATTGCCAACTCAATGGACACTTTATTAAAACTGACAGTAGTCGAAGATAGTGAATACAGGTTCTGTTAAGAGGAGAATGAAACCTCTATTCACATTCTGACTGAATGTGTAGCACTCCAAAATCAAAGGACATTATACTTGGAAGCATACCATACTTTCTTGAGAAGATGAAATTGGAAGGGCATAAAAACTATTTCGTCAATGCATCATCGAAAAAAGAGGGCACAATAGATCTTTTAGGTCGCAGTGCATAAATACCTCAAATTCTACATAACATTACAGATAAGGTAGTAGAGGAATATTCTGGTGTATGCTGATAATATTAGATCGCAATGGTATTCAGTATGACTATCGGATTGCTTATTTAAAAGTATGTCTATCTTCTAATATAAACTTTATAAACAACTTTTAATTGACCCGACTGCAGTAATGGTTTATTTTTAAACAAACAACATATGCCACGAGCATAAATCTTTATTAAAAAGACTTGAGAAATTATTACAAATTTACGTTAGATTGAATGTCCGGCCAAATTAAAATTACCATTTTTTCCCAATAATTCGTAATTCTATATTGGTGGTCATCGGCGTTCTTCTTAAAAACGCGTAAAAACGTGTCAAATGACAATTTTTTACGAGGATCCGATCAATAAATTAATAAAAACATTCAATGGATTAAAGCGATATTAATAAAACGACCATTTTCGTAGGTTTGACACATAAACTTTGTGAAATATTTTGTGGTGTTAAAATACATATTAAATAAATATTTTTTATGCATAGGTTATTCGGTGAATAATTAATAAGGTACATAAAAATTTTTGGTAGTAATATTTGTCAGAATATATCCAATTGTGAAGAAAATATTAGGATATTATATTAATGATAAAACTGTAAATTAAGAAATAACGGATGTTTAGCTTTATTTTAGGAAATAGTAATATTAACAGATTAATTGATAAAATATAAATAATAAGATCGTAATATATGCTAAATTGTTCTCAGTTTTATTGGAACCCCTATACGAGCAGTTTGATAAGATAAAATGTGTTAAAATATACAAGTATTTTATTTTATTTATTTAATGTGCCAAATCAGTCCCCTTGAAAACCATCTTCAATCATCAACCATCAGGTTTTCACTCAAAAATATAGCAAAATATGCCATGTTGGTAAATATGAGTAGTAATAGTAACAAGCCTCTTTAAAAAATTTAGCAACATCATCGACCAACAAAATATTTATTTGTCACCTTACGGTTCCTGCTATTAAAACAAGTCTCATTGACTTACCATTAATTTTGTTCTGAAACAATCTTAAACTAAGAAATTATCACCTAAACTTAATCCATCGATCTTCATTAGATTGTTCTGACTACTATATACAAGTCACTCGCGCACTATGCTCTGCTTTCATACATACACAACACACTATACGAGATCAAATGGCTTGGTCCTCTTTAATTGTCGGACATTGTCCTGATTGTCCAGTAGCTAAAGAGCTTCTGCATTGGTATGTAAATGAAGTATGGCTTCATGCTTGCCAGGAAACCTTTTGATTTCTTCTTTCATGATTGAAATCACAACAGCTCTTTGAAGATTTGCATTGCGCACATACCAAGGAGTGCAATATTTTGTCTGAAAGGTTTGGATAGACTTTATGTTGCTATCTCTGGCACATCCCCATAACTGAATTCCGTAAAGCCACACCTGGTTGTAGATAAATATATTATTATGTACTGACAGTTTTGAGTTCCTGTCCAAGAGCCAGTAGCGCTGTTTTTATTTTAATCCCAATTCAGTTATTCTCTTCTTAACATGTACTTTCTATCGTAACTTAGCATTAAGGGTCATGCCAAGGTACTTTGCATTCAGCCGATGAGGTACAGTCTTTTCGTTGATATTTGGAGAGACATGTTCGGATATTTTTATTACCTAGTGAAGTTCGTTAAGCATAATTTTCCATTGATTGGTTAATCTAACTAGGAAATTACTAGCAGTTTGGATTGTTCCAGAGCAAAATTAATGGTTAGTCAATGAGACTAACATACATTTTATCTTCTAACTGATCGTTCTTGGTCCTGATCAACTGCAAGGAGAGCAGTATCATCAGCAAATGTAGATACAATCATATCTTTCAGAGTTGCAAATCACTAGTGTAGAGTAAGTATAAGATGAAGCACTCCAGCTCTTATTTCTTTTAAATTAAAATATTTTTCATCAATATTTTCTAACACTCTTTTGTAATTATTCTGCTGGGAGCATTTTCGTATTCCTGCTTGATTCTGAAAAGCCTGTCTGAGATATAGGATGTTATAATCTTTATATATTGCTTCGGAAGCATTGTTTCATAGTTTGTGAATCAAACCTTCATGTTCAAGGCTTGGGCAACGTCTAAAAATACGGCAGAGCAGACTTGTTTTTCTTCAAGGGAATGCTCTGTGATTCTATGCACTTGATTAAAATAGTAGAATGTTTCTGTCGAAATACGAATTGGAATTTAGGTACCAATTTTGTATCTTCTATCAAAGGATTTAATCGCTTTAGCAGTAATTTTTTAAAAAATGTTGACGAAATTGGAAAGAGAGAAATAGGCTTTGGCAACATTATTGCATCTGTAACTTTCCAGCATGCAGGAACATGTTTTAATCTATAAACTGCATTAAAAAGTGTGTCAGCATGACAATGCCTTTTCTACACAATTATTTCAAGATTTCACTAGTAATTAAATCAAAGTCTGGTGCTCTCTTCGGATTAAGGTGAGTTTTAATCCTTCTGCTACTTCTTTCGGTGTAACAAGGGTAATGGTTTCAGATTTTTGATTGTCTAAATAAATAAATAGGTGGATGGAAGTAGGTAGATTGTGTCTAGGTGTGCATGGAGGTGTGGATGTTAAATTTTAATTTTTTTACTATAATTTTTATTGGGACTAGTCTGTAAGTTTTATAATATTATTAGAAATGATAATAATTTTAAACTTGTAAAGATACAATAAATAAATATGAAATATGAAATATTATAGCCAAATTATTTTCTTCCCGCATCTGTTTGGGTGTAAAAATGTCTGACAAATATGTAGAAAACAAGTCTGCATTTTGTTTATTGTCCCTGGCCCATACTCCATTATCGGTTTGCTACGTTGCCCCAAGGTTTGGGGTTGTAATGCGACTCTTCTCACTTGAGATAAGGTTGACTAGCTCAATTAATTTTATTTACAATCGGAGAGATAGGGTCGTGGATAGATAAACAAAAGTATGGTTTAACCCTTTAATACTCCAGCAACTGGTCAGCCGTTTAATTAGCAAAGTGGAACAAATCCAGCAAATATATTATAACATTAAAATTACTTCGTTGCCCGTTTGGTACCAATCGTTCACAGGGTAAGTACGAAGTGCATAAAAGCAAATTTAATAATACTGAAAATATACCTAAATCTTATTATACTATATACAATAAACTTACGTTATTTATCTATATTTTATTTTAGGTTCCACGAGAAACTAAATAAGCTGTGCCAAAACAGCCAACAAAAGTAACGGTAGACAAAATGCAATACCCACTTAGATTTTCTAAACTAAAACTATTCGATAATTAGAATACGAAACAGCTTTTAATGTAATAAGTTATTAATACTAAAGGCTATGATTTATATACAACATATTAACTATATATGCAGAAAGGTGATGCAAGGTAATGTTATTAGCAATAATATATATACAAGCAAGCTAAGCATGGCTAAAATAGAGCTCAGGCAATGAAGTAGGCAATGGAACGTTCTTACTTGTTTTATGGGTTTCCTGATGAACTGCCATCCAGGGGTTGTCCTCGTCAGAGTTATCGATCGGTTACTAAGGGCTGGACCAACAAGCTAAGCGGGAAGCGGTGAACTATAGTACGGGTTACTTCCTCTACTGTAACCGCTAAGCCAAGCACTAACGATAGTGTGTCCGAATTAAATAATAGCTACTAAATACTACAGCTAAATAATACAGGAGCGGCACAAGAAGCTCTACAGAATGGATATAAACAAGAAGGCCTAAAATAGAGGGAATATTCCACATATAAACTAAAGCATGGTTAATATGGACTTACCGTAGATGTTAGGTGGCCTTTGGAAAAAAAGTATTATTTCCACAACAAGGTGCTGCCAATAATGACAAATATAATTTAAAGGTAAACTTTGTATTTTTATTATTAGCTAAATAATCTGAATAAAATTCGTTAAATTTCAGGTACCACATGGGCCAAAGAAAGCTAATTGCAAAAGGACAAAAGAGGAAGGAAGTTCTTCAGCCAGAATGACAATCTAGGGTTGCCAAGAAATTACCATATTTTAGGACTAGATGACCTTGGCCTTGAACTTAAATTTGGAATTTGAACAATTGCAATTAGATTCATAAAAGAGAAGAAGGAAGGTCAAAGTCGACAATTGATGTCAAACTGTTTGTTTACATTCAGGTACAGGTTATAGAAAATTAATATACATAATTTGAACAATCTTGTGTTTTCTTTTATCGATAGGTAAGCTTATTATTAAATTATTTAACTTTTATATAAATATTGCAACGATAAAATGCGAACGTAACATGTTCTACTGAGAGCGATTAAGTTAATAGGTCTTTTAGTTTTTCTCGTGATTTTTCACAGAAAGTAATCTATGTCTTTATCTGGTGAGAGGTTCTTTAGGTATGACTTTGTTAATTCTTCTCTGAGCTTTTGAATTTCTCTTCTAGGTTTTTGAGTTTTATTGTTAAAAATTGATTTGAGGGGTCCAGAACCAAAGGCGGCAATCTCCATTTTTAAGAATTTTGGACAATTTTCAAAAATGATTAAAGTTCCCGGGAAGGTTTAGGATTCTTTTATAAATGTTTCTATATTTATTGGTGTTAAAGAATGATGCTGAATTGCATAAGTATTAAAAATTAGTCAAACTTATTTTAATAAATACGAGAAGAAATGGACATTCTAAATTAATATGTGCGAGAATAACTAATTAACTATTAGAAAATACCAAAGGGTTATTAATATTATTATTTATTAATAGGTTATCAGATAAAATAAACACATCCCCAACTAGTCATTGATAAAAGTGTGTTTGTTGTGAATCATTCCATCTCTGAATCGAAGTGAGAGAATCGATTATGCTGGGAAATATTTGATAATTATTAATTTTATCGGTAAATATTAAATACTATATTGATTTCTTTTATTCTTAATTATTTTTTTGCAGATATTCATTGTATTCTAAAGGTACTTGGTGTCCAAATCAGAAAGGAATCCGGTTATTGTTGTCTCTAAAATACTCTAAAATATCTCAGAAAGTATGGGCAGTAGAATTTGGGGAAAAATTGTCAACCTATAAGAGATTAAGAGAAATTGATGTAAATTATTTTTGAGTTTCTTTGTTCACCGCTAGATTTTAAAATACGTACATATGACCAATGATAAACGAGTGAATAGTCAAAACTGAGTAAAATTTTATTTGGTAATATAATTTTGATTTATTCTACATAACTTTGAGTTTTTTTTTGTAAACGAGTTTCTATCAGTGATAATAAGCGTTGCGCCTTCTAACTGTGAACTGTAAACTTTAAAATAATTGTCCTGTAGATATGGCCGGCGTCCTTTCTTATTTAAACTCCCAGCACCTACTCTGTAGACTGACTTTATTAAATTACGATTGTTTAATATATTAATATTTCGTGAGAGCAGTACCTACAGGTGTTGTTATATTTTAACTTACTATTCAAAAATTGAATATATGAATAATTTGAATACCTACTAGTTTTATTATAAAAATGTCAGTTTCACTTGCAATTTATTTGGCCGCATGATTGAAGAAAAGTTTCTTGCGTATTATAAAATCTAAATACAGAATATTAATTGAACTTCTTATAATGGCTATATCTCATAAACTAAGGATGATATCAACAAATGCTTAAATTTGGTTCCAATATACAAAAGGGGAAAGTAAATGACAAAATACTCACTTCCCATCAACTTCTTATGCATCAAACACCTCTGCAAAAATAAATAAAAAAGTAATAAAAATTTGTCTAAGCGCTTTCGGCCTCTTAAGCCGTCATCAGAGACTCTATAAAAGAGAAAAAAACGAAGCTGTAACAATATAATCGACTCTAATATTACTAACCATTGAATAAAAACAAAAACTTGTACACTTACTCGTCAAAAACTTTAGAAGAAACATGATAAGTAAACTAAATTAAAAAAGGACAGCAACAGACCAGTCCCAAGTCTCCCCCATAGTTTGCAGCTTGGATAATTGAAAATAGAAAAACCACACCGAAATTCCGTAAACCCAGTGTAAAATGTTGTTAAATTTTAACAAATGAAGTGGAGGTTCATCCGACCATGTAGAACAAAACACTCCAAACAATTCAGAGAAAAAGAAACGGCTAGTCTTCCACATAAAGGCAGCCAGATTTTGCCAATTGCTACCGTGAGGCAAAGACAGATTGGGGTACAAAAAATAAGTACACCATTTTTTTAAAAACGTGACCATCTTGACAGTTTACCAAAACAGAATGAGTGACAATTGACATTTGACAATGAAGTTGTCAAGAAAATTGCCAGCCTGAGAAATTAAAATGAATTTCGTGAAAAATTGTAAAAGTTTATATTGAAAATGATAAAAGTGGGTTGGTACCACTGAGCAAGCAAGATCAAGTTATGGCGGGACTTTTAAATTTTAAACAGCAAAAGATAACAATGATTAAAAACACACTTATTAAACAACATATTAATATCCATTAGAGACAAACTACTTAACAATAATCTCATTAACTCTAAGGCTGACAAAGGAAATTGCTTGGTTATCATGAACAAAGAAAACTACATACCTAAAGTTGAAGAATTTCTTAACAATAATGATTTTATAACCTTGAACTCCAACCCTTTGCAGAAGTTCATTAACTTATTTAAATCTACTCTCATCAAATATAGAGACTTTTTCACTGAAAGGGACATTCTATTTGTCAACAATTTCATTTTAAAAAACCCTTATTTGCCTCGTTTGTATGGCCTTCCTAAAATACATAAATTAGAGATTCCAATGAGACCTGTAGTTATGTTCTTTAACTCTCCTGTATCTTCCTTCGCAAAATTTTTCAATAACTTTCTTAACTCTTCTCTGAATTATAAACCCAAATATACTGTTTTAAATTCAATTGATCTAGTTAACAAAATTAAAAACATAAATCTAAGTTCTGAAGCTAAGTGTTTCTTTTAATGATGATGCAATTTATTCACTAATGTTCTTACTAAAAATGACTTCAACCTTCATTCTATCAATATTATCTTGGATGTACTCAAAGTCTGTCTTGACCAAGATTTCTTTATTTTTATTAAGATATTCTACAGACCACCCAATGGCCTAGCAATGGGTTATCCTCTAAGTCCTTTGTTAGCAGACTTATTTCTAGATCAAGAAAAATTTTAGTGATTTTCCTAACAATCGAATTTTACACTAGTACAGATACGTTGATGACATTTTTGCTATTATGAATTGCAATTTTACTGAGATTGATGACTTCTTATTTTTCATTAACAATATCCATCCTAAAATCAAATTCACAGTTGAGCTTGAAGTCAATAAATCACTTAATTTCCTAGACCTTCCTATCAGTCATCGGAATAATAAACTTGAATTTGATATCTACAGGAAACCTACTCAAACTGACCATCTAATTAATTTCTACTCTAATCACTCTTATCAGCCATATATTGTTATGTTCATCGTCTTCTCAATATACCTTTATCTAATCATAATTTTAATAAAGAAATCGACGTTTTAAAACAATTAGCCTTTAATAACAACTATAATCCTTCCATTATTAACGTGGTTATCAATAAAGTTAAACTCAAGAAAAGGTCCCAACTTGCTTTTAATCCTACTTACGAACCTCCTGCTAATTTTAAATACTTTTTAATACCTTGTCTCGGGAAAATTTCCAATGATATCGCTGCAGTTTTTAAGGATTGCAATAATATTAAAATTTCTTTTAAAAATGTTATTTCGATTAAAAGCCAACTATCACATACTAAGGATGAAATCGAGTTGCTACACAAAAGTATCTATAGGTTAAGCTGTAACGACTGCAATACGTCTTATGTAGGAAAAACAGAGGAGACTCAACATTTGTGCTGGTGAACACATCAGATATCCAGTCTACTTTCGGACATCATATTAAATTCAACAATCATAACTTCACTCCTTCTAAGAATGTCACTGTTCTTCATAATATTTTTAATTGCAACTTTAAACTAAATCTGTTCGAAGACTTTGTGTGAGTTTAATAAAACAAATGTCACATGTGCTAACACTCAAATCCATCTCAATAGCAAAGTGCAAAGTGCATTGGCAACAATTGGTCTGAAGTTACCTAGCCAGCTTAGCTTTGAATCTTCTTGCAGCAGAATTGATCTTGTCTTCTCCGGAGATTGCTGATTTCGTGGCCAGGATGGTTTTCCTCCTCTTTCAGTAGGAAAAGCTGGTCTGCCTGCAACTTCGGTTTCGCTGGGGTCGGCATGCTCAATTCTGTTGTTTTCAGCTTGGCACCTTTTTAATTTTTAATAATTAAAAAAAAATATATGTTTTTTACCTTCATTTACTGTACATTTTATAATTCTATTTAATCATTGTTATCTTTTGCTGTTTAATATTTAAAAGTCCCGCCATAACTTGATCTTGCTTGCTCAGTGATACCAACCCACTTTTATCATTTTCAATATCAACTTTTGACAATTTTTCAAGAAATTTATTTCAATTTCTCAAGTTGGCAATTTTCTTGACAACTTCATTGTCAAATGTCAATTGTCACTCATTCTGTTTTGGTAAAATGTCAAGATGGTCACGTTTTTAAAAAAATGGTGTACTTATTTTTTTTACCCCAATCTGCCTTCGCCTCACGGTAGCAATTGGTAAAATCTGGCTACCTTCATGTGGAAGACTAGCCGTTTCTTTTTCTCTGAATTCTTTGGAGTGTTTTATTCTACATGGTCGAATGAACCTCCACTTCATTTGTTAAAATTTAACCACATTTTACACTGGGTTTACAGAATTTCGGTGTGGTTTTTCTATTTTCAATTATCCAAGCTGCAAGCTATGATGGAGACTTGGGACTAGTCTGTTGCTGTCCATTTATAATTTAGTTCACTTTTTATCTTTCTTTTAAAGTTTTGACGAGTAAGTGTACAAGTTTTTGTTTTTATTCAATGTTTAGTAATGTTAGAGTTGATTGTATTTTCACAGCTCCGTTTTTTTCTCTTTTATAAGGTCTCTGATGATGGCTTAAGAGGCCGAAGTGCTCAGATAAATTTTTATAGAGTTTTATTGAATAAAACTCAATTTTACACACTTTAAATACTCTCTCGATTAATTTCTTATAACCTAGTGTGTACACACCACTCAACCTCTTCAAAGTAATAATTGTATATGGGATCCCACCCTGGAGGTATCCCCTTTCTAATAAAAAAAAATCATAGAAATTAAACAACGTGGTAAATAATTATGGCTGAAAATACATAACAATAAAGAGTTTGATGATTTTCTCATGGACTCCATTATAAGATCTTAATCAAATTTATATTGGATCACCCCTGAGGAACCGCTTTCCTAGCAAAAAAAGAATCATAAAAATCGGACATATTTGCAAAGAATTATCACTGCTCGTCAGATTCTTTACAATTATAATTAAAACTAAACATTTTTAAAATTAATCTTTACCTTATAAATCTACAAATAAATTACTGTACCTAAATACGTTTTGAATTAATTTTTCTGCACCTATGAGATCTGTAACAACATTCATATTTATAAACATAACCTATAAATCAACTTATCTATAGAACGAAATATTAACATGGAAATAGTCCATTTTTTTTTAACCGTTCACTGTTGAACCACTGTTGATAATAGATATGCTTTATTTAATCACATAAATAACAGTTTTTTCAAAAAAATAGCTGCAACCAGCCAAACACAAAGCACTTTTATGAATGAAACAAATTTAAATATCTTTCTAGAAATACCGTCAAACGTAAGTGCGCTGTTGCCAGACATAAAATTTCTTCCGATGATTTAAAGATAAACAGTATTGCAAGCAAATGTATTTACATTACTATTGTTAAAAATAATGTAAACTTGGCATCAATGTTCAATCAGATTATTGTATTTCTGACACGGACGCCAACGTTGAGACTTCAGAAATTTTGTAAATAATCGTATTTGCCTTGGTTATATATCTATGAATATAAATCAGTGTCCATTAGGCTTATTTAAAACAACTGGTACCTTTTTAATAAATGTGGAGTCTGCAAAAACCTGCAAAACAAAACAACATGGAGAGCGCGAAAGTTATCACTCCATACGGCAACCTAATTGGCGGTTTGGGATTTTTCCGGTTTTGGTACCAACTGGCGTAAAAATTGCATGATTTGAAACTAACTCTGAATTTCAACATTAAATTTCAATGGGATTTTAAGGGATTTTTTCAAAAAATTGAGATTGCTTCCTTTTAGTTCTAGACCCCTCATTTATTAGATTGGTCTTTCGATTGTTGCTCTTCTTTTTTCTATAACAAGTTCTCTGATCTCTGACATTTCATAAAAGTACTATTTTACTCTTCGGTTTTATGAAAACTGCCAACAGTAAAACAAATATTCAGTGCAAGTAATGTATTTACAAAGGGCACAAGTATAACAAAAGTAAAAAGACAGTAGTTCCTTTATTTTTAAATGTATATGTCTGCCCGGAATTTTCATCCTGTAATCTCTACGCCAAATGCTACATTTAAAATGTCGGTATAAAGACATTCAACTATTTTTTACTTCTGCTAGACATAAATTTTCCTCCTCTATGATTAGGTTACGTATAAAAACGGACAGTGCAGTTATAGTCCAATGCATAAATCTTTTTAGACAGTGGAAATTCATAAAAACGTCTTGGGAATCTGCCGCCAAATATAAATGGTATCGATCGCGCGAAACGTCTGAAAAAAATATGACCGGTAGTCGCCCCTCCGCCTATAAAATTACATGCTTCCGTCATCAGACTTATCCAATCTTATGGGGTGATTGGGGTGATTGCAATTCACATACATACAGGGTTGTCCAGTGTTTCATATCGATTTCAATTAGCACGATTTTTTTACCGATAAGAATTACTAATAATGATGTTGAGAATTGAAAACGGTTGCTAAGTGGTTTAAAGAAGTCTTTAAAGGCATCTATTCAAAATAATTAATTATATCAACTATAATAAATAACTATTGTTATTATTATAAATACTATAGAAAATTAAAAGGTAGGTAGGTGTCCACAAGGAGACTAAAGGTCTCGCGAGATGTTTGTTTTATGTGACATTTATCTCAGATATGTTTTCACAGAACATGAATTATTTCTGTGAAACACCCGAGTTCAGAAAATTTTTTCTCATGATATAAGGTGTCTCTGAATATGCTGTTTCCACAGTTGTCAATGTGTTGAGTTGTGTTGCGGAGTGATTTTATAAAAAGATGTCAACGAAAAGGGCTAAAGGAAGAAAGGTTGCAGCTTGTTATTATTATTATTATTATTATTATTATTATTATTATTATTATTATTATTATGGCCTTGCCGTTAAATGCCGTACAGAAACGAAAAGATCACACAGATACTGGGTAAGAGATTGTATTAAAAAGAGGGAAAACAATTCTTCAATTTCCAGTTTAATGGATTTTTGTTTTGTTTTTTAGGAGTCAGCTACTATTCCCTAATGTATTTGTTTCGCATACCTGTGTGTACTATTTCGAAAATTGTATTTAAAGTGTGTTCTGCAATTTACAATTTTTTAAAAGAAGAATATTTACAAGTACATGAAACATATCTTTATTAAAATATCATTTTACATGTGGCAGTAAGTATGGGAAACTGATTCGTAATATTGTGCAAGAGCTCCTTCAGAACTGTCGCCACTAGTAATTTCGGAGTCAATATTATTTACCGGGATCTGCATGGTTTGCTCTTGGTTTATGTGATGCTGCAGTGACACCCTGACCTTGAAACTCATAGTTGTCTTTCATTTTTAAGAGAATGCGCTGTATTTCCTTCTTCGCCCAGGACTGCAGGTCTGGAGCAGTTTGGAGCTGATGTTGCGCAGTTCGTCAGTCACATAATCTTTAAAAATTTCAAAG
Organism: Psylliodes chrysocephalus; assembly: GCA_927349885.1. NCBI lineage: Eukaryota > Metazoa > Arthropoda > Insecta > Coleoptera > Chrysomelidae > Psylliodes > Psylliodes chrysocephalus. Next base: position 65,093,775 of record OV651816.1, read on the forward strand.
GAGTCTGCTCACTTTGACATAACAGTAAGACATTGGTCAAGAACAGCTTGTTTCTCTTGCTTCTTTTTTAGTTTTACCGATGAAGTTCTGGATGAACTTGGTGAAGTTCTGGATGAACTTGGTGAAGTTCTGGATTAACTTGGTGTGATATCACATGGCTTTTTAAGCGGTGATTTAGAACGTAATGTGCAAGTGCTATCCAGATTCGTATCTTCTAGAAGGAAATTGTTGCTCTGTAAAGCTTCATCTAGGTCTTCGGTTTGACCTTCTAGTTCGTTACTCTAAAAACAAATAGTATGCACTATTAACCATAGTCCACAAATAATTTAATCTTCATTTTATTTTTACAGATACCAAGAACTGAACAAGAATGGTTGCAATTTTTACAATAGTTTGAAGAAAAATGGAATTTCCCAAATTGCCTAGGCGCACTTTTATTGCTTTGTCGAACCAATGACTGACTTTTAAAGTAAATTTAAAGAATTTGTTAACGTTTGCCAAAGTATACTGAAAATAAATTTTATAAACGGCGTCAGACTGACAGTTCAGTCTGACAGCAGTTGTCATGTCATTATCAAAACTAAAAAAACACCCTTTACATTTATTTTACAACAAACATCTCGTCTCCTATGCAAAAATCTTTAATTTCTCAAATTACCCACTAAAAAGGCTCCGTTTCCTTCTATATTTTCCTTACTATGACCGATCTTCTCTTTATTTTTTTCTACATACAGTATGCTAACTTTCATATGTAATATTGACCTATCTAATCCTATTCTAGTCATTTTACCTTTTCAATTTCCGAGTTCTTTGCTGGTTACAAAATTCAAAATTTCCGTCCCACATCTAAATTTTATAACTTTTCTTTCACCTTTGTTCTAACTCTCTTCTTTTTTGTCAATCCCCGATTTGTAATTATTTTTCCCCATTCTGCCTATCTAATCTAATTTTCCGCTTAAACTCATTTTGCAATGGTTTTGATTTTATTCCCATTTTATTTTTATATACTGTTTTATTTTTTCTTTCATACTACTTCTGGACCTGGTTTAATTTTATTTTCATCACTTTTATTTTTATTTAATACTTCCTTACCAATTTTATAATTCTGTATTTGTTTTATTCTGTTATTTTTAATTGTTTTAATACCTTTATATTTCTTCTTCCTGATCATGTATGTTTTCTATCCTAGTTTATCTTGTTTTCTATTTTCCCCTTGAATTCGTTTTCTGTTTACTGTAATTTTCTTTATCATCTACAGCTTTAATTCTTCAATTTTTCTTTTACTAATATTATTTATATTTACCTATTTTCCTATAATGTAAATCTGCATTATTTTATTACCTTCTACTTCTTCAATGTCCCCTTTACTTCTATATTTAATTCTAAATTTTCTTTCATATATTTATTTTCGTAACATTCTTATAATTTTCATCTTTTTTGTTTAGTCACTATATATTACTATCATTTCGTCTATATTATTTATTATTTCTGGTATATTTTGTTTTCTTTTTTCCTCCATCTTCTTATTACTCTCTTAAATCTAATTTCCAATAATTATATCAATCGTTTCTTCTTTTTCTTTCTTTCTTACTTTCTGTTTTCATGTATAATCAATTTTGTTCAATAATTTTTCTTCATCCTGTTGTCTTCCTTTCTTCTTTCTTTTTTATCTTGTTTCATTCCAATGAGCACTTGTATTAGATCTTACAACTTTATGCTTTCTTTCTTCTCTTGAGTCTCAACAATTTCTCGTTTCCTATCATCGTTGTTCCTGTGTTGTCCTGTTTTCTTTTTTGTTTTGTTCCTAAACCATTTTCTTCAATAACTATATCTCCTAAACCTTCCTATATTTTAGTCTGGCTAATTGGCAATTCAAAGGCCATAAATTTTAATTAAAAAAAAACTTCCTATTCCATATCCTCTTGTCCTACTTGTTCTACCCTCTAATCATCTCTCTCCTTTTCTTCCATCAAACCAACTTTCTTTCCACCTCGCAAGTCAATCTATTTAAATACTATACTTTACTTTAATATACTTTAATAGTATACTTATATCCACCTTTTATTTGTCCATATTATTATTCTTAATTTACTTTCCTCTTGATTTAGTCCACCCAAATTTTCTAAACTTCCTATCCTAAATTTAAATTTTTTCTATGCCCTGTTCTCATTTAAAGCATTTTGGTATCTTCTAAACCCCACAATCTCTATATGTCTAATTTATCTTACAATACACTCTATTCGTTATACCGGGTGTCCCAGATTTTTTTGCCCAGCGGATATCTCGGTTATTTAATGATATAAAATTGTAAAAAAAAATATGAATAATATTTGTCTAGTAGCCTTTTAAATTCCACTACATAAAGTTATATTCATCAATCCACCCCATAGGAACAACCCCTAACTTTTTTTTTTCAAATGTCACCCCTATATTTTTTTTCGCTGATATAAATACTCAATTTGTCCCGAATACAACGATATGATTTTTGATATACTTTACAGAGTCATAAAGCCGGTAAAGACTAAAAACCAATGTTGTGGTTAAAGTCATTAATAATTAGTTTACATTTTATCATTTTATTATATTAAAAAATAACAAATCCAATGAATAGGTAAACCTCTTAATATGTTTTTTAAATAATTGAATATTTACAAAAATTGTTCGAAATGGCCCCCATTACTTGCCAAACATGCTTCAAAACGTCGAATGAGTTCACGAGTACATGACGCTGTAATCATTTCTGGTGTAATGTTATTGCAGGCTTGTACTATTTTATTTTGCAAATCTTCTAAATTCAATGGCTGTGTTTCAAATACCACGGTCTTCAGATATCCCCATAAAAAAAAATCTAGAGGCGATAAATCTGGTGAACGCGCAGGCCACCTCAAAGGGCCGCTGTTTCCGATCCACTGATTTTCAAAGCGTTCGTTTAAAAATTGGGTAACTAAGTTACTATTATGTGGAGGAGCTCCATCTTGTTGCCACCACATAGCACCTCTTTCTTGTATTGGAATTTCTTCAAGAAGTTCTGGAAGGTCATTTTCAAGAAAGTGTAAGTACCTAGCACCAGTTAACGTACCTTGAAAAAAATAGGGACCTATCAGTCGTCCCTGAAATAATCCACACCACACATTTACTCCCCAGATGGTCTGAAAGTTAGTTTCCCTAACCCAGTGAGGGTTTTCAGGAGACCAATAATGCATATTGTGACGATTTACAGTAGCATTATTGTGAAACCTTGATTCGTCACTCCACAATATCTGGTTCAAAATGTTGGGATTTCGTTCCATTAAATCTTCAAAATATGCTATTAATGTTATCCTTCTTTCGAAATTTCCAGCTCTAAGTTCCTGATGCAAATGAATTTTAAACGGATGAAAATTATAGGATTTTAGGATTCTTTGTACTGACGACTTACTAATATGAACCTCGTTAGCTAGGTTTCGCGTCGATATCTGGGGATGTACTTGCACATAAGCTAATACATTAATGCACATTTCTTCAGTTCTTACAGCAGCAGCATGTTGACGATGTTTGTCTTTTCCTGGAAATGACCCTTCTCTCATCCTAGTCTCAACATAAGAATATGTTTTACGTGATGGTTGTCGGCGCTCAGGAAACCTCTGTTGATACAAGTGTACAGCAGCACGAGAATTTTTTTGGCACTCACCAAAAATTAAAAGCATATCAACATATTCGTTTGGAGTGAATGTAAAGGGCATTTTGTCTGTTGTTTATAGCTAGCGAACAATTTCAGAAATGGTCTAAGCATATCGTTAGTTAGTTATAGGTAACAAAAAAAAAAAACAAAAACAAAGCAATTCTAATCAAAATAAAAAGAAAATACCAGGTGATACAAAATTAATGACTTTAACCACAACATTGGTTTTTAGTCTTTACCGGCTTTATGACTCTGTAAAGTATATCAAATATCATATCGTTGCATTCGGGACAAATTGAGTATTTATATCAGCGAAAAAAAATATAGGGGTGACATTTGAAAAAAAAAAGTTAGGGGTTGTTCCTATGGGGTGGATTGATGAATATAACTTTATGTAGTGGAATTTAAAAGGCTACTAGACAAATATTATTCATATTTTTTTTTACAATTTTATATCATTAAATAACCGAGATATCCGCTGGGCAAAAAAATCTGGGACACCCGGTATACTAAAAATCACTAACTGAAATAAAAGAAATTATAAACAACCTTACCAAATTTTCTTTCCAAATCCTAGAATTCTAATACTTTGATTTCCCTCTTATAATCCTTACCCCACGTTGACTGGTGATACTTGATATGGAACATCCATTATATCAGTTTTCCAAAAAAATTATAATACTCTCACTAGGGGTGGTTTGGTTCTAAAAATTTAAAACAATGTATACCAAAATAAAAAAAAAAATAAAAAAACTTTATTATCTTATCTCATCTGCTAAGTCGTTGTTTTTACTTGTATCTGTCCTCTTCGTCTCTACCGTCTCTGCCACCTCTGCCATCTCTGCCATCTCTGCCGTCTCTGCCGTCTCTGCCGTCTTTGCTGTCTCTGCTGTCTCTGCTGTCTCTGCTTGTCTCTGCTTGTCTCTGCTTGTCTCTGCTTGTCTCTGCTTGTCTCTGCTTGTCTCTGCTTGTCTCTGCTTGTCTCTGATTTGCCTATCTCTGATTTGCCTATCTCTGATTTGCCTCTCTGATTTGCTGTCTCTGCCTTGCATCTTTTCTAATGTTTGTAATAAAACTCTGTTTTTAACTTAAATTACATTAAAAATTTTTTTTTTCTCTAAATAACTCTTCTATTAATAACAATCTATTTATCTATCTAACTAGTATTTTTCATTACCAATAATATTTTTCAAATTCCCTCTAACATTTCTTGAATCAACAACCCAATAACTTTCAATTTTGATTTTCAAAACTTCACCACCACAGCAAAGTTCAATTTTGACAAAATCGATGTCCATATCAGTAAATTACTTTATATAGATTAAATATATAGGCTATATCAGTCCACTGAACGGATATAATTTCATATCCATTCTAGTAAGGATATGATTTTCATCAATCACAATTCATATACAGTAATCTGCCGACTATTTTTATAACCTAAAATTAGTGAGAAATGTTTCAAATTAATCTTCACAGTGTATTTTTAATTATTGAGGTTATTTTTAATTTAAAATAAGTGATTCTAAAGTCCATAAATAATTCCCGAGATATATTTTTAAAGAAACCGTAAATTCTAATAAAATTATCTTAAGCAAATTTATATTATCTAATTTATGTTACATGACTTGATAGTACAAAATTTGAAGATTATGAGTTTCCATAGAAAAGGTTTGACATTTAATTATATTTATTTATATAATTTAGTAAAATTTAAATCTTTGTATTAACTATTTTTAAAATAGTTCTTAATAACCACTAAATTAGTTTTAAAATTTTAAATGTTAAAGTTTTCTTTAGTGAGCCGTAGAAAAAATATACTATACAACACCAGTATTGTGTCTCTTTTTATTACAATTATAGAGAAACTAATTTATTTACAGTGAACATTTTAAATTAGCAAAACAGTTAAATTTAGTTTGTACTTATAAGATAATTTTAGTCATATAATATACATACGTTTATATTATGAAAACTTAAATTTTGTAGTGTCGCCCTGTACATCCTGATATAAGCGAGCAATAAAGAAACCCCTTGTTTTTTCATGCCAATGCCGATGGTTGTTCGAGGGGAGCGACGTAAGAGGGGTAGATAGTGGATAGTGCCACTTTATGTTAAAATATTGGCCATATTAAGTAATGGGATAAGGAAAGTTAAAACGGAAATATCAGTGGGGTTTTAAATGGCAAAAGGAAATTCTTGTTTAAATAACAATGTAACTTGAAAATTGTTGTCGTCCTGATAAATGCATAGACTGCAACGAAATAAATAGATGGAAAGAAAAAGTTTTCCAGCAAAGGGCATGAATCGTAAATCGTGACGAAGAAGATTCATACAAATTTGCATGTTTCAGATTGGCAAAATCTCAAAGAATATTTGAAAGAAAAAGTGGGTAAATATGCGAGATATTCGAATATACAGTTATTTACGATATAGTGAAAATCAGTAAGGTAAAGTTTTACTTTAACTGTAATGTTAAATTTTGACTTTGTGTATTTTCATTATTATTTTAATACCTATACTACCTCATTTAGGAAGTACCTATGAAGGTAACTGATAACATCAATTATTGTTTTAATAAAAAACGAACTAAAGCTTCTAGAATGATTCTAAAGCTTCTCTTTCATAGCCACATTGTGTCCACATGACTAGATAAAAGTGAAGCCACTAGTTACATCTAAATTTTCTGCATAATGCAGTACACGTGCAGGTTCAATTTCTGCCACTAAATTAAATTACAAAAGGTAATTATATCAATGTGAAGTAGTAACTCAACATGACACGAAAGATTGAGTAGGAATGATGAAATAATAAAAATATAAAAAACCTTCTTTCAGGAGTTGGTGCACGGAAAAATATGTGACTAGAAAATTTTACTACAATGTTGTAGTAGTAGATTTGTAGAAAAATATTTAACTTTTTGTAGAAAATTTTACTATAATTTATAGTTAAAAACTATAAATTATTGTAGCAATTGAATTGTCGAATAAAATGCTACAACAATAGGAAAAAATACCACAATGTTTAGTATATTTTACTATTGTTTGTAGAAGTAGAAATTTATTACAATTATTGTAATTATTACTATTAACTTCTGTTAAAATTTTACAAATATTAATAATTATCTATACAAAAAATAGTAATTTTCTCTACAAAAAATAGTAATACTTTACATCCCTTCTTATAATAAAAATTGAATTTTGTTGAAAAATATTCTATAATATTGTAGAAATTTTAAGTCATGTGAATAAAACAGAATTCTGCTATTGGCCAACATTTTCTGACGTCGACCATAAATGGTCAGATAGCAGTAGTCGTTCGCCATGTTCACAAAACAAAGCATCGTACATATATAACACATTATTATATTATAAGCAGTGATGGTTCGAGAAAATTTTAATAATAACTTCTACAAGTGGTAAGTACATTTATTATTGTTTCTAAATAATTTACCTTTAGATAACTAATTTAAATAACCTTAGTAGATTATTTTAATAAAAATAGTTATGACCAACAATCGATTGTTGTGCCAAGTTCGATGATGTTTTTTTCAATTTAATTCTGACATACCTACTTTCTCATTTTTTTTAGTTCTCCGACGTGGTCATTTAATATCCCAATCAAAGGTTATAGATATCCCCGCTTTATGGGTATGAGCAGTTCAATAGGTATTAATTTTTATTTCATATTTTTCAGGTGCAGTAAAACCAACTGAGACTGAGGAAGCTAATATTACTGTTATTTATTACATAATGTAATTAAGACTGTATCATTTTAATTAAAACAATAAATTTTGAATATTTTATTTAGGAACATTTTTTCTAGGTTATAATTATAATAATTGTGGAATACTACTACAAATTTTATTAAAAATTACTAAAATTTGTTTGAATTTTTACTATTTATTGTGCAACATTTTCGTATTCATTTTCATGAAACGCAATACATTTTTGATATAAATTCATACAATAAATAGCAAAAATTATAACAATTTGTAAAACAATTCTTGTGATACATATGGATATTTTTACTACATATTGTACATAATAACTCTACAATACATTCTCTAGAAATATTTGAAAATGTTTACTACAAATTGTCCCTAGCCCTATTTGTACTATTTATTGTAGAGAAAAAGTCTATAATTGTAGAAATTTGTTCTACAGTTTTTTTTTTCCGTGTGTCCTTGCTTATCAGAATTAACCATCAAAGGACGTGGCAGTAATATATCCGCAACTCTCGTCGGAAGTAGGAAAAAGTCCTCAATTAGTGGCAAATAACCAGAGCATCGGACTATACTCTTAATATCTGAGTGTGTTATGATAAATCAGATCATAGGATCAGACTGAAAGACGTCTTTAGTACCAGTCAGTAAAACCGGTCACTAGTAACCCAAACTTACGAGAAATCCAAGTCACCAAAAAGGCAAGCTTTAGAACATCAATTCCCTCCCACACTCATCTCTGTATCAGTAACGTGTGGAGGGTGGGTTACCCACCACGGCACTAGGCTCATTGTGAAACCTCCTAAGATGATAGGCACCTCCTAGCTCGTGTGCCAGCCTACAGATTTAATGTAGTTGACAACGTCGCCAAGAGGTGCTTCTCTTATATAGGCTGTCTCCTAATAAATGAGAAAGTTCAGAAATCGTAAAGGATATGCTCGATAGTCTCATCTTCTTGTTCGCACCCTCTGCAGAGTGCGGATTCTGACAGCCCCATGATATGGAAATGCTACCATACTTGGCAATGACCAATCAGAATGCCTGTGACTAGGCGCAGATTCTGTCTAGTCATATTCAAATATTTGTTTGCTGCAGTGTTGTCAGGATAACTTAAGAGCTCCCTGGCAACTATGCAGTTTCTTGTTTTACCCCATCTTTCCTTGAATATCACAAGGGAATATTTTTTAATTAGGTCTGTCACTACCGATTTTGTCAGGCCAATAAAAGGACCAGGTCCAAAAAGTATTTGGTTGGCTGCTTTCTTGGCTAGTGAATCAGCAAGACGGTTATAGTCCTTCCAATATCAATTGCAGAACACAGTTATGTGGGGAATCATCAATATTTAATATATACGCACGGTACTCATGCCACATTTAGAAACGAAAAATAATGTTTACTTCCCTTACACAATGCGGTAAATATTAAAGGAACGGTCAGTCAACGTGTACTTGATATATATGTGTCAAAATCCATCATATCCGTTGTAACCAATGAAAACATCGAATCGTAAACTTAAATGCACTGTATTGGCCGAAGGTTTACGAAGGGGAGGAGTGTTCGAAAATATTCCTGGAAGACAGTCTGCGATATCAGTGGAGTACTGTCGTGCGGTGTGTTTTGTATGTGTGGTTGGTTTAATTTAAATTTCTTTTAATAAATATAAATATGACGTTCTTTAGACTATGGGCGAATGAAGAAAATTAAATTGCACAATGTAGTGAGATTAAAGATAGGTATGACTTTAACAATAAGGATTTAGATATACAAACACAACAAGTTATTTTAAATATATTCGAATGTTTAAAAAAAGGAAAATATTCAGCAGTCTGATAATGCGATCATAATAAGAATTGCTGAATTAACTAAAGTAAATAAATTTTCCATTTATCGGGTAGTCACAAAAGGGGTTGCTGTGGATCATTCACAAAACCGAAAAACATGTAAAGAAAAACTGAAATCAGTTGACAGAGCTACCTACCCAAGATTTTATACGAAGGACAATTATTTATAGTTTATATAAGGAGAACAGGGTTCCAACATTGGAAGTAATACAGCAAAAGGTAGCAGATTTTTCAGGATACACTTATACCAGTTTGGAAACATTGCGTCAAGTTTTGTCAGCATGTGGTTTTAAACACAAAAAAATGAATAAACGGATGGCAATCACCGAATCGTCAAGGATAGTTCAATGGCAACAAGATTATTTGCGTCAGATAAACGAGTACAGAAGTTCTAATAGACACATAATTTATCTAGATGAAACATGGTTTGACAGTCACGATGTAGTAAATTTCGGTTGAGTTGACAGTAGTAAAAATTGGTGTTTGAATGGGCCATGTTCTAAAGGGAAACGTATTATAATAGTACACGCTGGAAGCAAAGACGGTTTCGTGCCTAATGCTTTATTATTATCTTTTGAACAAACTAAAAATTGTGCAGCTGATTATCATGAAGATATGACAGCAGAATTATTTGAAAAATGGTTTAATGAACAGCTCTTACCTAACATTCCACCAGTCAGTAATCGTTATGGACAACGCATCCTACCACTCACGGCAACTCCTTAAAATACCAAATAGTAGCAGTAACAAAGCTCAAATTTTAGCGTTTATGTCTGAAAAAAATATTCCCATTCCTGCCAGTGATCGTAAAAAAGGCCCAACAAACAAAGAATTGCTTACTGTTATTAAAGGCATGAAGTTGGAAAAAATTTATTATATTGACAAGCTGTGCAAAGAACAGGGTCATACTTTTCTCAGGCTACCTTTCCATGTAGCGTGACCTTTGATCCATCTTAAGGTTACCACATTGTTGATGGATACTTCGGCCAAAGCTTCTTGACATTCTAATACTAACCCTGAATAAATTCGTGGTCTGTTTAGGGTGAGTAGTGCTTGTCTGCTATCTGTTTAAATAAGTATGTTTCTTCCAGTAATATTGTTTCTGGTGATTACTTTTGCTACTATGAGAATCCCCGTTAGCTCTGTTTGAACTACACTGGCACTATTGTTCACAGCCCATTTTATGTTTAAGAACTTAACTCAAGAAGTTAAAATATTTAATTTACGTATATCTATTTATAAATGTTCGTAACGTAACTTAAGAACTCAACGTACTGTAGAAAGTTCGCCAATGATACACCAATGATATAATTCTGAGTTCAGCATGTGACAACTGTTAATTCTTCTTTTTATTTGTTTTTATAAATGAATGGACAAATACCATTTGTAAACTATCATTCTCCTTTTTATCGACATACATTATCGTTAATGTTTGGTGTTTGTGTTACTGGGGATAAAATATTCATGAACTGAAACAAGACACAAAACTAGTTTGGAAAGATAAAATTTTCATTATTGCCAAGAAACAATCAACATCTACGGTAAACTATTTTGTTTTATTATATTTTTATATTATTTCTTATAAAGTAGTTAATATATTCTTTCTATTTCTATAGCAAAATCATAATTTACGGGTTTTATTTGGAGGTTAGGTACATAGTTTACACTTGTTTTATTTCATAAAGTTGTTAGTAATTTTATGATCTCTGACATACAACACGCATGCTCAACTCTTACGTTACGGATATTTATAAATAGTCTTTATTTTTATATCTTACGTTAAATTTCTTTTGCGTTAAGTTGTTAAGTTACGTTACGGTGGTTATAAATTATACTTAAGGGCGATATCCATGGTTTGAAACTGGCTTAAAACGACTTCAAGGTTCTCTTTGTCAGTTTTAAATATTTTTTTATAAAATTTGGTACACCTACTAAGCAAATGATAGAGAACCCCGCTGTAGAACCCGAATTCAGAAAAACTTATTTTTTAATTATTTCTATACAAATTATGAAAATTATTGCAAAAAGGAGTCTTTACCGGGAATTGTTACATAAAAATCAGCTAATTCTTTCCAATACACTTTTTTGTCCAAAGCGTATATTTTTTGAAAACCTTGAATTACGAAATCTGAGAAAATCTGTCAAGATTTAAATCCATATTAATTGATTTGGCAACAAGGCGGCGGACGTTGGCGGTGCATGCAGTACCGGAAAATTAGGATAAAAGTATTTAGGTAGTCATTTAAGTCGCTTAGGATGAAATTATTAAAAAAACCTTATTCTTTTTAGTTCAAGTGTAGGTGTTTTCGTTTTGTATTTAGTTAATGTGTTTATATGAACTTTTTTCTACACCCGTATTATAATAATGCACTTATATGCCCATAATCCGTTTTATAATGATACCCATTATGATACAGATTTTTCATTACGATACAGATTTTTAATCAATAGAAACCTACAATTTTTCAATCAAGCATGCTGTTTGACGTTTGTCCTAGGTTCCTATGTAATTATTTTAGTTGTCAAAACGTATTAAATTTTCGTAGGTAGCTAAACTTCGATAATTATAATATTAAAATGTCTGATATTAGCGATATAGAAGACTCCTCCACACATATCGGAGAAAGCAGAAAATACAGTACAAAATATTTTACCGCAAAAATCTAGGGAAATACCAATACCTGAAGTAATACCATTAATTACAATTTTGTAGAATTTTTTATAGAAATACGAGTAATTACTGTTATTGTGTTCAATACCAATATAAATATAATATTTATAGGTCTTGATTATTTATCGGGTGTAGAAAAAATAGCGTATGCAACTCTCATGTAATGGTTATTAAAACACTCGCATAAACCATACGAAACTCGCCTTTGGCTCGTTTCGTATCCCGGTTAATGCTCGTGTATTAATAACCATCATTACATGATCGTTGCATAATATACTATTGTGTGTAAGCTGAGTTATAATAGTTTGTCGTAAAAATGGGAAAACTTTCGGAAATGTCGAAAATGATATTTCCATTTCGACGGAAATCTATAAAATATCGTGCAAGATTACTTAGAAAAAGACACACACTATCACCTCTTATTCCAATCCAGTTCAGTTCTAAGCATAAAAGTCCAAATATATGGGAAATTAATATACTAAGTATGGAATAGAAAAAGAACCTTTAGGTTTAAAGCAATATTCACAAATTTAAAGCAGATGTCCAATAAATGTGGTTTATTTGTGGATTCTGAATTTGATTTTTTAGGTCCCGACGGTTTATTAGGAACCGACAGTATTATCGAAATTAAATATCCTGCTACGGAAAAAGCAATGATTTGCAACATAATAAAATTTGCAATTATTAATGATAATGACAAAATGCAATTAAACCGAAATCATAATTGTTATTATTACCAGATTCAGGGGCAACTTCACGTAACTAAACGAAATATTTGTTTTTTTTATTATTTTGATACCTTTAGGTATGTTAGTAGAAAAAATAAAAAAAGATAATTTTGGTGTATATGGAAACCAAACTAAAGTAATTTTATTTAGATTGTATACTTCCAGAGATATTAAATCCACGTTTCACTAGAGGATTAGATATTAGAAATCTCAGTAGAAATCCGAGTAGACATCCGACCAATAGTCAATAAAATTGATTATTTTTATTTCTTCTTTTACTAATAATAAATCATTTTACTCAATGTTATTTTTATATATTTTTAGTATGTACTAGAAAACAATTTTTTATACACCCAAATGGATATTAGCTTATCTACGTACAGACTACAAAACGAAAAAATATGCTATTTCGTAAAATGAGTTATACTTGTGTAGAATCGATAAATAATAGCATTTCTATTCCTATTTGATCTATATTTAGAAATAAATAATTATAAATTTTAATAAAACTATATGAAATACATTTGATTTATATTCACTCTTCTTACACAAACTACTATTTTCTACACCCACATGGATATAATTTTTTCTATACCCACATGGATATTAGCTAATCTACGCACATACTACAAAACAAAAAAGTATTCCATTGCGTTCAACTGAACGAATATATTTCATATCCATTCTACCTAGTAAGAACACTGCAAAACAGTTAAATCCACCAATCGGTTATATTTTTGTCACCTGGCTACTATTATTTTTTAAATTTTATGTAAGTAACAATTCTGTAAAATTACCTGTCAGTATATTTTTGAATTATTGAGATTAAATATACGTACAAATGCATATTTCTTATGCATAATCGATAAGTAATGGCATTTCTATTTTTATTTCGTCCAAATTTACAAACAAATCTTAAATTTTAATCAAACTATATGAAACTAATTTAATTACAAGTATTAGAACTAAAATGACAAATGTGGCGATGGCGTGAGACACGGAGTTTGTCTCCAAGCGAGAGTCCCGAGTTCAAATCAGGGCTGGGGACTAATTAAATTAAATCTTTTTGTATGATTATTTTATTTTATAAATTAGTAAAGTCATACATTATTTTAAAATGATTTATTCTGTCTAAATAAAATACTTTTTTAAATTTGTAGAATTTCGTTAGTGTGTCGTAGAAAAAAATTACTGTACAACTCGTGGATTGTCCGTATCGCACTCAGACGATTAAGCACCCCGTCAACGGCATCGTTCTCAAACTTCGTCTTCGTGCAATATGGCCATCATATCCAATTTTGTTGCACAAACTACTATTCACGCACAGACTACAAAACGAAAAAATATACTATTGCGTTCAACTCAACGAATATATTTCATATCCATTCTAGGTAGTGAGAACACTGCAAAAAAAATGAAATCCACCAATCACAGTTTATATATTAGACACCAACTATTATTATTTTTAAAATTTTAAATAGGTGACAATTCTGTCAAACTAATTGTCAGTATCTTTTTTAGGTTTTGAGATTAAATATACATTAAAATGAGTTATTTTTGTGTAGAATACATAAATAATTTTATTTTTATTTTTATTTGGACCACATTTTAAAAAATCTTAAATTTGAATCAAACTATATGAAACTAATTTAATTACCACTATTAGAACTAAAATTCTAAATGTGGAGGTGAAAATGAGGATACGGCATCTGTCTTTCACGCGAGAGGCCTGAGTTCAAATCTGGGCTGGGGACTAATAAAATGAAATATTTTTCATGTTTATTTTATTTCACAAATTAGTAAAGTCATAAATTATATTAAAATTAGTTATTTTGTCTTTTCCTAAAATAATACTTTAAATTTGTAGATTTTCGTTAGTGGGCGTAGAAAAAACATACTGTACAACTCCAGTGGATTGTCCACTGTTGTTGCACAAACTAGTATTAAATGGATTATTATTTAAAAAGCGTATTTTTATACAGGGTATTTGTAAATAAGTACGAAAGATTTTTGCAAATTGTTATCAAAATTATTTTGGTAAAAAAAGTTCCTCTAAAAGTTCCGGGATACAGAATGTTTAAATTGTAATTTATTAAATTTTATTAATTATTTTAAATAGTTTTAAAGATATTTACTCTAAAATTGCAAAAAAAACTTTGAAGGGACAAATGTGTATTTTTCTACTTGCACCAGTTGCGTTTGTGCGAGAATGCCACTTTTTTGATCTATGTTTTTTTTATATAATAACTTCGGCAAAAATTCCCTAAAATCATTCACACTTACCAACAAACACCCTTGATATAGAAAAAAGGTAGATATGTTTCCGAAATAATCATAGGAAATACATATGTATATTTAAAAATATATTTCGTAAATAAATTATTTAGTTAGAAAAAAGAGTTTCGAAAATGTTACATCAGGTTATACCTTTAAAAAATATTTGAAACGAGAAAACAAAACAGAAATACTCTTTGTTAGACCGGACTTGCGATTTATTGGCCTTTTTTTATATTTTAAATCATCTATAGTTTATAAGTAATAAATTGAAGAGAGCGTAAGTCTGGGAATAGAGCAACGTTGCCAAAGTGCGTTCAGATGCACTGAAAATTGTCAGTGTGTTCTAAACCTGAATTTGCTCTTGGTGTCGCATGGATATCGCTCTTAATAATTTTATTCAGTTTTTTAGATATTTCTGCAAATAGGACCATTTTTATATTCGATATGTTTATTTCAAATCCAATTTTAACTTTCTATTATTTTGAGAAGAGATGGAAGATGCCAATCACAACTATTTATATCGCCTCATTTAAAAAATAATGGGTTATTTTTAACCATTTTTTCAGATTTTTCAGATTTTCTCTGACTTAACCCTTTATATTTTTATTAAAAACTTGATAATTGAATCTTTTATCATTTGGTAAATAAAAAATAAAATATATTAATTACTGTGCTGTCTAGAATGAAAACCAAATTCTCGAAATATATACATTTTGATTGAATGTGTGACCAGTGGTTTTTTAAGACCAAGATTCAGTAGAAATCAATATTAAAACTTGGAGCGAATAGATAAAAAAAAAATTAATAAATTTATCATGTGGAATACATGCAAAAGACTTTTCTGACTACTAATTTATTTTACTTTTACTGTTTGTTTTTAACATTAAAATGAACTGTAGCTCAAGGACATCAAATTAATGAATAATTGAAAACAATACATTTTGTAATCTTTTATTTTGCATACACGAAACCATTATTACCCGCTGGTCACATATTACTTTCCGTTTAGTATAAAAACTGTACGGACGATGTAATATTAACTCACGCAAGTCTCTCGAGACCTTCGGAAGAGATAAGACCCTTCTGCCCTGCCGAGGTCGGAATTTCTGAATAAACGTTTGCGGGAGAGAACACAACAGGTAGAAAGGGTTCGGCCTTATAGGGCCTGATCCCTAAAGTTGACCTGTTAACGCCGTTGACTTTTATCACATCCTTTTTTAACGACTTTGACTTATTTGTGGGTGAGAATTGTTTTTTACGAGATTATTGTATTTAGAGGTACTTAATTTGCAGAAATGCGGTTTTAGTTGATAATTAAAGATTTCTAGACGAAATTATGTCAAATTCGAGAGACGCTAAATTGGTTAGTCTCACCTTTTCTAGATTGCCCAAGTAACATTTTTAAGAGGAACAAATTTTATTAACGTTTTATTGGATTTTTTTAAAGGTATAAAAATTAATGTTTATTTTATTAAAATTATTTTTCATGTAGGATAAATTTATCTTATTGCTTGGTTTTATAGATTACTTTAAATGTGGTTGTGTTAAAGAGGTATACTTTTTAGCAGTTATCTGAAGTTAGTTTTAAAAAGTGTTTTAGGATTATACTTTAAATTAAATTGATCCCAAAACCTGTTAGGTACATTTTATACAATTTTATAACATAAATCTTATGATTTATTTATTCTAGTAAACGATAAGGCTCTTTTAAAACTACATAGTTTTAATAAGTACTAAAGTTTATTTTAGAATATAACCTAGCTTTTCTATCCAATCACAAATTGCTAAAAATAAAAAAAAGTGGTAATTTCCATAGAAAATTGTCAAAATAACCGTTAAAAGCCTGCAATAACTAGATAAGAAAGTCATGTATTGGACACATCAAATTTTTTTAAAAAATTATGGGTAATTATAAACTTTCGAATAATTTTTGTTTTGGTTTTGGGCAAATTTTCTAAAAAAGCTAATCGAAGATCTTTTTACTAATTTTCATGCAATACTTCTCATTAGCCCGACGAGCACCCATTATTCTCGCATTATTAATGCAACTTAAAAAAATAAACACCCAATTGTAAAGTGGCTATAGTCTAATTTATTTATAGATTATTTATTTATTTAAAACACACTATTTACAATTTATGTATGACGTACTATTTAATTTATGTAATACTTAGGCACTAAATAACAATTCTAATTTATTTATTACATTTTAACTTTTCAATACAATGTTCTATACTAAACTAAACTGTTCGCCGATGAGTCGGCTATTTATACCAAGCCAATTCTGTGCTCGTCATTTCTGGGTGCTCCCGAAAATTCCATCTCTATGACTCAACGGCAGTTTCTCGAAGCGTCAGCGGCATACCTAGAATATTTCGTCGTTTCTTGTATATTCGAAACGCGGTCCGACTGTTTTCACACGTCAGCGTTGCTTCGATCATGAATCGAGTGGCAGACTTCCAAGGTCGCGCGTACACAGGGTAGGCTTTAGGATTTTCATGGCAGTAATATAGAAACCTTAATCAATAGCCTACCTTTGCTGCAAGGTATTTGTCTTTTGATGATTTATTAAGAAAATCAATTATATTTTCGTCAGATAGTACTACTAGCCTTTTTTGGTTAAATACCTTCACTTTTTCTATATTTATTTCTTGATGTTATATTGAATAGTACTTGTGAGCATTGAATAATGGGCCCGATATTGTTTTATATTTATATTTTTTGGATAGTTCTGTAAAATACACCAACATAAAAAATTCCGATTACGATTTTATGTTATTTCCTTTGACTAATTTAACGGAGATTCATACGCCGCCACATTTTACAAATTATTTTGCAGTTAAAATTTCACGTTTTAATTTGAGTTAAGTCGCCATTAGGACGACAGCCGTTACCTATTTACTAATAAATCAGTGCTTAAAATAACAAATGCATGGGATTTTATAAATATTGATAATATAAGTAGTTAGGTTGAACCAAAAATTCAGAAAATCAATAGGGTTCTAAGTTACAAGCAATTATTCAAGAAAATTAAAAACGCAAGTTAATCGGATCTTTCTTTCTAGAGTTATCGTACCGGCACATATACGCACTGATTACCTGATTATGTTTTTGCATTTTTGGACTGAGAATGATCGAAAACGTCAAAAAACTCTTTAAAAGTATATATCTCTGTAAAAAATTTGTAAAAATTGGCAAGTACAGCCGATCAGTTTTTTATTTATTAATTTATTTTTTTTTTTTAAATTATTGATGTATTCTACAACTGTCATTACAAAGTCATTACAAACAAAATAAAACGTCGCAACTAAATATATCAAATAAAAGCCAACACCCCTTTACACAACTTTTACTTTTTCTCAGTGTACTTTAAAAATCGTATTCGTCCAATTCCTTTTTTAGTCTGCAAAATTATCCCGCGCTTCCCGCAGTTTGTTTAAGAACAACAAATGACTGGCATTAACCGTCATTATCTTGTTAGCGAGTCCACTTTTCAAGCAAAGACCTACGTGAATAAGAATTTAAGAATATGTTTAGGTTAAATAAGACATATTATAGAGCCGAAGAGGCAGATGGTTACAAAGCTTTACCAATTTCGCAATGTGTTATTATCATAATAAAGATTTTAGAAAAGGACGGTAGTAAACATGATGAATAATTTGATTTGTTTTAGTTTTTTGTTAGTGGCTAGACGATAGAATACAATATTTGTTTTATAATAACCCAAAAATCTTATAGATATCACTAAAGAGACTTTTTAAAAATTCTAAGCAAATTTTTTATGCCAATATGTTAAACAACAATAAAGAACAACTATTGGTTTGATACAAAAGTAGATTAAAACTATCGTAGCTATGTGTCTTGGTAGTCTAATTTGTAGTGACAAGGCGTAAACTTGGAGACTTAGTTTGTTCCCTAGCCGAGGTACGGACATTTTCTTTTCTTCTCAGCTTTTTTAATTTTTCTTTGATTTGTTTTCACTTTCGAGTAATGGAGATGGATTTATTGATATTGTAGTGGAATCAAAGTTTTTATTTTTCTATTTTTAAATGTATAGTATAAAACAGTTCGGAGTTTAAATGCGTAAGTCTAGTATGAATTAAATGACAAATAATTTAAACTCTACGGCATATAGTAAAATATCCAATAAGAAATTCACTCATAGTATTGTTACGCAGCACCCTGCAGCGTGCTGCGGTCGTCATAAGTAAAAGTATGAGTAAAAGAAAAAGGGCGAATATTCGTGAACTGTCAGTCCACGTCAAGAAAAATCTGGACAGTTCGAGAAGGTTCGAGAAGGATCAAGCAATCTATATAAGTGGATGATCCTGACATCAGTTATCAGTATTATGATAGATGGTATACGTTAATATTTCAGTTGCATAGTTATTGTAAAAGTTGAGTTGAAATAAATTGAGATACCAAAAACCAGTGTAACATTGGTGGCAGCGGTAGAATATATAAAATAAAAGTTACCCAAGCATTCTATTCATGGTAAATACTAGATCCACTACGCACGAAACATATGTGGATACTTCAGACCCACCAACATGGTTTTTGGAGATAGAAGAGGAGAGAAAAAGGCGAGAGGAGGAAAGAGAAAGGCGAGAAGAGGAAAAGGAAAGGCGTTAAAAGGAAGAAGAGGAGGAAAAGGAAAGGCGTAGGAAGGAAGAAGAGGAGGAAAAGGAAAGGCGTAGGAAGGAAGAAGAGGAGGAAAAAGAAAGGCACAGGAAATCAGAAGAAGAGGAAAAGGAAAGCCAAGAATATGAAAGACACAGGAAGAAAAAAGAGGGAGAGAAGAAGGAGAGGTATAAATAAGAAGCGGTTAAAATTATGAATGCTTTGCTACAAATCCAGGAAACCTTCAATCAAGAAGTTGATCAGCTTAAAATTATAGTAGATCTTTTAGAGCGACAACAAGAGCATTTAAAAATTAATTTAGAATAGCAGAAAAATATTTAAAAACTAATTTAGAACCACAACCAGAGTATTTAAAACAACAGGAAAAGGCAAGAGTAGAGTTGTAAAAGCAAATTAGAACTGAACTAGTTGAGTTAAAAAGAAGACTTCGTAGCCAAGCTTCGATAAGCAACAGATAAACTAAAGACACTACCTGGTCTTTATATATAACTGAACCAAGCCATATCCAAAACCCAGTTTTACAAAACCATACTAGCAAGACCATTAAGCCACCCACGTTTGACGGTCAGACAACATGGGAAATGTATCGACTCCACTTTGAAGCTGCAGCTAGAGCCAATAGCTGGATCAAGAAAGAGATGACGACTTCATTGATAGTGTCACTGCGAGGACACGCAGCAACCGTTTTACAGAAGAACTAAGTTATTCATCTCTCGTCCAAGCTTTGGAGACAAGATAGAGCCAGCAGCATTTGAAACAGGTATTTCAAAGCCAGCTAAAGATTCGTAGTCAGAAACATAATGAGAGTTTGTAGGAATTCGAGGCCGACGTAAGAAGGTTGAGTCATCTAGTTTATCCACAAGCGCCCAAAGATTTCCAAGAACAAATTGGTTTACATGCATTTATTGATGGACTACAAGATGTGGAAATGCAGCAAATTCTTTGTCTACAACATTGCAAGACGCTGAAGGAGAAATTGATTGCAGCCCAGGAATATGAAGCGGGAAAACTCCTATCGAGATCTTCTCGCGCAAGAGTGAAAGAAGCTAAATCCTAGGAAAGTGAGGAGGCCAATACTAATACTATTCTCCAATCTACACTTTCACAAATCTTAAATATCTTGCAAAATATGCAACGAAACAGCCAAAATGGAAGCAGGAGATGCTTTAATTGCGAAAGAATTGGGCACTTTCAAAGGACCTTCAGAAGCAAGGCTCGCTTTATAAATCAAGAATCGAAGAATATTACCGGAAAGTCACAAAGATCAATCTCCTGAGACCCGTCACGAGGTCCAACAAAAAATAATTAAAGCAGCTGTGCGTCTCGGAGAAGTCGATCAACCACACCTAGCCAGATTTTTAGCAATAACCAAGAAGTAGAACATCGAAGAGACCGTCTCAATAACAACGCAGACATTCTCTCCTGGCGACCTTGATTAGAAGGACACTGCCGGTATTGTAAAAGGCTCGAAGAACGAAAGGATAAAGGTTAATTTACTCTTCGGGCAACCACTATCAAGCCAGAGGGCGACGAAGAAGAAATCACTCTTGAAAGTTTGAGAAAGGGACAAAAGAAAGACAATGACTTAATGGTTGGCCGAAAATGGCTCAAAAAAAAGTAACACCTACTTGGCAAGAGATAGCCAACTACAATGGAACTAAAAAGGGTAATGGACAGAGTGGGATTCCCTGTATCTTCACGATGGCCTATTGCACAGGAAGTGGGAGAGCTCCGGTGGAGTACATGTAGCATGCCAAGTAGTACTGCCGAAAACATATATCAGAAGTGTGTTATAGGAGCTTCATTGCAGTCGTTCAGGAGGACATTTTGGTATTAAAAAAACACTAGCACGAGTGCAGAAAAGATTTTATTGGGTAAATTGCCGACGGGTTGTAGCAGATTGCTGTACAAAATGTAATGTATGCAATAGCAAGACTAAGGTTTACGTATTCGCTCGGGAACGGCTAAAAGCCAACAGAAATAAAGCAGAAGTTAGAATCGACAGGCGTGCTACAGGACCACATTTTGAGAAAGGCGACTAAGTATGGCTGTGCAATCCCAACCAACGAGGAGGCCTTTGTCAGAAATCGCAACGGAACTGCGAAGGCCCCTACGCCATCCTTAAGAAAAATTAATGATCTCATCTACCGCATTAAACTGTCAGCGGGAAGTAAATCCAAGGTATATAACATTGGAAAATTAGCGCCATGCCGTAGTCCAGATCCTCCCCGTAAGCACCCTGCAGTGTACTGCAGTCGTCATAAGTAAAAGTATGAACAGAAGAAGAAGGGGAAATATTCGAGAAATGTCAGTACACGTCAAGAAAATTCTCGACAGTTCGAGAAGGTTCGAGAAGGGTCAAGCAAGCTATATAAGTGGATGATCCTAACGTGAATGATCAGTTTTATGATAGACGTTATACGTTAATGTTACCAGTTGTATAGGTATTGTAAAAGTTAAGTTGAAATAAATTGATATACCAAAAACCATTGTAACAGTATTGTTGTCTTTTTTCTTCTTCTTTCAGATCTTTGCTCTTTTTATCTTATTTAACATCAATTTTGAATACTTCGATATACGGGGTGACAATTTATGAACTAATTTATAAACAGAAGATATCCGAAAATGCTTAAAACCATTTCTATGATTTTGTAACATTTATTTATTTTAAATAGTTTAATATTTAATTTATTTTCACTAAATAACTTTATATAATTGAAGGTTTGCCCACTTAATTTTACCTAAATAGGACAGAGAAGAACTTTAGGATAATGATGCCACGGGACGAGACGAGACGAGACGCGAGAGGCTTCTCACTCGTCTCGTCTGGTCTAGTTTCTTTCGTGATAGAAACATATTAAATTTAAATTTGGAAATGATATACTTCGAATGAAACACGAAAAAAAAATAAAATCTTAAAACAGAACAAATAATTTGTCAAGTCTCATTAGTACCTTAATTGGCAATAAGAAACACTTATAGAATCACCTCGGTGTCTCTTTGTGTGTCACAATAGTTTTACTAAAAGATTATTTGATACACATAACTGAAATTTGTAGTTTTTAATGGCCCAAATTAGGCGTTAACTAAAATATGAATACTTTCTCTTGAAAGTAAGTTTGGTCGGAGGTGGAAGAGGTTAAATTGGAAATTAGATTATTTTTGGGGCCATCGTGTGCTACATCATTTTGAATCATGAAGAAGAATAATTTCCTGGCCGTAGTTGAACTTTATGTAAATACAAATTTACTGGTTTATTCGGTCGTTTTTATTGTTTTTATAAAATTTAAGTACAGGCACTACATATGTTTCGGAAACACTGTTCCATCTTCTGGTGCCAGTTTATTAAATAGTGTAACAAGTTGTATCACATAAAATATGACACAGAAAATGTGTCCCAAAAAACTTTATACAGATGGAAAAAAGTTCATCTTACATTTCACAATAATGGCAAGGAAAAATCATGTAATGATCTTCATCAAATTTCAAATGAAATTACTTTTTATTTGAATTATAAAGAGAAATATTATTGTATGAATGGTTTATTTAAAACATTTTGGATTATGGATCACACTTTGTTTATATCGCGAAATATTTTGAAATATTGGCAAGCCTGTAGCTAGCCGTAGTGTTGCTGTTGCCTGTTAAAAGCTCCAAATATTTTTTAATTTTTACCGACAAAAATCGTTAGAAGTAATAAAGGGACCGAGCCTGAACTAAAATTAAAGGCTTATGGTAAGATTTTTGAATACTATTCTGAAAATATAATTCACTATTATTAAATTAATTGCAGCTTTGTCCACCCTATATTTAAAAGCAGACGACATGGTTTCTTACAAGCATTAAACAACAAAAAGCAAGAAAAGTCAAAGGGCTTTACCAAAAGAACCTACATTATTAAAAATAAGGGTTTTCTACAGGAAGTTTTTAGTAAAAAGTAGTTACAAATAATTTTATAGAAAAAAACGTGGACTTTAGGAGAAACATAAAATGTATATTTATATCAGAAATAAAAAATACATTTTGTCAGTTTCTAGGATATATGAACAGTACGAGTATAATATACTTAAAAAAATGTTTATTTTTATTAATTTTCATGATTGAAAAAAGCTGCTCACATTTATACGTGCTGCCAAATGTGCAGATTATTTTTAGTGCGAAAACTGTCAGCTGTGGATCCTTTTCTATAGAAAAATATGTTCTGTAAAATTCACTTGGTTCCATATCAACAAATTTGGACTTCAAATATGTCTTCTTGAAGCTCGATCAACTCGATTTGTAGGTAAAGCGGAGCATCTTCCATATTACAATTATAAGGATTTGCAAAAATATTAAAAGTGCTATCCATATTCTTGAAATCGGAAAATCGATCAATAAATTGCTCAGAAAGTAGTTTCAATTCTTCAGCATAACGACCGTATTCAATGTTTTCGTGACTGGATAATGTTGAAAAATGAAAACAATTTTTAGTTCTCATTTGTGCTTCCCACAGGTGAATTTTGTTTTGAAAAGCTATAAGACACAGCTTATTTACCAATTTGTTACGCACAACCAAAATTGTGTTACGTAAAACCACGCTGGTGCCAATTTGCTACGTAATAATTAAATTGAGTGTTAAATCTGTTACATGACAAGCTAAGTGTCAGAAATGCTACCCTAGTTACCCTCGGCCTAGAATTTAACTAGCAAATTAATGGCACTATATTTATTGAGCAAACTGTTTGCTGGATTAATGCCCCTTCATATTGTATTCTTTTAAAACAGAAATTATGTCATTGTACAAAAAACACATAGGTTTACTACTGTGCTAAATAAAAAAATATTCATCAGTCCATTTGTCTTGGAATTGACGACATTCTGCGTCCACTTTCCGCTTTTTTGAACCAGACATGTTTTTGCTTGAATATTTCCCGCGTCGTACTCTCGAGCATACGTGAATATGCGATGCGAACTTTGTCAGTTGTTAAGAAGTAAAAAGGTGACGCGCGCTGAGCGTTTTATATATTACCCCCAATAAGCAATTAGAATACTCTTGATCGTATGCGAGCGTTTTAAGCACATCTAGAAGCTTCTCAAATGTTCATTTGTATATTTTTTTCTGACGACTGTTTCTTACGCGATTTGTGGCGTTCCACTTCGTACGCTTAATATTATTATTTATCGATTTTAGTCATTATAAGTTAAAGAACACAGTGTCGTTTCAGTGCGTACGCTTAATGAAATTACAAATAAACTATGTTTGTGCTAACTCTATAATTTTTTGGCATTATTTGTATTTTCTGAATCTCTCGCGGACAGGGGGTTGCCCTCATATGATGTAGACTCATTATTACTATTGACTTTATGTATTATGAAATATTTGTAACTCTTTTGTTCTTTAATAAAACAATTAAGGGCGTTGCACAACGTGCGATCCTTTAGCAGCCTGAGACGAATTAAAACCTGGTTAAGAAGTACTATCCGAGAATACCGATCAAGGAGAAGCGACAGTAGCTGTCGGTGCCTTTGATATCGGATGTATCTTTTTCACAGCATGACTTTGATTGATACACAACTTAGCACGCTGAGTAAACATGCTTATTTTCTACACTGAGCGAAATAGTTTGGCAAACTATCTGAAATCATTGTTGTAGTCCATGCGCAAATGTTGCAATGTGATTTAGTTACATTAAAGTAGTTAGGGTTAATAGCAATGCTGAAATTTCGGCACCAAAATATAATTCATTATGTAATAATTAATTATTTGTTATAAAAGTAAAAGACGTTTATTATTTTATAATTTATCTATAAAATTTGTTCAATATTTGGTTTATTTATTGTTAAAAATGTAATAAAAGCCCATATTTAAATTAAATTACCTTTTCCTTAACTAAAAATAAGGTATAAAAATTAAGAGTGCCAAAAAAAATTTAGGTAACAATTAAAAAGACATTAAGTTTGAGAGGTTTAACTAAATATTTGCAATGCGCATATATTTTTAAAGCTTTTAGGTTTAAAAAGTACTTACATATTTTTAGAATTTCTAGATTTATATTATATTAAACGGACTTTCAAGTTTATCACTCATTTCTGTAGAAACAAGTGTTTTCTCGCCAAGTTAAACCAGATGTTATTTAAGGTTTATGTATTAAGAGTTAAATACCTGGCCTGGCTATCACCCAGACAATACAAATATGTCCATTAGACGTCCATTCGATATACAATTTTGGATGTCTAGACGTCCAAAAATGAGTTTTCTGGACTTCCGACATCCAATGGACGTCCAGTGAAGTATACAAATAGCACACTTTTGACCATTCAGTGGACATCCAGTTCTGGAATAGATTTGGACGTCGAATACTGGACATTCAAAAAACGTCCAGGATTATATTTCCATTGAGACGACATCCTCACTTTTTTACAGAAACGCAACTCACCACACACTATTTTATATTATTAATAATTTGTTCATTATTTTCGTAAACCTTTATATACCATTTATTTATTTTTAATTAAAAATAGCTTGACCTGAGCAGGCTTCGAAATCACGACACATCCATTATCGTTTTACGCTTTCAATCGCTAGACTAGCTCGACCAAGGAACCACTTGAAAACTTTTTACTAGATACAGTTATAATTGAATAAGATTTCAAACTTCCGCTGATAGAATGAAATGCAATAGATTCAATTTGTCAATTTTTAATGAATAGTTATATTAAAAAAAAGAAGTATATATAGATGGGTATTATCTGGTAGGCTTAATAAATAATGACCTAAGATGGACGTCCACTGGAATAAACTTAAAATTAAGTCCAAAAACAGACGTTCTCTGGGTATCGATATTCAGCTGTCAATTTAATTAGCATAAACGGACGTACACTGGATGCCTGGATATGGACGTCCTGACCCTCAAATAGATCTAAAGTGGACGTCCATTGGACTATGTGTGCATAGACGAATTTTTAGAAATAGTACTTATTTAAGTATGCACCAATATTTCCAAAATCAACTCCAGTATGATTCATTCAATAAATGTAAATATGAATGGGCAAAACATCTTTATATGGACATAATTGTAATTTACAATTTAGCTATAATAAAGGGATTTCGCCCACTTTGATTAATCCTAATTGAAACACGCGAATTTATTATATTTTTTTAAATTTAATTTCAAAATAAAATAAACAAAATCTGCAGTTCATTGTTTATTAAATTAATTTAAAAGAATAAAAACATATATTTCACAAAATACAATACCTACATATGAAAAATAAAATGTCAAAAATGATCAAATTATTATACTCAATATTTATGCATCTGATAAAATTCTTAGTTTCCTAATAACTTTTTGGCACATTTTATATCTGTATTAGAATACCTAAGTGTGCAAAAATCTTCATCTTATTACTACACAAAACAAACACCAAAAAATATTACTTAACATTGCTCACGTACTAAACACAACTTGGACTGACTTTGACAGATAACATAATTTCAAGTGATACACAACTTATTTTCGCACATGCGCGTTACAAAACGGTACACTGAAAACACCAAGCTGTCGCTTCTCCCTGATCGGTATTCTCGGGTACTATGGTGGAAAGTCGCCTCAACGGTCTTGAAACGATAAGTGTTTGTCAAAAGATTGTTACTAATAACGTAAAAGAATTCACAAAAAACGCAAAAAGATTATGTTTTAATTAAGATATTTTTGTTTATTAAAATAAACAATTAAAACTTTACAAATCGTATTTTTTTTACCTACAATTCTTATCCTCTACCATCCTGCCCCCTGATCGATTGTCTGGCGTCGCCCTTGAAAACAATGCTTTAAAATCAGAGTTGATTTATTATTTATTACTAAAAATATATGTTGCATGTTTATTAGTATTTCTTATTACGCTACATTTTTAGTAGACATTATACAAACAGCAGAGATTTTTTTTAATTCGGTGCTACACGTTTGATGCGCACTTCACATGAAAAAGTTTGAGAACCGCTGCTCCAAGTAATTATTAATTAGGGGCAGAAAACGTTAGAAAATATTGTTTGATCTGCAATAGTTAAACTTACTCACATATGAGCTGGCATATTACAGATAATTTATTTAAAATATACATAATAATGTAACTAATAACTGTTATTTAATTATGATAATCAGCTATACCTACCGACTTAGGCCACCATACCATTAATAATTGTATCCTACTTCATTGTCGAATATCTATATATTCGAGACTTCTAAACCCCAGCTTCCAATTCCTTAATTCCTTCCTCAGACTGTTCACTAAGAAATAAATGTTATTCATCTAGGAAAATTACAGTAAAAGCTAATACGTAACTTTAGAGGAACATGACAGTTCACAACTTTATAATTAATATTGAAAAGTTCCACTTTGGAGTGACAAAGAGAGACAAAGGTGGGGGAGGCAACGCGAATTATTTGTGATGTAAAATGTGTGTCATTACGTTCGGATGAATTTTGAAATGTACTACATGTTCGAAAGTAATTCCCATTTAATATGACTACATTTTGCGTTAGTGCTATTTATTATAAGCTAGTTGAAATTTAAGAAGGTTTAAATAATAATTAATAAATTTATTTATTTATTTAATGCACCACCCAACAGTAATAACCATTTAACGGGTGGAAAGACAATATAAATAGAAACAATAATAAAAACTGTAAATATATGATGAGTACAGGGGAAAAAGATGAAGGTCCAAAAAATTCAATTCTGAGTAATTGTGATTTTTATTTAGGAAGACTACTGGAGAACATGGTATCCAAAAAAAGTATTGTTGAATATAATTATCGCCAATTTAAAATAAAATCCTTTTTGACAGAATATACAAAAAAATTATAAATTTTTAATACAAAAAAGATGAAGGTCCATGATTTACAAAAATTGTAATCCTAACAATGTGGTAGGTATTGCTGTAAAAGAAGCCTGTACCTTTTGAGAACAGAATCTTTAGATACTGTAGGTCTTCAAATTTGGCTTTAGGTATAGCTATTGGCCCATCATAAGCTAAGCAATTTTTCTATGTACGGGGATGATTTTCAGTTACAGTTAATTTTCTGACCAGTCTTGTAGGAAAAGGACACTTGGTCATGGTCATACAGATACCTGCTAGAAATTTTGTCCAACTCTTGAAAATGCATTGATCTTCACAAGAAATAACTTTAAAAGGGCTTGGTTTTGTTCGGGAATCCCTTAAAACTGCATTCTATTCTTGAGGGAGTTCAACATACGTTTTTTGTTTCACTAAACCCATATTTCTATGGCATTCAAGATACAAATATCCGCGAAGAGAAAAAACCACTTTGATTTTCTTAAGTCTTTTAACAAAATAAACAATAACATGTAACATTATGAACACTGAGAAGTTTTTATTTTGTCCACAGCATGAATCACAAAATATTGTAAGCTCCTTCACATCAAAATCCAGATAGTTAAAAATAGTAGTGAAGCAACATCATCAGCACCCTTTTTTCCTGTAACTTCAGTATAAGTGTAGAAAAGAGCTTTAGAGGTCGAAAGGACGTGTATGTAGGAAAGTTGTCTACGATAATACGTATAATTAGTTGTAATATTCGGCAAATAAAGATTTTTTTGAAAATCCATTACAATAACTTCCTTGGTTTTGTCTTTTTGAGTCTCGAGTCTAGCCGCTTTTTTACGCTTGTATAGGTGTCAGCTGTTTTTAAATGTACTTATTTTTAAACTTGCAAGGTTCGTAGTTCTGTTATATTTATTTATTATATTTTTCTTTCAATGTCGTCAATTTTTACCTTAAACTCATCGCACGTACTACACGTATTACATCGTGGGTACCCAAAAGCAATATTAAATTTGGTGTTAAGTAAACCTTTGTTGTTCTTTAAAAGATCTAATGTGTTCCATGACTGAATCTGTTACTTCTCTGGAAAGTCGATTAGGTCTGGAAGAGTGCTTTCCTCACATATCTAATGGCGCTGAACCCTTTGATTTCAATCCGCTTTGTATAGTTTGTAGTCTTTTGCAGTTATGCCATGTACGGCTAAAAAAGATTTATGACACTGTGGGATTTCACAAAGTTCGTTGTTTTTTAAGAATCTCACCTTATTAAGTGTACGTAAACGAATTAAAGTGAGCTTCTTCTTCAGATTTCCTGGGACGATGGTATGTTACAGGTTTGCACGTTATTAACACGCTCAGATAAAGAGATTGTTCATTATAACTTTGTAGTTGATTAAACTTAGACACGTTTGTGCTTAAAATCAGCTGCAGTGAGATTTTGAAAACATTTAAATATTGAGCATTGTCCAGTTTAATGACTACTTAACCGTAACTTTTTAGTTACATCCTGCATTCGTCCATAGGATTTTCTTTTCCTTGTTATTTATTGCTTGGCCATTATTCAACAACAAAAAATAAACCACGAAACTTAATAATCAATAATTGCACTATTAAAATTAAACAACATTAAAAACTCAGTAACTAAGCAGTGAACTAAATGAATAGGTGTTTACGATTGTAAGCTGGCGCAACAGCGCGCCGTTGCCATTTATGGACTGTCATCTATCTTGCTCACAACCTCTGGTACCCTCATCTTCTTTGCCCACCACTATAAATTTTAAATCGTCTAGATAGTATTCTATGTTAGTCTTATTTCGGCAAAAAAATAACCCTAATCTTTTTCCCCTGTACTCTTTATATACTATTGTTATATAAACAAACTGTAGTTGGACAGCTATTACAGGATAAAATACTATATGTTTAATTGACAACAAATACTAACATCTAATATAAGATTGCACAATTAACTAAAATTTAGTGGTACACATAAGTAACATTTTATTATTACTTAAAGTAACACGTTTAATTTTATACTTATTGCAAGCAAAAATATCCAAGATGGTACTCATTAATTGCTTGATATAGTATGGAACATTTAAAATGTTTTTTCTTACAGCTTGCAAATAAAAACTAAAATAAACTCTTAGACCTGTGCGTGG
This sequence comes from Psylliodes chrysocephalus, assembly GCA_927349885.1. Classification (NCBI taxonomy): domain Eukaryota; kingdom Metazoa; phylum Arthropoda; class Insecta; order Coleoptera; family Chrysomelidae; genus Psylliodes; species Psylliodes chrysocephalus. Next base: position 65,124,300 of record OV651816.1, read on the forward strand.
CATTTTCAAATGAACATTATTTACCAAAGCAATGACGTTACCATTAAGAACTTTCCACAGTAGTGTAGTGTTATTTGCTAAGTAATTTGAGGTTTAGCCAGATCAGAAAGTTTAAACCATAAGGAAAGCCTCTTGGTGGTAAATGCCGTCTAATATTAAAGAAGCAGATTTAATAAATTTTCTTTGATCTTTTTCAATCTGGTCAATATAGACATTATATCTGGGACTCCATACCTCAGATGCATATTCGAGATTCGATCGAACCAAGCTGTTGTATAAGATTTATAATGTGGATATATCAGAGAATTATTTGCAACTTCTTATGACAAACCTTAGGATCAAAATATATACCCCCAGGTCTCTTACAAACTCAGGCCTGTTAACAATAATATTACGCAAACTATAATTAAAAGTAAAACCTGTTAGTCGCCTGGTAAAAAACATAACCGAATATTTTTTCTGGATTGAATGTCAGTGACCTATTTTGGCACCAATTTGCTATATCATCAAGAAACTTTTGGATAACTTTGCAGTCATTCATTTGTTGAACGAACTTACACTAATAATTTTAAATCATCTGCATACATTAAAACTTTTATATCCTTGATGTTACAACAATATCATTCAAGAAAATGGTGAAAAGAAAAGGCCCTTAAATTTAACCCTGCAGAACTCCCGATAGCGGTGGGAACTTTTTTGACATATATTCACGACACTGAACATACTGACGTCTGTCCTGTAAATAAGATGCTATAAGCAGATGTAGCTGAGCGCTTAAACCTATGGCGGAAAGATTCACTAATAATTTAACATGGTCAATTCTGTAGGAAGCTCTGGAAAAGTCAGTATATATTACATCTACTTGACTCCTTTTATCTAAGGCATCTGATATAAACTGTGTTGATCAAATAGGTTTTATGACCGTGGACCTAACTTCCATGAAATCGTGTTGATCTGAGGATATATATCGACAAATATGATTAGATAAATGGTCATCAAGAACGAATTCTAATATCTTAGCAAAGTTACATAAAACACTAATGGGTTTATAATTCTAAAAATGATTTTGATTGCCTTTTTTTGAACCGGAGTTACACAAGATATCTTCCTCTCACTAGGGATAGTACAAGATTTTAAAATTTTATTAAACATTGTATGTAGAGGAGTTGCAAAAATAAATGCACAGTTTTTTAATAAGAAAAGAAGATAGATTTGATATATAGTATTCGCAAATATGACGTCAATTCAGCATAGTTGGCGGTTGTTGTTTAAGAAAAATTATTAAATACAATGATCTGCAAAAGCCTGTCTTCGATAAAGCAATCATTATACTCTATTGATGTTGGTATAGAAAATGAAGAATTTTTAGAATTCATGTAGCTCCAGCATTGTTTAGGATCGCTTTTTATGTTTATTTCAATATTTCACAAATACGAAGTGTGAGCCAATGGGATTTCTTGTTTAATATTAGAGCAAAGGCTTTTAAATAAATTTTGTGCATCTAACGACTGAGTGGATTTATAGGTTCTAGAAGCTTTTTATTTTTGTCGAATCATGTTAATTATGATACCATTAAACAACAGCTGATAAGTTCTGGAATTCGTTTTCTAAAGGGGAATATGTTCTCTAAAAACATAGTTTTTTGTTAAATGTAAACTGAACACATATCTATTTTATCTACATTCTGCAGAAAGCTCCAATTCATTGCAATATAAAGACTTGGGAAATTAGCTTTATTTTTATTGAACTGCATATTATCTGAATAGTGAAAAAAAAGTCTTTTAAACCGTTAAGTTTTTCAGAATTTGAAAATATTTTAGGAAAAGGGGGTATGCGTAGGTTAAATGAAATAGAAGAAACAAAACTACAACTTAAAGAAAATGATGGATTTCTGTATTTATATAAGGTTTTTCAAAGGGATAATAAAGATTTAGAGAAGACAGAAAAAGAAGAAGAAGTAAGAGGTGATGAAGAAAAAGTCATTCTTATAGAAAAAAAAGAGGAAAATTTTATTGCCGTCGAAGAATACATAGATACAGCTAATATTGAGGTCTACGATGTTGATAAAGATATATTACTTAATCCAGAAACTATTTAAAAAAATGATAATAAACAAAGCAAGTAAATATTGGACTTCTTAATAAAGAAAAATTTTTAATTGATTTAGAGTTTCCAATTAGTATTGCTAAAAAAAAAAAAATTTGGATAAAGAAAATTTGTTGGTTTTTGACGATATTACAAATAGATACTCTCCCACTTCTTTGCTTCCAAAAATATCTACTCCTGAATGTAGTAAATTGAAACATTTATCCGAGCTTTCAATCGTTTCGTCTTCAATAGATGAAAAGGGTATAACATATATTCTAGTGTGGCCAGTTACTCCTCACAGAAGAGGAAAAAAGTAGTGAAAAGGACCACTTCCGTGCTAACATCTGAAGAATGGAAATCCATCGAGAGAGAAAATATTAAAAAAAAAACAACAAGCTGAAAAAGAAAAAGATATAAAAAAGAAAAGACTGGAAAATGCAGAAAAAAAGAAGCAAGCCTTAAGTATTACAAAGTTGCAAGTAAAAAGAAAAGGATGCAATACTAATTTAAATACTACAAAAAAAATAAAGTCAAATGAAAATAAAGATACCCCTTCAGCTTTAGAAGAAAAAATTAATGTAATAATCAATATACTTATTAAGGATAAAGCTAGTTATCTTCGAAAGATTCAATTTGACAATAATTTGGAGTTACTAGAAAAATATTGAGGTAATCATTGATCTATTAAAGATTCCATGGAGTCTACTAAAGATCCGATTGGGACTTCAGTAAGACAAAAAAATGAGGTTGATTTTTAGGGGATTATGTTTTATTTGTACCAACAATTTAAAAGATATAATGGAAGGTATCAAATGTTTAACATACCAGAGAGTTTTTCACCCCTACTGCATCAGGAAATATAATCCAGTGCCGTCTATTGTTAAATCTTACATTTAAAATGCCTGTTGTAGAAAAAAATCAATAATATTTTTTTAACTTTTGTTCAAAATAAACTGAGATGTGACAACTAACCACTAGTTTTATTAAAATGTTTTTTTAATGCCATTAATGATTAGAGAGGTGATAACTACTATAATACAGTGCCAATTAATATTATAAATTGTGATTCATATGCCAATAACTGCATCTATTAACTGTGTAAAATAAATAAGTTTTTTCTTAAAATACATTTTATTTTTATAAGGTATTTTTTTCAGTATCATATTATACAACCTATTAAGAATATTGTTGTGTATAAAGTTTTTAAAATGAATAAAAAGACAAATTTTAATTTATATTTACAGATAACTTGAGTCCTAAGAACGACTTAAAATGGTAATAACTATACCTCTTACCCTAGTGAATTTGTATTTATTGTTGAAATTACTATGCATAATGATGGATGATAATCATCTTCATTTAATACTATTGCATTATGTCGGTAACTAGTGCATGCATTATTAAAGTAAACTAATATCATATTAGTCTAATCAAATAGACCTTTAAATTAAAAATTTTGAAAAAATATAGGAATTAAATTTTTTTAAGGTTTCTGTGCCATGGAAGGCTACGTAACATATTATATATGGGAGACCTTGCTCTAAGTGGGAGACTTTCGAAAAGTTCATCAACTCATGTGACAGATGAAAACGAGGAGTTATGCTCAAGTGCTTCGTCGTTCAATTGGTCATAGTTTGTCCTCAACGATTATGTGTTGCAATGTGGCATTAAGACTTGGAGGAGATATGCATTGGGGGTATTACGACATGTGGAAATTTGTGACAATGGTTAACATGGGAGATGGTCCTTAATGACAATATGGTGCAGTGAAGAATTGGGGGGCGGGGTATTCACCGGGCGACTTGACAAATTAACGTACGGTTACATAAGTTTTGCGAAAATTTCAAAGGCCAAATATTGTAGCATTTAGAATTTCATAGGTTAAATACTTTGATAATTACAAATTGAAATATTATTAAAATGAAGTAATCTTAATAAACCTTCCTTCTAGAAAATAGTTTTTTTATTTAAAATAAGTAAATAACTTTAGCATTTAGTTATCTTAAAAAGGTTTGTTTATAGTAAATATATGTTCATTTTAATAGGTTAACATTCTTTACTAACGTCACCGAACTAAAACTAGTTCAGTGGTCAAAGTGTGGCAATGTTTGTTTGTATATAATTTTGGTCTTTGACATTTTCTTTGACATTTGGTTTGTCAGAATTCTCTGCCAATGTCACCGAACTAAAACTAGTTCCGTGTTCAAATTGTGGCAATGTTCGTTTGTATATAATTGTGGTCTTTGATATTTGGTGTGTCAGAATATTAGTGGTTCTATGAGTTGGCTGAAGGCCTTCATAAAGCGACCTTACACTTTTAGCAACGTGTTTCTAATTCTAAACATGTGATTGGTCAGAATTTTTGGTCGAACCTCAGAATGTTTGAGAAGTTGCCTTTCTGTGTACGCGCCGAAGATATCGGCAGCATCGTGGTATTATTGCCAGCTGATCAGGAGTATACTTGGGACATTTTTGTCTTTTACGATATATTTGACTACTTCTTTTTAAAATTCTGCAAATTGTACTTTGAGAAATTTTATTTGCTCTGTCTATTTTTCGTTGAGACACGCCGACCCTCAATTTTGTTCTTCTCACTATTCTACAGCATTGCTGACGATTAAAATGACGTGGTCTTCCACTTTTCGGGAGATTTTGGCATGGAATTCCCTGTACGCAATCTGCTATGGTCCGGTATATTGTACTCACCGATATCTCAGTCTCAAAAAATTCGAACAATTTCAACCTTAGAAGGAAAGCCCACTCATGCGACAAGTCGCGCGCGACTGATCGCGAGGCATTGCGCGCGGCAATACTTTAGATGTTTTTAAATGACTCAAAGCCCATTAACGCGGTTCTGTCCCGTGGTTTCACGCGGCTGAAAATTAGAAATGACAAGCCCGCGATTTTCCTGCCGCATGCGGCCAGCGTTATCATGAATTCATATGGAGCATCATTCATACAAACGTCAAGTCGCTCGCGAAACGCCAGTTGAGAGTTGGAGTTTCCTGTTTTACTTTTCGACAGTTCTAGTGAAAATCCGATATTCAAGACCGACCTTAAATATCGAACAGTTAATTAAAATAAAATAGCGAAAAAAATATTTGTTCGGGAATCTGCGCTATCAGTTCTTCAAATGACACTACTCTTATTTTGAAATATTTGAAGAACTTATCTACTTGTTGATGTAAATCCTTATGTAATAAATTAAATGCGCCTTTTACGTAAGGGTCAATAAATAATGAATGAACCCAGTACCTACGTCGTTTCAATTTTTTCTGCCGACGACCAGATTAAAACAACACCGTTACTACTTCTTCCATCTCTATTTTGATACTGAACGTCTGTGTCGCTGCTTGTCGTCTGTTAAAAATCGCACCTAAAAAATCGCATGCGGCAGGTCGCGCGCGACATGTCGCGTGAGTGGGCTTTCCCTCTTAGGCATTCGCCCAACCAAATTGTAAATACTTTTTCGGATTTTCAACTTATACGACATATGAGTGAACAAAATGTTAGTCTATAAATGTCAAAGTGAAGCTTAAAGACCAAACAAACTTTTGTTTCTGTAGCCATCTAGTGACATCATATAGGAATCCCATAAGCACACGTTAAGTACTTCAAAGTGGACAGTTGGCATGATTGTACATCGTCCAGAAGGACACTAGCGTCTAACTTCGTTAATATTATGTCGATTAGAACAAGGTAGAGTGCGTTCAATATTAAATGACTGGTGTAATAAATAAGGACAAAATATGTTCAGTATTATCATCTTCCTTATTGTTAGTCAAATTTGTGTTGATAATTCGCCTCTTTACCCTCATTCTGTAATACACTATTTTTATGAATAATTTTTTGCGTATACTCTCGAGTCCTTTTTCAAAAAAAAAAATATTTAGATTTTTGTGAAAAATAACAAAAACCATAAATTTTTAATTTTTACCAATAACTATGATATTTTAGAATGTAATTTATGCTAGCTAGTTCATGAGGCCGATCTAAACTATTCATAAAAAAAATCTACATAAAATTTAAATAGGTCTACTCGAACTCCTATTATTATGTCATTATTAAAATTCTGTACAAATCACTTATACGACTTCTACAAAAGATATTTTATAAATCAAAGTAGACGTAATTTATGAGGTCCCACTAGGAGCTCCGTGAAACTAACACACTAATTTACGAAAATTTTATTTTAATAGCTGGGTCATATTTCAAACTCAAATAGCATATCATCTAATTTTATAGCAAGATGGGTATCCTTACAAAAGAATACGTGAGCGTGTTCTTGTTTAGTACTTACAGGGTGACTCATGATTATTAAATGTTTAAAAACGTACAGGGTGTTATTTAAAAGTAATTATTAATTTTTACTAGATTTTAAAAATCTTTACAAATACCTATATTTATTTAAAAAAAAAAACTACTAAACCGAGGACCCTCTAATACTACCCTTAAATATGTGGAAGCCTAATATTTTTTTTTATTTTGCCTCGGATATGGGGTAACTTGGTCACCTAAGTAAAAGTCCACGAAACTAGCTATGTAATTGATTTTGTAAGGAAGTAATCCCGAATCCTGTTAAAAATACAGTCCCATTTATTGCCATCTTGAATTAAATATCTTAAATAATACCTTTAAAATTCTAATAAAAATGTTTTGTGCCACCCATATTATACAATATATTTCCCAGTGTATGATCAAATGAAATAACATTCAGTATAAAATCATATGATAATGTATTGTAAAAAGAGCACTTGCATACAGATGAGTAGATAATATAACATCCAGATGGATGGCTCAGCTGTTATCTACGAGAACTGCAGAGACACAGATAGGGCAGGACACCATCTCCATCTGCAAAACCAGAGGATGTCCACACGGTGGAGTTCTATCCTTACTAATGTGAAGCCTAACCGTAGACGAACTTCTATGCAGATTGACTGACCTTGGTATACCCTGTTAAGGTTATGCTGACGACATAGTCATATTTGCTAGAGGCAAGTTCAGTAATATCCTGTGTGATATAGTCCAACGAGGACTAGAACATACCAAAAGATAGTGCCGTGAAGTAAGACTAAGTATAAACCCTACAAAAACAACACTAGTATTCTTTTCAAGGAAAAGAAATCTTAATCTCAGAACCGTTAAATTAGAAAATGGTCTGGAGATACCTAGAACAATTTAATGAGCTAGGGGAGAAAAATAGAGTTAGTCTCATTTAGTTCTCGGGACATAACGGGGTACAGGATAACGAGATTGCAGATAGTCTTGCAAGGAAAGGGGTTTAAACACCCTTAGTAGGACCTGAGTCGTTCTGCGGTATCAGCAGTAACATAATATTAGGAGAGATTAAAAAAGAATTGGGCAGTAGAAGAACCGATAATTGGAACAATCTCTTGGACAGGCCAAGATACTTCTGGGTAAATATAATCAGGAAAGATCGGAAGCCTGCATCTGCCTGAGCAAGATTAGGCTACATATTGTAACAGGGATCCTTACCGGGCATTGCCGACTAAGAGGACACCTAAGTAAACTGAGAGTAGTAGAGTGCAATTCTGTGAGGAGGAAGACGAAACCTCCATTCACATCCTAACTGAATGTGTAGCACTCCAGAATCCAAGGGCACTATACCGAGGAAAAACACTGTATTTGGAGTGTAAACTAAATATAATCAAAGAAAATAAAAATTTGTGAATTGGCAAAGAAATTTGACCTACCGGAATTCACAGTCCGAACGGTTATAAAAGGTAAAGCAAAAATTTCAGAAGCTGTGAAAGGCTCTCAATCTTTGAATTCAAGCATAATTCGTAAACGTCACGGTATTATCGCTCAGTAGGAGACAATGTTACAATTATGGTGTGATAATCAGGTAAGACTTAAAAATTGTGCTGTTGACCAAAACATAGTGTGCTTTCAAGCAAAGCAGATTTTTGACAAACGCTGACAAATAAGTTGCGTCTCTTTATCCAGAAAAACTCAAGAAAATGATTCAAGATGGTGGCTACTCTAGCCAACCCATTTTCAGTGTAGACGAAACCGGTCGTTTTTGGAAGAAAATGCCTAAAAGAACTTTTAATACGCGTGAAGAGAAAACCTTTCTAGGTTTTAAAGCCGCCAAAGATCGACTGACAGTGATTTTTGGTGCGAATACAGCTGGTGATTGTAAATTGAAACCTCTCTTAGTTTATCGCTCAGAAAATCCAAGAGCCTAGAAAAACAAAAATTTTAAACTGGTTTGCCCGTCATTTGGAAATCTAATGCGAAAGCTTGGGTGACAGCTTCTTTTTTTTGAAGACTGGTTTGGTCATCAATTTATTCCTGAAGTTATTACCAATTGAAAGTGATTGCTACTAATTGACAATGCACCAAGTCATCCTCCTACAACTCTAATTAATTTAGATCCACGGGTGGAGGTTGTATTTTTGCCACCAAACACTATCAGCTTGCTTCAAACAATGGACCAGGGAATCATTAAAACATTTGAATCTTACTACATAAGGTGATCATTTGCACATCTAAATGAAGCTATAAGACAAAATAACGAGCTTTATGTCAAAGACTTTTGGAAGTAATTTAATATTTTAGATGCTGTAAGAATTATTGGACAATCTTGGAATAAGATTTCACAAAAAAACTTTGAATTACGTCTGGAAAAAGCTATGTTCATTTTTTTTTCACCACAGAAACCCAAAGAGAATCAGCTTCAGATTCTGAACAAATCGATGGTATAATTGAAGAAGTTGTCATTATTGCCAAACAATTAAATTTAGAGGTGGATGCTGATGACGTCTAAGAATTGCTGGATTCACACAACCAATAGCTAACAATTGACGAGCTTTTAGAAATGCGTGAACATGATGTAGACATTGAACAAAATGATTGGTTAGACCCATTTAAATCGGAAAATCAAATGACGATTTCAAACTTAACAGAAGGCCTAACTACAATTCAAAAGGGGTTAAAAATTTTAGAAAAATAGATTCCAATGAAGACCGCGTTTCTACTACAAAACGAGAAATAAAAAAATTACACCATACACTAAGACTTCCAATGATTAATTCATTAAAACAAATTCATGCAAAACGTCTTAATTAATATTAATTATACAAAAAAAATCATACTAAAAAACTAAACAGCTCAATTTTTATAATCAACTTTTAAAAATAACACTAACTGTAAATATTTTAAATAGTAATAGGTAATAATTAAGAAAACATATAACATAAAATCCACATTGAGACACTAACGGCGTTTAAAATGTTCAAAATGTTTTTTTTTCTCATGAATATTTTGTTTATTGTTACCTTATCACTTCAATCTAGGATCGTACTCGCTGATACCTACTGTCCGTATTTTCTGAAACGAATAGAAGCCCACAGAATAATAGCGGTGCGTTTAATATACAATAGCGGAATAGGGCGTCAACAAATTAAAATTAAATAAAAAAAAATAATGAAGGGTTCCTTGATCAGTTACACGAAGAGGGTGCAAGATTAACGGTACTACTGGTAACGGTACCGGCATCACGAATCGTTTTTATCATCACCTGTAAAGACAATGATTGAGTTTTATTTACACCTTATATACTCAGAAATTAAGAACATTTTTGAGGATTAAAAAATTTGTTTCTAATAGATGACTCTAAGAATGGCAGATGTTTTCAAGTAGATGCAATAAGGACTGTTTACAGATAAATTACAAACAAGCTAAAATAAAGGCCTGATGAAAAGTATTTATACAGGGTTTACCAAAAAGTTAGGTCTTAATTTATACAGAATATTTTGGAGTTAAAATTAAGTCCATTAGACCTATATGTAGAGAAAGTGAGCCAAATATTAATTACTGTTTTGATGTCTGTACATATTACGTTCAAAATGTCTTCTGTAGGTTCTTTATAGCTTTAAAAACTCTAATTTATATATTTAAATCTATTGCACACGAGTCTCAGGAAAATATTCTATAGAAAATTGTATTTTCGTATCAAATACGGAATATGTCCCTAACTTGGAACATATGTTTAAGGGAAAATAAAACAGGACCATTATACAAAACATCTTATTACTTTATGCAACATAAAAAAATAAATCAATCAACATAAAAGAATTTCATCGGATATATGTATAAGGAGAATGCATGTTAACTCCTTTACAAAATTTGTACAAAGATTTATATTGTTTTTTGACCCAAAATAGTGGGCATATGTATATCCACTGTTTACCCGTGACGTTTTTTCATGGCTACTTGTGGGTTCCAAATTAGGGACATCGCACCATTCCATATTAGGTACAACACCATTTTAATTTTCGGACAAATCCAAACTAAAGAAAGAGGTACCCGTAGTCCTATGTCAGTGGATAAAAGCCAGCCTAGAAGAAAGGGTAATAACATCATCTCTAGGCGAAGCTACACTGACAGCTAAAGCAGGCAGGGTCTGTCTCCAAGGAGAGATACTATCACCCTCCTCTGGTCAGTCCTAGTGAACGAGCTCATAAAAAGGCTAATATTTGCAGATTTCTACTGCCTAGGGTATGCCGATGACCTGGCGTCGTCGTAAGAGGCAAGTTCGCAGGTACAATATCGGAGCACACACAAACCGCTCTAAAAATTGTTGACGAGTGGTGCAGAGAGGAGGTACTAACAGTAAACCCTCCCAAAACCACAATAGTCAACTTTACAAAACGAAAAGTACAAACAGAACTAAAGTAACTAGTACTGAAAGGAATGGAATCCATTTGCTCAAGAGGCCAAATACTTGGGAGTCATCTTTAACCAAAAGTTAACATTTAATCAATACCCAAAAGAGCACAACATCCTTTAACTTATGTCGAAGGTTGTGTGGAAAAATTTGGGGACTACAACCGAAAATGTCCCTATGGTTATATACCAGAGTCATAAGGCCGATGACAACCTACGGGTCGGTGATATGGAGGCCAAAGACTCAGCAAGCTGGAGCCATTCGACATCTCAATGGCATTCAAAGGCAAGCATGCCTGAGTACCACGGGAGCTATGAGAACGACTCGAACAGCAGCTGTAGAAGTCATGCTAAACCTAACACCACTACATATACTCATTCAAGGCGAAGCCAGGTCTATCACATACAGACTGCACAAAGGTTCATCACCCATAAGCAGTTTGAATGGACGCGACTACAGCGAGCTATATAAAGAGTTAAAGAACGACCAAATAATGGGAATGCCTTCAGATGATATGCTCCCAAAGTATAGCTTACAAAAGCAGTATAAAGTAAGTATACCAGACATGCAAGCGGGACGGGAGGATCTCCTATTTATGCAGAATTCACCCAGTATACAGACGGCTCCAAAACCCATGAAGGTTCAGGAGTAGGTATATATAGTACCAAGCGAAAGACAAGAATCTCACTGAGCTTAGGTAAACATGCAACAGTATTCCAGGTAGAAATAGCAGCAATATATTACTGCGCAAAAGAGGTATTAAGACAGAAGGTAAATGGAAAAACGATTGTCATAGACAGTCAAGCGACGTTAAAGGCACTTATTTTCATGCACTCAAAGCTTGTGTGGGACTGTTTGGAAGCCCTAACAGAGCTAGGTAGTCAAAACAGACTAACCTTAGCCTGGGTACCAGGCCACAGAGGACATAAGGGCAATAAAGAGGCTGATTTACTAGCCCGAGAAGAAGTCTTAAATGCTCTTATTGGCCCAGAACCCTTCTGTGGTGTAACAAAATCAACTATCAGAACATTTACAAAGCAGAGGATATTTAAAAAATCTCAGAAGTGGTGTAAAAACTCTCTAGGACAGAGACAGGTCAAAGAGTTCCTAAAAGGAACATCGCCTAAACTCACCGAGTAGAAGAGACCTTGTGCTGATTCTGTCAGGAAGAGGAGGAAACGGCAGAACACATATTGTGCTACTGCAAAGGTCTAGCAAGACTGCGATTCCTTACACTTGGAGAAGAAAAATCAAGGACAACTAGCTATACCGGAGAACTACTTTCCAGTCTATGGAGCTACTATAAAAGACCGAATTAGACAAGGTGCTCTAAACAACGATTCAAGGATATCCATAATAGATCTGAAAAGGCCGGGGTGGGGGAGGCCACATGGCCCACAGTCCTAATTAAATCTCATCTAGAAAAGATAGTTATATTTTCTTCTCTTTTCTAAATTTACAATATGTATAAATGCAATTTTAGGCCGAATCATAACATTATAATATTGATTTCAGATTTTGACATTTAAAATTAATTTTTTAGCTTTTCCTTTCTAACCTGACACTTTTTCTTTCAATTAAAGTCTCCAGCATATCTGATATCTATATGTACGATGGATTAATTATAATTTTAGATTATAGTTTATTTCACATTTGAAAATTTGACATTACGTTTAACAATAAAAGAGAAAACAAAAAAATAAAAGCTGTAAATGGCGTTTTATTTTTTAAATAATTGAACACCGTTATTGAAAACTGGCCAGAAATGTTGGGGGTTATACTTTGACGTACTCCTTCAAAGATAACGTTAAAAACATTTTTTTTTTTTTTAATTTTTCGCCGGTAATGTCAAAAATGAGATTGGCAACACTGCACATGTCCCTTTTTTTATTATTACTATTGAAAAAAAAAAAGGTCGTAGGGAAATCAAATACAACAATTTTCTGAAATATTTGATTGAAAGTACCTATAAAATAATGATGGTGAATCATTTATTAACCAAATACAGTTTTATAAATAATCAAGTCAAAATTAGAAAAAAATCTTGTATGTTACACGTTACGAAATGCCCTAGTTTGTGTAATTCGTTCATTTTGCGTTACACAAAATAAGGCACTTCGTAACCGGTTACTTAAATAGCTATTAATTGACTCCCTAATATTCTAAATCATCGAACAGTATTTTCCGTAAATAATTCAATCATAAATAATTACCGGCATATAAGTACTAAAACATTTTTTTTTCTCTTCGAAGAGCAAGCTTGTCAAATAAACTTAAAATATAACGAAAGAAAAGGTAACCAATTTCTAATAAAATTTAGTTATTTATTTTATTTTGTGTGATTGTGTGTAATTCGAGCAGAAAGTACTTTTTTGGCTCAACAGCTAAAGTGCTGCATTTTATTTAGGGCCGATTCCACCGTTGTGCTAAACTCAGTTTAAAATATTAAACGAAGAATAAAATGACATTTTTATATTAACAAAAAACGAAGCTTATTACTAAACGGAGATTAAAATGACATTTTTCTTAACAATGTCATTTTAATCTTTGTTTAGTTACTTAAACTTCATTTAACACAACACTGGAATCGGCCCTTAGCTACTAGCTATATATTGATAAATGAATCGTGCGCTAACAAATAAAGTCAAATAGACGTCTCATAATTTTTCATCTTTCATACTTCGGTCCGGTCCAGAACTTCTTCCTACTTTGGTTCTGGCAAAATTCGCGCAGCTACAAATGCTTCCTAAGTTACCTCTACCCTTTCTAACCTCTTTGCTTTAAAGTCAAGGATTATAGCAAAATGAGACAACCAAACAAATTTAAGTTGCGCCTACTGTGCCTCCCTCTAGGCCACACTCTATACAACAAATTAGGCCACTGGTTTTATTATTTAATTGCGAATAAAAACATTTATTTAACAAACAGACATTTTTTGAAAGCCCACAATGTATATACTGTGGAGAACTGGATACCGTTAAACACACTGTTTTTAGATGTAGTAGGGGGCAAGAGATCAGAAATGAGACGGTGCATAAGCTGGGAAAAAATATATCTGCAAACAATTTAATTGAGATAATGTTGGAAAGTAGCAAAAAATGGGAAGAGATGGCAGCTGTGATACGGCAAATCTTAAGTATTAAAGAAAAAGATGAGCGACGATTAGGGACAGAAGAAGCAGTCGAAATAATATAAATGCATGGAAAATATGTGAAGTAACCCTTATCTGAAGTAATGCTAATGGCAGTCCCAGATAAGATGTTAAGAAAACTTGGAGGTGTTTTACTGAGTATACAGTGTCTGCACCTACCGCACTGGAGTCCCACACTACCTTGTCGCAATAGATCTAAGCGCTTGGTATCCGTAAGGGATTTCACCTCTACCGAAAAAAAAAACAGACATTTAGGAGGCACCTAAAAATATATTGACGAATGCTGATATTATTTGATTAAAAAACAAATATCCCTTATTATTTTAATTCTTTATTTTGTATTCTTTTGTATTTTCTGCTTCAAGTACATTAATGGAAAAAATAAAATTACCCTTAATGACACTTTCTTGGCATAGACAGACATCAAAAAGACAATAGGAAAACTATATTTTCTCATTGGTATTGTATAATGTATTATTTAAATTGAAAAATATTTTCGAGTTGGTAAAAAGCATTTCGAATACCAAACGAAAAATCCCAAACCGGTTAAATCAACCCTCTAATTCCCTGGATAAATTTCTATTTCGATTGCTCGCGAAAAAAAAATGTTCACAACTCTTTTAGTAGCTTGGTTGGGTTTTGAACATTAATTGAATTTTTAGTCATATACGAACATAAGCGGCATGGCCGAAATAATAGAGAACAATGCCCTATGTGCTTTTTTACTGATGAATAGACGTCCAATCATTTCGGACTGCGAAGTGTAAGTACACCTGAATAGTTACGAGAACACGGGCGGACATGCAAATAAAAAAATGTTAGCTTTGGGATATAAAACAGATTTTTCATGGAGAATTAGGAAATATATTTGAATCGACATTAAGTTTTACAAACACAAACAATTAACCATTTACTAAATATTTTTCATCAAAATATATCTAGGGTGTCTCGAACGAATTTGATCAGGCTATATAAACTGGAATTAATACTATTTCAAGAAGGTCAACATTAAAATAAAAACCAGAGTAATTAACGGATTGATCGACTTATAAGGATGATTATTACACTCTGCAGTATGCACGACTGATCAGTACAAAAAACTACCAAGATAAACAATTTCTATATAACCACCTGCGGTATGTGAGTTATTTGTTGCATTATTTGATTTATTAGATTGCGATAGATAGGGATAAGGGTGGAACGTAATAATCATTACGGACAACAGGTCGAATAGTTCGGATCGATCATCCTTACAGGTAAGTCGATCAATCCGTTAATTATTCTTCGCTATTGTCCTACATGTTTATTACACAGTAATTTGAATGTTTCACTTTAATACGACAGATATCCATTATAACTGAACAATCTAATAATTCTCGAAAATAACAAAAAAGGAAAAACTGCAATAATAATAAATAACTAATTAGTAGTAATAATTTATAATTGGTTAGACTTTTTAGAGACCAATGTGGTCGCAAATTAATTTTTGGTTGTTTGGCAGCTTATGGTAAAATTTTATGAAAGTATTCCAGCTCATAGTGGCTCGAATACCATCTATAGATGGTATGAATATATTTATACCTCGACAGAAGAGGCCCGTGGTGTATGCCTATTCCACGTTAAAAATAGTTTCGTTTGTTTGTGGTCTGAGTTTATTGGTTGTTTCCAAGTAGTATTTTAAGGTTTTTACCACACATAGACTAGGTTGTTCTTTAAATTCTGCAAATTTCAGTAAAGATGTATTAATTTTTATCATATACGTATTTCTATGTCTCCATCCCCCTTTCTATCAATGTTTCCTAACAAAATCTTAGATATAGTCTACATTCTATGGGCAGAAATTAATGCCATTAAAGTAATTAGTTTGTAACTTATAAAATTTCTAGTGTCAGTTTTTCTAAATGATATAAAAATTTTAAATATCATAATCAAGGTCGCCAAGTGGTTCGATATTTTGGCTGGTCAGGATTAAGATTATAATATATACCTTTAATAAATCTCTTAAAAATTGTACCATCTTTTTTATTTAAATTTAAAATTATTGATTATTGATAGTGATGATCTATTTATATTTACTGAAGAAAATTATAGTTTAGATTTTTGTATTTCTGAAAATTATTACTCTAATTAATTTGTATTTAAACGGATTATAGTTTATTTTTTATACAAAATGACTCCCAACTTTTTTAAACATTGGCTATATTATTTTAATGAACTCTTAGTTAAAGAGGCTAATAAAAGAACTTCTTCGAGAATTCCTCTATTTAAAAACGAATTCCGAATAATATCCCGACCATCAATGTGGTCTGGCAGTAGACTGGAAAGAACACCACTATTCCCACAGACTTATCACTAATTATTATAATTTTTTTTTTATTTTGACTATCTATTAGAGAGAATGGAGGGAACACGTAGAAATATTCCTGATCCCATTTTATATTAAATTCATCTACATTCGATGATTCTGAATCAGGATATCTAGGTACACTGATAAAACTGAAAGTTTGTTATTTTTCCAATATTTATAGATAATAATTAATATAAGTCAAATTAAGAGAATTTTATTTGTTTAAAATACCTAAAGTTATTTGTTTTTCTTGTAAATTTATTTGAAATTGTACATATTTCTGTTAAATATCGTAGTTTTTAAATATTGCGACTAGTTTAAAGTAGATACCTAAATAATTTAGCAGCAAATAATCAAACTATTAATACCAAATTATAATTTATAATATATAAAATCTGATGTGTCCAACACATGACTTTCCTATCTAGTTATTATAGGCATTTTCCGGTTATTTTGTACAACCTATTGCAGCATCTCTATAAATGTTTAGAGGATAAACTAAATATATACATTTTACACATACATCTACCTCGAAACATTTTTCTATAGATATTCATTGAAAACGAAAATACAGAAAAATTTAAATTTAGCACTTTTCCATTACGGACCATTTTAGAAAAATCATGTATAAACAAAAATTATAGAAATCGATATCGCAAACAACTTTTAGTTCAACAATTTTCATAAAAATCAGAATTTTGCACATTTTGTCAAATTTCTCGAATACGGACCATTTCAGGAAATTTTGACATAAAACAAAAATTATAGATAATAATATTAGAAGTAACTTTTATTTGAACAATTTTCTTCTCCAAACATAAATAACAGATATATTCCATAAAATATAAAAACGGCCTCCCATAAAGTACCCCCCCAGATGTTCCAACTTTGTCCAAAATCTAATCATTTCACGTCAGGCCGAAATAAACCTTAAGTTTAAAATTTAATGTTTTTTCCTTTATCCGTTTTTGAGTTTTCTTCAAATTTCGAAATTTACACATTTTCTCAAATATCTCGAATACGGTCCATTTTAGAGAAATTATGTATAGGACAAAAATTATAGAGAATTATATTATAAACAACTTTTATTTGAACAATTTTTATAAAAAATTATGTTTTTTACATTTTGTCAAATTTCTCGAATACGGACCATTTTAGGAAAATTTTGCATAAAACAAAAATTATAGATAATTATATTAGAAGTAACTTTTATTTGAAGAATTTTCTTTTCCAAACGTAAATAACAGATATATTCCATAAAATATAAAAATGACCACCTATAAAGTACCCCCCCAGATGTTCCGACACTGCCCAAAATCTAATCAGCTCATTGGACGCTGAAACAAAGCTTAAGTTTAAAATTTGGTGTTTTTCTGTGTATCGGTTCATGAGTTATGCGTTATACAGACACACACACACACACACAGACACACACACACACACACAGACATCATCGCGAAAATAGTCAAAACGGATTCAGGGGACCTCAAAACGTAAAAATCCGTCGAAAACTCGAGGTCGAAAAAAATCATGATTCCTATACTTTCCTTATATCTGTATACAGATAGGAAAGTAATATATATATATATATATATATATATATATATATATATAACATATTAAACAAATTTAAATGTGAAGTTAAATACATTTTTATAGTCAATTAGTAGGTACAGGTACCAAATAAATATTTATTATATAGGTAGGTACATTCTGACAAAGGTTTTCTTTTTGTAATGTTAAACAAATTTTGTTTAATCCAAGACCATTATTCTTCTGTAAAGAAATTCGAGTTGTTTGAATATACATTTCAATTTGTTTTAAATTCAAGTTGACAATTATTTATTTCAAGCAATAAATATATTAAATTTAAATACATTTATTTCCATAAAACAAATGTTTTGTTTGGCAGAAAAAGTTATTACTTTTTAAACCAATTTTTGTATTTGTTTGAATGAAGACTTGTAAATATTGTTGAAAATAAATCGTGAATAAAATGATAGATTAATTCTAGATTATTTAGAAAACAAGCATCGCATTTATTTGTATCAAATTAATATTTATTGGCAAAGAGACTTTGATTCAGTCAATATAAGCTTATTTAGATTTCGTTATAGACTCTCGCTAGTGGCCTCTTGTTATAACTAGTCTGATTTGGTACTTGAATGCGTAGGTACGTACGGTCACAAAAGCAAATTTTCATAGGGTCTTTGTATTAGAGGGGTACCTAAAAATGTAAGTTACTATCTATTCGACTGCTTATTAACGCAAAGTTTCGCCATTTTTATTGTTGGCTATTAGGTATTAACGCCACTTTGCTGCAGCTGTTAAATATTTGAACTCAATATCTCGTTTGTTTTTCTATAGCAGTACCAGAGACAACAGAGACGTGTAACTTAATAGGAAAAATTGTTGGGTGGTCCATTTAAATTACATATATGACTTTCTTTCTTTTTTACATTGATCTTTACATATATTTATCTCTCTCCAATAAAACCAACACCAATCTAAGAGGTCGCTGATGTTGCTGGTTTTTTGATGTCGACGTATCGATTAAAACTGACAACTGACAATGTTATGAATGTTGTTATGAACGTGTGCATTTTATTGGGCCCGTTTATTTCTTTGAGTCTGATTTTGTTGTTTAATTAATTTTCTTTGGGGGGGAATGTTTATTTTTGCATATTATTTTTTGCATAAAGCAATTTCTGGAACCAAACTCGCGTTTTTGTACACATTTCTTTCTAGAGGTAAGTAATTTCCAATTTATTAAGAAAACCACTGTTCAATGTGTGTGTTTAATAATATATTACAAAATGGCTATAATTATTTTAGGTGAATTGGAACAGAGATCCATTGTTACAGCTACTTTTGTTTATTAGGTAGGTAGATAGATGAATGTCTGGACAGCTTTAATGGCAGCACAAAGTTCCTACCTACTAGAAAAGTACAATGTATGCGGAGTATAAAATCTGCACATGTAGTATTGACAAAGGACTTTTAAAATGATTAGAGATTGGCTATTTCTTACATACACCTACCTCTAATAGCCACTCTAAAGGAACAAAAAAAAATTGAATCACAAAAGGGCAGAATTTTAAATCAGGATGCATTGAAAAATAAATTTGCAGAACAACCAGTAGTTTAAGTAGGATTTGCTATAACTTTATTAGAAGATTTCCTTGATAATAAATGTAATAATATACCAATTGTTTCAAATGAAATTGAGAAAGAGTTAAATACGAAATTAGATTTTTCATGGGTAAAATGTTATATTCATTCAAACATTGTAAGGTAATCTATAATTAAGGGAATATGGAAAATAGGTATACCCTCGTGGTGTAAGAGACAGGTAAGGGGCAACGACAAAAAATTACAAAAATGTATTCATCTTTAAATAGGGTTTATTAATAATAATATTATTTGCTATGTTTAAAAAGTACCTCCTGCTGCAGAACAGATCGAATAGATTAGACTACTAGTTGGAGAAGGTCCACCTAGTAACCAAATTAGGAGACTAGGAAAACTTTTACATGACTGGGGACACAAAGGGAATGCACACGCACAAGATACACAAACAAACGAAATAACAGGGGTAAGCCTTCAGCAACGTCCTGTTTAAATGATGATAGTATATTATCCTTCATTCCCTTTTAGAAGGCATGGTATAAAAAAATCTATTGATCTTGATGAGCCTGAGGAGTTAGCAGGGGGTGTATACGGAATGGGTCTAGCAGGTTTCGATCCAGTTTACAGGATGGGAACTTACTCGACTCGGGCCTTATACATTTTTGTTGAGTGTATGTGTGTGTTTGTTTCGTTTCCATGGTTTCTATTAAAATAAACAGTCATAACATATCGATAACTTTTTGCCAGAATAACGTAAGCTACATTTGTTCAAATGGCACTAATGATAGTCTGGCAAAAATGTATCGATATACTCTACTTTATAAAATATTTGTTATATTAGTTTTTAAATATATTATGAATATATAACAACTGTTACTTTCTTTGTAATTTGTCACAAAATGATACGAGGTACTTTCTAAATGAAGCAATTGTAGTTTGTTTTTCTGTACCTTACAAAAATATAATTTATAGAAAAAGAGTTTGGTGTATTATTTTTCCAAGTTTAAATATTTAATAATCAATAGAATTTTCAAGTTTTTTTTAGCGAAATTTACAAGAGTAATAAAAACTATGTTTACTGCTTATATTAAACTGATTAAAACTTCCTTTATTAAAATGATTATTTATATGATAAAAAAATTGATGTTATCGAAAGCTTTTATATTTTTTAATATACAGTGAAACAATAGTTTTTGTTTTTCCTGTAAATTTGTATAGAAAAACTATTTATTTCTGAATCCATGTTTGAATTTCTCGGCCTAAAGCATTTTTAATTTTCCCGCTATTTACTAGTGGCGCCATCATAGACTAGTTGTGGTTACTATCGCCCAAATAACTTTTACCGAACAAAAAAAAAATACATTGAGTTACACGTCTCGCTGGATTGTCTCTGGTAGTACCTTGCAGTCCAGATGTTACTTTTTTAAATTTTGTGGTAGAAATCACCCAATATACAAATGAATAATTATTGGAATAAATAGAACATTAATGTTCGAGTCTAATGCGCATGATCGAATTACCCAATAAGCAAGCATTCTAATATTTTACAGTGTGCTTGCCAAGTTATAATGTGTATATATCTATATCTATACTTATATAATAAGTCCAATTTTTAAAAATAGGTATATTATCTAACAATAAATTTCATAAAAGAAAAGTGGCAGTTTCCCAAAAAAGTTTTTAGTTCTGTCATAAAACCGATCATTTTTTTTAAATTGTCTAGAGAGAAACATTTATACATCCTTGTACATAATCAGTGCATTCAGAGACTTGCAATTATTGGCTGTATGAATTCCATTTTATGGAGATATGTTTCGTTTCACAAAGAGTTCATAGATTTTGGGTGAATTTTGAGAAATTTGGAAAAACGATTTTTTAAATCCATATACACTGGATTTTCGTTGACATGGACGTATGTAACGTAAAATAATTTTTGTTAACCTTTGTAGGTATATTTTATACGAACTAAGACGACATAAGTCAATTACTTAGATAGGAATTTACTTAAGAAGAGACATAAGTCAATATTTACTAATATATTTTTCAGAACAGACATAAGTCAATAATTCCTAATATACTTAATTTAATTTGTCTAACGGTCTTAAACTTTATTTTACACTAAACGGCAACTACTATTCTATTAGTCTTGATTAATAATATGCACTGTTGTAATGTAACATGAATGAATATGAAACTCTTAACCACTTGTTTTTTGATTGCACAATATAATACAATTTCTGCCCTGGACAACAACTGAAAATACCACAATAATAGCTAGTTATATGTGGAATATATTTAGGGCATTTATTTTAAATGAATAGTCTTACTGATTTACTTTTTATATTCGTACTCTGTGGATATACCATTTCCGTTACGAATGATTTTTGTTATTCCTTTTAATTTGATTGTTGTTGTTAATAATTGTGATACCTAGATATATCTAATGTTATGTAAGTTATTATTTGATCTAAATTCAGAATAGTTTTGAATGAAAAATTATTTAAAATAAAACAATAATATATTTCTTTGATTTTTGCTCATAAAATTAATATTTTTTTCTTATTTTCCAGCAGGTGATTATTATTAAATAAATATTTATTTATTGTATACTTAAACACGTAGGTAGTAGCATGATAAAAATTATTTATTTGTTTGTCATTTAAAGTAAATAAATACACAGAATGGATTTGATGCAATAAGTGTTTGATTTTTCCATGAGGTGAATGTGATTAAAAGTAAATATTTATTTAGATGACCTTGAAAGCATATTACTATTTGTTTCATTTTTCCCAGTGAATAGGATATATAAATATTTGTTCGATTTTAATTAATATTAGTAATAAAATAATTATTTAAATGAAATAAATTTCAATTCTCAAATATGACCAAAAATAAAGAATAAGGGAAAAAGAAAAATTCAAATTTTGTGTCACAAAAACAACGAGCGAACGTTTGTGTCCTGAAAACAACTACTTCTATGGCTAATAACGCAACAGACATTGCATTGTATCAAAAGGTAAATAGCAGAAAAAAAATAATTTTCAACATTCCAACTTTGATTTTTCTTCCTAAGTAGAACGTCATTCTTGGACCGATTTCGTCCTTCGTATGACTCAGAAAGAAATAGACAATATTGATTTTAGTCTCTAAGGAAGTCTGCTGGCTATACAAAATTATCTCGTACACATTAACAGGTTGAGAGTTTGTAGAAATTCAACGAGCAAAAATGGTAATGGAGATAATCAGAGAACTACAATTTATTTCCTTTAATAAGTGCCAGTCTTGTTATTATGCCACATTATTCTAGAGAACTAGGTACCACATCGAGCTTTGGTTTTGCTTCCTAAATGCAAGAGGCGTTACCATTTTTGCCCATTGAATATCTACATACTCTTAGGCCTCTTTTATGCACGCGTTTTTTGTCGCTTGTCGACAAAAAACGCGACGTTTTCTAAAAGCACGTTGTTAAATGTGCGCTTTTGTGCATCGACGTCAATCAGCCGCTCGCCGCCTGTGTCGCGACGTACTGAAATCCTGTCGCGTGGAATTACAAAACGCGTCGCGACAAACGTTTCTAAAGTACATTGATTTCAATTGGTGCTTTTATGCAGCGCGTTTATTATCGTTTGTCGTTGTCATTTTGAACAGTCAGTTTGCAGAGAAGAAAAAAAATGTTTGTGGTATTCATCATCAGAAGATTACAAAAATAGGCAATTAAAAAGAGATGCGTGGACGGAAATTATCGAAATCATTATTCCCAAATTCAGTAAAAAAAACTGAAAAAGAAAAGCAGGAAATTGGTAAGCATGTATTTTATTAGTCTATTCGCTAGGGTTGTATTTTAACAACGAATTCTATATCTATTCATTTGTAAGCAGTATCATCTATTAGTACAATATAAAAGTATATACATATACTTATATTTTGGTGTCGTGCCATGAAACAGCCGCTGCAGGACTGCTAAAATGGTCGGCGAAAGCATCTCGATATTTATATGCAGAGTTATGTCCACGGTTCTCTTGTTGGTTTCTTTAAATATCATATAAACCTGTTACTGTTAAAGTATCCTCAAATTTGAAGCCATCCCTTACGCGAACAAAATTGTGTAATGCGCAACATGCTTTTATGATTGCTACTGCGGTTTCCACAGATACATTCATGGCTCGGTGGAACATACGCCACTTGTTACTTAAAATACCGAAGAAACACTCTACTTTACCCCTTGCTCTAGACAAACGATAGTTGAAAATTCTTTTTATTTGTTAATCCTTTTCCAGAATAAGGTCGCATTAAGTTATTTGTCAGTCCAGAAGCCTCATTGCCAACGATTACATATGGCAGTGTTGTACCTGCTACTTCCTGTGGCTTTGGAATATTTAAGGTGCCTTCTTTTAATTTTGTGAACAAGGAACAGTTTCTAAATATTGTAGAATATGATTCTTTACTATAGGAACCAATACCTATATATCTAAAGCAAAAGTTGCTGTCTACAACAACTAGCAAAACAATGGAGAAGTAGTTCTTGTAATTATAACATAGTGAACCCCTATGTGCCGGCGCGATTATTCTGCAATGCTTGCCATCAACTGCACCAATAGAGTGTGAAAAATTAGTACGATCGTTAAAATCTTGGGCAATTTCATGCCAATGCTGTTCAGTTAGTGCAGGAAAGCACTCTCCATGTAATGTATGCCATAAGGCAATGCAAATTCTTGGAACTATAAGACTTGCTGTTGTAATTCTCACTCGGTAGATGTAATGCAAATTTGTGTATGTCCATCCTGTAGCAAAATATTTGTAACAAAATTAATAAATCAGGTTCATTAATATAAAATCCATTAGATTCCAACTGAAGCTATTTTTAAAATTAATTATTTCTTTTTTTTTGTTTTTAAGTAAAGCAGTTCAACTTAAGTGGAAACATTTGAGAGACGCTTTTGTTCTTCATAGACGTCAGAAGTCACAAAAATCTCGAGACGGAGCTAAACTTGCAAAAACATACATCTATGCTAATCAATTACAGTTTTTAAGGAAGGTGACTGATTCTTGTCAGACAGAAACTTCACTACCAAACACATTACAAGAGAGTCAAAATGATCTTGATCTATCACAAGACCATGATAATACGCAAGGTAGACAATTAGTAAATGTCAAGGGGAAATCCCAAACCCAAGTTACTCCTAGTAGAAGTACTCAGTTTAGAAGAAATAAATCTGCTTTAGAAAGTAAATTAATAAATTATATGGACTCCCAGATCAAGCAACCATCACCAGTGATACAAAACCAACCAAAAGAAACCGATGACTTGGTCTTCTTTAGGTCATTACAAACGAGTTTAGATACGCTCACTCCCAATAAAAAATTGAACTTCCGAATAGATGTGATGCAATTATTAACTCGCTACACAAACAGAAAACCAAACCAAGATACACCTTATTTTCCAAATTTTACTCCCGCTTATCAACAGGCACAGCAATATCCAGTGGCCAATTTTCCTTATACAAGTTTCAGTGCGCTAATGCCTGCACAAACACCATAATATACAGTATCACCTGGACCGTCACGTACTCCATATTCTGCATTACCACCTGGGTCCTCACACACAGTATCACCGGAGCTCACATTTTCTCCATTCAATAGTAGTCGCAGTACTCGCAGTTACAGTAATGCTATAGAGAGTGAGGCCATACCAGAAAATTCTCCGATAGAATCAGAGGATTCCATTATGTCCGAAGATGAATCGATATTATCATTGATTTAAACAAATGTGTATCTACACATTAACACTATTATTATACTTATTTTCTCAATAATGATCTTTTGTTTGTACTTTCCTCAACGTCATTGCTAACATTTCCCCGGGTTCAAATGCAAATCCCGTACCAACTCCCCATTTGTAATAAAAGTGATTTTTAGCTTTTCACATAGCTCATCAAATGAGCCTGTCGACATACGGTAATAATTGAAGAATTTCTCCCTGTCGAGTCTTAATTCTGAATGAAGTTATAATATGCGCCTCTGAGAAGTCTTGCACTATTAATTGGATGCACATCCCAACGTTTTTTTCAATGAAATTTTTATATATCAAATACGTAAAAAACACGGATCCATTTTTAATCACTGCCGTTGTGTGGTTCACTTGCAACAGTTGAAACTGATCAAATTTGAAAGCGGCACGCGACAAGAAACGCTTGGTATTGTTTCATAAAATAACGCCGCGTTTCTTGTCGCCCCGCGACTAGCGACAAAAAACGCGTTTATAAAAGATGCCTTAACTTCTGTTAATATGTGCGAGCGAATTTTGTATAGCTGGCAGACTTCATTAGAGAATGGAGTTGAGTTTGCCTATTTCTGCTGATGAGTCCTAATAAGGACAACAGCGGTCCAAGAATAACTTTCTCCTTAGGAAAAATGTTGAAAATTATTTTTTATATCTACTATTTAATTTTTGATATAAGGCAATACCTGTTGCGGTATTAGACACAAAGTAATAGTCGTTTTCAGAAGGGAAATTATTGCTCATTATTTCTGTGACACAGGATTTGAGTGTTTTCTTTTTTCTTTGTTGTTTATAAACAATTATTTAATTATTTAAAATAAATTAATTCTGAAGATACTTATGGAGATACAGTAGAACCTCGATAATCCGGGCCAACCGGGACCCAGCCTTCGCCGGATAATTGAAAACATGGATAATTCAAAGACCCTATTTTTATTTTTCAATCATTTATTTAGACAAATACATGTGTCAAACGAAGAAAAGAAATGTAATACTAGATAAATGTAACAAAAAATAACATATTTAATATTTATACCTAATGTCTAACCGTACATTGAACAAATGTCTATAGGTATTGCGTGGAAAAAATCACTTTAAAAAAATCACCAATTTATGTTTGTTTTTGGATTCGCAACTTCTACACTTTATAATCTCCTTCATTTTTCTAAGCTGAAGCACATGAATGTCATCATTTCCAGGCTGTTTTTCAAAATATTAGATAATTAAATTTACTGCATCCCCTGCTTCTCGATGACTTGTTTTGATGACTCAATTATTCTTATCGTCAGCAGTACTTTCGTCAGAACGTTCTGTAGAGGTCTGATTATTTAGATAAACGACATACATAATCTGATATCCATTTTTTTCGTAATCATATTCTATCCATTTACCTGTATTTTTTCGTTGTCCATTTCTTCCAAATCTTTGATTTGGGAAGCTATAGATGTTATGCTTACGATTGATAACTCACCTTCATTTATGTCATTATCGTACCTTCTTTATCTGATGTATCTTCTAAGGTCAATATTTTATAAAATGCTTTTTTAATATTAGTCGCTTTTACTTCACTCCAAGCGCGAGCTACAGCATACGTTGCTTCTTTCAAATTTAGATGTTTCCAAAACCCCACAGTCACATTCTCCTAGCAGTTGAAGCATAAGGTCTTTCCTGTAAAGCCTCTTCATGGTCTCCATTGGCCTGGGCACTAGATGTTAAATATGCTGCGAATGTGTTCCCATCTGCTGACTTTAGTTGCTCAACATCAGGATGCGATAGCGCATTATCCAGTAACAGTACAGCCTTGGGTGAAAGATTATTTTCTTGCAAATAAGCTCTAACTTGGGGTATAAATTGTTCGAAAAACCGCTTTTTAAAAATTACTTGATCCATCCAAGCTACCTTTTGATTATAATAATCAACAGGTGTTTTTACATTTTTAAAAGCTCTTTGATTGTTGGATTTTCCTATGACTGCTAACCTAAGCTTATGGGTTCCTGATGCATTAGCACAGCATAATAGTGTTAAACGGTCTTTGATTACTTTAAAACCTAAAAAATATTACTTTGAAAAAACACTGTATATGTAAAAATATGTATGTAAAGCTAACCTGGTTCACTTGTTTCTGAGCCTGCAGCAAGTGTTCTTCTTGGCATTGCTTTCCAATAAAGTCCAGTTTCGTCTCCATTATACACTTTTAAGTCGTCCATGATTTTTTAAACCTGTATAGCCAACCAGAAGATGCCGAGAAGTTTCCTTCAATTTTCAACTGCTCGTGAAACTTTTGAGCTTGCCTAGCACACATAGGTCCTGATATTGGAACACCTTCTAATCTTTTCTGCAAGAACCACCTGACATAGCATCATGAAGCTCTCGGAATGTAGACCCTTTTAGAGATTTTCAGTAAACAATAGCTTTTGCACTGTAAACTTTAGCTGTAAAGCTCTGTAATTCGGCTTTTTTCGTCTCAATGTCACAAACCGTTTGTTTTCTAATTTTATATGTTTTAGCCAACACAACAACAATTATTTTATTTTCAAATCGTTTTAAAATTTCAAATGAAATGTTTGTTGTAAATTTTAACAAAATATTTACAACTTTGAGTCGTCTGACGTCTCGTTTATAGGGAGTTAAAACTAAATCATCCATGTAGATGACACTTTCTGATGGTCCCATCTTCCACTTCACAAAATATCAGCTGGAAGTATAATAGTACCACCCTGCAAGTCTATAACGAAATTGTGAACAATTTTATATTAATAGATAACAATGCCAAGCGTCCTTCCACAAGAAGATGAAAATAAATTGACCTGCCATACCTCAGGATATGAATTTCATTGAGAAACATATGGGATTATATTACAAGAGCGAAAAATAAAATAAATAATTGTCCCATAAAACTGCAGCAATATACTCCAAGAAACTATTAATAATCCCATTATTTTAATGCACAGGTGTGCACAATGAGTTTTAAAATGTTTTGCTATTTTGTTTCTGTCGATTCCATAAAGACGTTCATACAATTTATAAAATAATTTGTACATTTCATTTATACCGAACTCAACTATTTGCATCCGACATAAAATTTTATTGTCAATTTCTCTGAAAGTAAACAGACAATAAAACGGCGGGATAATCTTAAACATTGGTAAACCAAAATCCTGTAAAATTATTTTGCATTTCAAATCTTTCAATTCCACAGAATGTTTATTTCTTTATGGCGCTCTCCAGGAAAGTTAGGGAATGGGGTATTTGCACTTATTCAGTTATTTATAAATAATATATTGTAATATAGTATATATTGTTACTCAAATATTATTTTCTTTTTTATAATTATTCACTTGTAATTATTTATGTCTTTTATTATTTTATTTCTTGTTATTATTGTATTTATATCAATTATAATCAATAATTTTTTTATGCACAACCAGGCGATAAAGTCCAGATTATAAATACGTTTAGCAGGCGTAAAGTGCCCCTTTACAGCCCGCGAACTAGTATATTATTTAACGAGGATGCAAGTTTGCACTACGAGCCGCAGGCGAGTAGCGTAATCATCCTACTTAGTAATAGCCAATACTCGCTAGAAGAATACTATACTATTTCTCTCTGGTTATTAAATAAATAATGGAAAAGAGTAATGCAATATTTTATTTTATTTATTTGTTCTAAAATTAGTTGTGAAATTAGAACAGATTTTAAAATTAACAGAAGCTTTTGTATCCAAATCAACAGTAGTAGTTATAATTCTACTAGTCAACTAGTTTTCTGTGTTAGTTGTAGTTGTGGTCAAATTTTGTTGAAAATAATTAAGTAATGAAAAAATCAAACTCACTGTATAAGTAAACACTTACATTAATCAAAAGAAAGTGGATGTATAATACTTATATTGTTAAATAGTCATAGAAAAAAATTATTTTTTTATTTTTTTAAAAAATCACATCTAGTTAGTAAAACAATAGCTATTTATTATTAATACATAAAATTTTATATATTTGTTAATACATTATCATTAAAAGGATCGTGCATCTCTGTATATGTATCTGTAATGTGTGGAGGGAGGGTTACCCCCACGGCACTTAGGCCTCATTAGGCCCATTGTGCATCCTCCTAGATGATAGGCACCTCCTAGCTCGTGAGCCAGCCTACAGATTTTATGTAGTTGACAACGTCGCCAAGAGGTGCTTCTCTTATATCAGCCGGTGTTAGCCGATACTCGTCGAACACAAATCTTCTAATAAATGAGAGCGTCGGGCCTTCGTAAAGTATATGTTCGATGGTCTCATCTTCTTGTTCTCACCCTCTGCAGAGTGCGGATTCTGACATGATATGGAGATGCTTTCGTACTTGGCAATAAGCAGTCAGAATGCCTGTGACTAGGCGCAGATTCTGTCTAGTCATAGTCAAGTATTTGTTTGCTGCAGTGTTGTTAGAATAACTTAAGAGCTCCCTGGCAACTCTGCAGTTTCTTGTTTTATACTATCTTTTCTTGAATTTCACAAGGGAATGTTCTTTGATTAGGTCTATCACTACCGATTTTGTCAGGCCGATAGAAGGGCCAGGTCCAAAAAGTATTTGGTTGGCTGCGTTCTTGGCTTGTGAATCAGCAAGACGGTTACCTTTCGATGTGGCGTGACCTTTGATCCATCTTAAGGTGACCACATTGTTGATGGATACTTCGGCCAAAGCTTCGTGACATTCTAGTACTAACCCTAAGTAAATTCATGGTCTGTTCAGGGTGAGTAGTGCTTGTCTGCTATCTGTATAGATGAGCATGTTTCTTCCAGTGATATTGTTTATGGTTATTTCTTTAGCTGCTATGAGAATACCCGTTAGCTCTGTTTGAACTACACTGACACTATCGGTCACAGTCCATTTTAAGTTTTGGTTTAGGAATCTGGAGTATATTCCACATCCTGAACCTTGTTTTGTTTTAGAACCGTCGGTGTAGCTATAAATCGTACCTGCCACTTCCGGCTCTTCTATTTGTTCTATTATAACTTTATATGGCTTACGGAAGATATATCTCGGTGAGATGGAGTCCATGTTAGCTTGAAGCAGTGGTAGCGTGTGGAGCGCCTTCTGCCAAAAGCGACGTCTCGCCTCACCAGATCCTACATCAGGTTCTATTCCAACCGTGCGGAGGCGTGTCATCGTCGTCAGAGCAACCTCCTTGATGTAAATATCAAGGGGGGTGATACTGAGAATGACTTCTATGGCCCTGGTCGGTGTTGTTTTCATGGCCCCTGTTATGTTGAGACATGCTGTTCTTTGAATTTGTTCTAGTATACGGATAGCTGTTAATTTTTGGGTTTTCGGTACCCAGACAACTGCACCGTATGTTAGCATAGGTCTATGATAGCCGTGTAAGTCCATGCGACGACTCTGGGGGAGGAGCCCCAGGTGCACCCCACGGTTCGGCGGCATTGTTCATAAGCAAGGTATGCTCTTTTAACTTTGTTTTCTAAATAAGAGTTCCATGTTTACTTGCTGTCAAAGGTAAGATCTAGGTACTTCACCTCTGTTGCAAAGTTTAGTTTTGTGTTTAGGAGTTTTGGGGGTTTTAATTCCATTTTCATCCTCTTCCTTGTGAAAAGGACAATTTGTCTTATTAGGGCATTTATTAAAGTTACGGAATCTGTTTTTATTAAATAAATTATTATTTATAAAAAAAAGTACCTACGATGTGGTTCAGTCAGATTATGGAAATGTTACATGTTTTCCGAAATAAGTCTATTTTAAATTTTCAAGTTATTTTCTTTTGGAATGTTATGTCAAATCACATAAAACTGTTAATTTAGACCAAAAAATGACTGTCAAATAAACTCATTTCTTTCTCAATTTTACACAAGTGATGTAAAATATTATTTTTATACTCACATGGATATTATCTTATCTCCGCAGAAAATGAAAAAGTATGCTATTGCGTTCAACTGAACTAATATATTTCATATCCAATCACAGTTCATATTTTGGACACTCAACTACTACTATTTTCAAAATTTTAAATAAGTGACATTTCTGTCAAACTAATTGTCACTATTTTTTTAGTCATTGAGATTAAATATACATTAAAATAAGTTATTTTTGTGTAGAATCGATAAGTAATAACATTTTTACTTTTATTTGATCCACATTTTGAAAAAAAGTTAAATTTTATTCAAACTATATAAAACTAATTTAATTACGAGTATTAGAACTGAAATCCGCTCCACGGGACACTTTTGTAACACATTTCCGTGAACAAGTTTTTGCGCAAATTCGAATAGGAATTTGTGTATTTAGAGCAGAAAGTGCTACTTTGTCGCTTAAGTAAAAAGTCTCGTGAGCAGCAAATAGCTTTCAGCTCGAATTAAATACAGTATTTTTTCTACTAGCACACAATATTACCAAATTTTAATTTTACTACAATGTTTAATTGGCAGACTACGCTAGCGACGCGTGTGTTATGTGTATGTTGTATTGCCTTTACGTGAATATTGGAAACGGGGTAATTTATTTTAAATATCTTAATTATCGTTTAAATATTAAGAAAAATGGGTTTGAATATTAAATTTTCAACAACAATATTCAGAATAGTATATATTTTGCTTAAAAATGCTGATTATCTTTAATTTACTGCAGATTAAATTAAGCAGAAACCAAAATAACTTTGGTAAGCTAAAGCACCAATAATGTCAAATTACTACAAATCGCGAAGAACGTCAACTTAGAAAAACATTATACACACTTGCATACTAAATAATTACTATACCTTTTTTATAAATTAACGCATTTTAAGAAGCACATTATAAAATTTGAGAAACATCGCAAAATAAATCAATGTTTATCTTCCTTTTAGACCTAAAGATAAACCAAATATTTGTTGTGGCCAGATTCGGGCAGTTGAATAACCTCTAAAGTTTATTTTTATTCTTTAACCATCGAGTGCAAAAGTTTCGTTCCCAACTGTTCCCTTTTCGGGAAAAAGAAATTTTCAAAGACTTATATTATGACGTTACGGATATTAGTAGAGATGCCGTTTATGATTTTGGGCCTATAAAACAATAAATCAATGCATATTTTGGGCTATTTGGGGTTTTATAAGTATAATGGCGGTAGATACCCTCTCGGTAGGGTGTTTTGATGGTTTTGAATTTTATGGTGGATATTCAAAATATGAGAATAGGTTCTTGTAAACCGAATGTTTGCGGTAATGGGTAATAGTTCCAGTTAAATTCTAACTTTCCTTAAATCGACAACAATATTCAGTCTGCGGTTAACAAAATAGCAGTTTTTTTGCATGTCCTTATGGATTAAATATATATTTTTTTAAAGGATTATTTTTATCATACCAGTTTTATCGCAAAACACCATATCTCTTAATACTGTGCGTGTGTTTTGAGCTTCAGACTTTTCATTTTACCTTCAGGTTTTGTCATGCAAGAATAATTTGCTTTTAATATGATTCGACAAATCGGCTTGACAACTTATTAAAATAAAGTATAGTGGCAGTTTCAAAACAAATATAAAAAATATATAAACAATTAGTTTACTCTTTTATTATTAGTGGTAGAGAATTGGTTAACCATTTCAATTATTTTTATGCTCTTTGATACTTTTTCGATATAAGTTAAACTAAAAATGTGATTCTTCTATATTAAAAATGCTATAAAAATGTGCTTTTATTATAGAATTATTACAGAACGGTTTGTTTAGAGTATTACAGGGACCTGTTCTTGGGTCAGTGCAAACACCCCTCATAAATAGTTTAATTTATCAAAAAGTTCACGTAAATATTCTGAGAATTGCTGATGACACCGATATTTTATGTCAGGAAGAAATAGGGATAGAATTATAAAATAAAACAAAGAAGAACTTGAAAAAAAGTCATGGTTTAAATTTAACAAAATAATAACACAATAAAAACAAATCACATTACGTCCTATGCCTCGAACCTAGCTAACGTGATTCACTAAATATTAATGACAACCGCATCCCTGAAGCTGTTTCCATTAAATATCTAGGTATTATTATAGATGGGTATCTAAAACGGGATCTGTATATAAAAATTATTATTAATAAACTAAGAGGGTTATTATCAACATACTTAAATATATCTTAAATGAGTAAAACCAAATTTGGCAGATTTTCACAAAACTTTTATTTTTATTAAAATAAAAATTAAACAATTAAAAACACTACACATGACATGTTTTGAAGTACAACTTCTTTTTTAAATGTGACTAATTTACAATTCGGTGTCCAATATATATGTGAAGTAATTTAACCAAACAAAGTAATTAAGAAAATACATCAATAACATAACAAAATTAACTGACTATTTAAAGTATAAGGGTACTTAAGTAATTATCATATCAATCAGATAACAATAAGATAGTATCATTACCGGGATTATCTCACAGAAAACTAAGAAAAAGATTTAATAAAGGTGAGTTATTAATATTTAATTGATTATTTTCTTACTCAAATCATATTTTGGCTGAAAATCAATCTTTTACAGACAACGTTAAAATTTTACATATAGAAAATAAGGGCATTAAACTAAACCATTTAGAAACATTTAAAATAAATAGATTTAAAAATTCAGATAACTTACTAAATGATCAATTAGATATTAATAAATAACCTTTATTAAATCTAAATCTAAATCTAAAACAAAAATATATTTAAATTTTCACTAAACATAATAATCATGTATGCAACTCTTGTTTTTATTGGTTCGACAAAAATATTTAAAATATTCTAATAGTTATGTACACTTAATTTGTATATCTACAAAGTTTGTTGATTTTTTTGTAGGTTCAATGAAGATCCAATGTAAGATAGATAGATAGATAGAAGTTTATTCACAGAATATTAAAATTTACAAATAAATACAGAATGCTACAAAAGTTATTTATAAATATGAATAAACTAGTTATTGCATAAGCCTAAGCTTGATTGCAAAAATAAACTTATATTGTAATATACTGTTTTGTTTACATCAGTACCTTAGGTGTACATAAAATGCCTAAGTACTATTTAATATAAACACGTTATTCGAAAAGAAAAAATACAAAAATTTAGAAAAAAAAATAAACATTTGAAGGATATAAAAATAATTAAAAATAATTAAAAAAATTAAAAATATTAAAAAAAATATTAAAAAATATTAAAAAATATTAAAAAATATTAAAAAATATTAAAAAATATTAAAAAATATTAAAAAATATTAAAAAATATTAAAAAATATTAAAAAATATTAAAAAATATTAAAAAATATTAAAAAATATTAAAAAATATTAAAAAATATTAAAAAATATTAAAAAATATTAAAAAATATTAAAAAATATTAAAAAATATTAAAAAATATTAAAAAATATTAAAAAATATTAAAAAATATTAAAAAATATTAAAAAATATTAAAAAATATTAAAAAATATTAAAAAATATTAAAAAATATTAAAAAATATTAAAAAATATTAAAAAATATTAAAAAATATTAAAAAATATTAAAAAATATTAAAAAATATTAAAAAATATTAAAAAATATTAAAAAATATTAAAAAATATTAAAAAATATTAAAAAATATTAAAAAATATTAAAAAATATTAAAAAATATTAAAAAATATTAAAAAATATTAAAAAATTTTAAAAAATATTAAAAAATATTAAAAAATATTAAAAAATATTAAAAAATATTAAAAAATATTAAAAAATATTAAAAAATATTAAAAAATATTAAAAAATATTAAAAAATATTAAAAAATATTAAAAAATATTAAAAAATATTAAAAAATATTAAAAAATATTAAAAAATATTAAAAAATATTAAAAAATATTAAAAAATATTAAAAAATATTAAAAAATATTAAAAAATATTAAAAAATATTTAAAAATATTAAAAAATATTAAAAAATATTAAAAAATATTTTATTTTGGTGTTTAAATCTAAAACAGGATGTCTGTCTACAGAAGATAGGACACTAAGTATTACTTGACAGTATCCATTTCCTATAGATTCCTATAGATTTTTTAATTTTAATTTATATTAGACATATTTTATTTGATGATTTCCACCCCATTTGCTTTTTGTTTTTTTTTTTTATTTATTTATTGTTTTTGTTTTACTTTTTTTGGTTTTTGTTTTTTTTTTTTTGTTATTGTTTTTGTTTATAAAATTAAAGTTATAAAATATTTAATGTATTTGTTAGGAGCCATTTTGTTAAACATTTTTTAAAATTTTTATTTTTTATCTTTTGTTTTAGGTCTTGTGAAAGTGCATTATATACTTTTAACCCTATATAATTAAAGGTCCTTTGCGCTAATGATGTTCGACATTTAGGTAATATTATATTGTTACCTATATAATGTCTGGTATTGTGTTGTCGGGGATTGTTACAGATTTTGTTGGTTTTAATTAGCTGAATAAGGGCTTGTTTATAGTAAAGATCTGTTATTTTTAGGGTTTTAAAATTATTGAACAGTTTTTCCGTTGGGAAGTACCAATCTAATTTGAAAATTAAGTTTAATATTCTTTTTTGCAGAATTTCTAGGGGTTTTAAAGTGGTTCCATATACACCTCCCCAACCAATTATATCATATGTTAATATTGACTGAACTAGTGAATAGTAAATGCTGATTAATTGGTGTTCTTCCAATATCTTTGAGAGAATTTTGAACATGTACAAAAGAGATCTTAATCGTTTAACCATGTCTTGTATTTGGATATCCCATTTTAGACAATTGTCTAGCGTCACGCCCAAATACTTGACATGAGATGTTTTGTTCAGAGACCAAGAAGATTTACGAAATGGTAGTTCGATATGAATTGTGTTATTTTGAGGAATATTGGTTTTAAAATTTGAGAAAGGTAAGTATACCGTTTTTTCTAAATTTATTGTTAATAGATTTTCGTCAAACCAATGGACCATGTTTTGTAAGTCTTTTTGAAGTTTATTTTCGACTTCGATCCAACTAGTTGCTTCAACAAATAGCGCTGTATCGTCCGCAAAGGAGATTATTGTTCCATTGAATTTTAAATTAAGAAGGTCATATAAGTATAATATAAATAAAACTGGACCTAACACTGTGCCTTGTGGAATTCCATAAATTATTTCTTCTGGCGAACTTTTCCATCCATCTATTTCTACTATTTGAGTTCGATTTGACAGGTAACTTTCTGAGAGAGTGTGGGCATTTCCCCTTATTCCCATGTTATACAGTTTTGACAAAAGTTTTTTATGACTAATTGTGTCAAAGGCCTTTGCCAAATCTACAAATACACAGGCACATTTTTTATCTTGGCTTAGGATATTCGTAATCTTTTCAGTTAAAACAGCTATTGCATCATTTGTGGATTTATTTTCTCTGAATCCAAATTGTAAACTATTAAGTAAATTATTTTGGTTTATAAAGTTAGTTAGTCTTGATTTAAATGATTTTTCAAAGATTTTAGCCAAATTTGAAATTAAACTAATAGGTCTATAATTTGCAACCTTGTTTTTTGCCCCTTTTTTGTATATTGGTTTTATTATTGCTTGCTTAAATGCAGAGGGACAAGTACCTTGTTGAAACATTTGGTTAATTAAATATTTGATTGCGGTAGATATTTCATTTTTGATTTCTTTCAAGAGCTTTACCGTTATATTGTCAGGGCCTGAAGATGTTTTATCTTTCAGAGATATTATAATATCCATAATTTCTCTTTCAGTAACTGGTTTTAGAAAAATTGTTTCATTATGTATATTTAGCATGCGATCATTGTATTCTGCGACTTTATTAGAAATAGTTGTTTCTGCCATATTTTGTCCTACATTTGAATAATAATTGTTAAAAATTTCACTAATTTTTTGTTTAATAGTTTCAGGTTAGCCCGATTTATCCAGTACTTCCGGAATTAATGTACAATTGCGATTTGTGTTTTCATTTGTGTATTCATTTATGATTTGCCATATTTTTTTGTTATTATATTGGTTTTTATTAATTAAATCTTTGTAATAATTTTGTTTTAGTGTTTTAATTAGATTTACGATATTATTTCTATGAGTTTTGTACAGGATAAAAAGGTGTTCTCTTTTATTTTTTTTATACGACTTATACGTAAGCAAGCAAATGTAACGCAAGCCATCGACACAATAAAGTATTAGTTGGTTAAGGCCAGAGAAAGAATTTAATTTGTAATAAAAATTAGTATAAATTTTTGGAAATAAAGATTTAAAAAATGTTTACGATTTTCATTATTTACACTTTTTCTTTAATGTTCAATATTAATGAAACATCGCTGTCCCAGTTCAAAACAGTAACATCTCAAAAATTTAAGGATTTGAGATAAGAATGTATTCTCAGCAAGAAGGGCAAGGTCTATTACAATAATTCAACACTATAATATCTTAAAATATATATTTGTCTATTTATTTTAATAATAAATTACAAATTAGAAAAGAAAAATCTTTAAAGTAATTTATCTTAAAAAGGATATTTTGGAGATGGTACACTTTTGAACTGGGACAGCAATATTTATTTATTTATTTATTTATTCCAGAAACAAACAGGCATGAGCCTAATTACATGTTCCTATAAATACAGCGAAAATAGAAATCAACAAAAATACATAATATCTAATTAAATATATAAGTGAAATTATAATAAACAAACCTCGCTACTACAAAATTTTAACAAAGTTCGTTAAAGAACAAAACTACTAAAATAATCAGAAATATTCAGGAATAATCAGAGCGTCTGCAAAACCCCACACCAAGGCCACGGAAATCCTACAAGGTTATATCTCTTTAATCGAGCCCAACAATTTTGTTAAGTTCCTTTCTATATGTGCTTATAGCTACATCAAAAATACCGCAAGAAATGCCTTCGGAGTGTACATTAAACAAAAGACAAATTTTTTCTACTGGACCATGATTATCCGCACGAAAAGTTAATTGTCGTGGACGAATACCTGCTATTGGAACATTAATTTTTATTTGACTCAATAAATATTGACTGTCCAAATATCCATTTAATAATTTATGTAAAAAGATAAGGTTGATTATAGAGCGTCTATGTTCCAATTTTTCAATTTCAAACTCTTTTCTAATAGGTCCAAATGAAACAAATCCTGGACTTGTATGATACTTTTTAAAGTATAAATATTTGACAAATTTATTTTGAATAGTTTCCAAAATGTGTTTTAAATTTTGTTGTGTAGGGTCCCATACAGTGGATGCATATTCTAATTTACTACGAACGAGAGCAAAAAATACATTTTTAATCGAGTGTGTGTCTGTAAAGTCCCTAGTCGTGCGTTTCAAAAAACCTAACAATTTGTTAGATTCTTTGGTAATGTTATGGATATGCTCGTCAAATTTGAAATTATTTTGAAAAACTATTCCCAAGTCGGTCATTTTTGACACTCTTTCTAGTGTTGATCCTTGCATTGTGTAGATAAAATTTTGAGGATTACGAATGTTACTGAATGTAATAACCTTGCATTTGGAAAGATTAAAATGTAATTTATTTTCAAATGACCAATCCGAAATTGAGTCTAAGTCATTTTGAAGGTCTAGATAGTCATCTAGAGTGGATATTTTCTTAAAAACTTTCAGATCATCTGCATACATTAGGCAGTCTGATGTAATACGTAGAGGAAGGTCATTAACAAATATTAAGAAAAGTAGAGGGCCCAAATTGGAGCCCTGAGGGACCCCAGAGCCTGCGAGGATTGTATGAGATACTTCACCACCAAACATTACGTATTGATACCTTAGTTTTAGATAAGAGATAAAGAAATTTATTAGATGATCGCTAAGAGCATAATATTTCAGTTTAGCTAGAAGAATATTGTGATTTACCTTATCGAAGGCTTTCTTAAAATCAGTATAAATACAATCTACTTGCTCACGAGAATTGACACATTTTGATATTTTATCACTGAAAGTAAATAAATTTGTATCTACAGATTTTTTACGACAAAATCCGTGTTGTTCGGTTGATATGTATTTTTGAAAGTAAGCATACAGTTTATCATATATTACAAATTCAAACAGTTTCACCGTACAATTTAATATGGCTATGGGACGATAATTGTCTATTTTATTTTTATCCCCTTTTTTAAAAATTGGTGTTAATCTCGTTCTTTTAAATTCACTAGGAAATATGGATGTTTTAAGCGACTTATTAAAAATTACCAGCAAAGGGTATATTAAATAATCTTTACAAGCTTTTAGGATATAACAAGGAATATTATCAGGACCCGCTGTCTTTTTCGGTTTTAACTTTCGAAATGCCGCTTCTAAGTCTTTGACGGATATTAGATCGAAGTCAATATTCTGATAAAAATTTACGTTCCAATTGATAGTCAAACCATTAATATCTATAAGGTTATAGTTTGAATCGTTGTCATACACTGAACTGAAATAATCAGCGAACTCCCCTGCTATAATTTTTTTGTCAGATATTTCCCTATTATTTATAATAAAATTTGATTCAGATATATTATTAGACCTCTTATCTTTAATGAATTTCCAAAAAAGCATGGGGTCCTGGTTAACACAGTTCTGCATATTTTGGATATAATTATTGTGCGCCGTCCTTATTTTCAATTTTAGGTCCGCCCTAATTTTTTTATATCTACCAAAATAATATTCCGATAGATGTTTTCTTTTTCTGAAAAATTCTTTGTACTTTATGTCGATTTTTATTTCATCCGTAAACCATGGCGGAAACTGTTTGCAATATGCATGTGGCCTATTAGTAAACTTTGGTACGCATATGTCAAGCATTTCATAAAAAACCTGGTAAAAATATTTTACAGAATCATCAACCTTTTCAATGTGTCCAATTTTGGACCAATTAAAATCCCTTAGTAGTTCGCATAGTAATCTAAAATCAGCTTTTGTAAAATTATATCTGCTTTGAAGATTATTATTTGTGTGTGTGAGTTGATTACTTTTTTTTACTTCCGTCTTAATTATCAGAGAGGGATGTTTATTATCTATGGGAACTAATGGTTCTTTATTCTCCTTTATATTCAAATTCAAATTACCAAGCACCAGATCTAGAGTTTTTTGATCCTCATTGAGACAATTGTTGAAAGACTGTAGACTGTAAGTGGCCATTAATAGAGACATTGTTACTATTATATCATTTTTATTAGAAAATTGAAAAGATGTGCCATTTATGCATGGTATATTGTAATCACCAATAAGTACCATGTGTGTGGTTTGAGTGATTAAGGGATCTAAATTGTCAAATAAATCTAGATATTGCCTGTAGACTTTAGCATTTGCGCCCGGTGGAATATAAGTTGAATTAATAATGACTGTGGTTCCGTGTAGTTTAAGTTTTACAAAAATTGTTTCCAAAGGTGAGTTAATTGATATAAGTGAAGATATGATATTTTTATTTACAGCAATGAGGACACCTCCTCCGCGTTGTTTTCCTGTTAAAATTTTATCCCTATCCTTTCTATATACTATGTAATTGCAACTAAATAGTTCTCCATTTTTAATGTCTTCTGATAGCCAAGTTTCCGTCAAGATAACAACATCATACTCTTCTGCAGACAAGTTTTTGCTAAACTCCGAGACCTTGGTGCGGAGTCCCCTGACGTTCTGATAATAAATATTTAAAAACATATAGCGTTGCGAGAAACGTAAAAAATAATATGCCTAGTATATGCTAAATTTAAATACTTAGCACATACTCAGAACGCACTATCAAATAAAAGTAGATACTTATTGCATATTTTACACATACTTGAAGTTCATTCTCAATATCTGCATAGCACGTATAAACGACGTCCCGTAATATATACTTAGTATATTCTAAAAATGTACTAAATCCAAATAAAGATATATGGGTATTCTTAAAAAGAAAGAAATAAAGCAAGCAAATGAGAAAAGAAAATCCTGTATTATCGCGCCTTGGTCGTAAAACAGTATTTTCCCCCGAGATTGAGGCCCAACTAAAGGAGTACGTGCTTACACTTGCCAAGGTTTTTTATGGTTTGACACCAACAGAACTTCGTCGGTTAGCATTTAAATATGCTAAAGAATCTGATATAGGACATGTTTTCTCATCCCAAAAGCAAATAGCTGGTAAAGACTGGTTATATGGATTTCTGAAAAGAAATCCTGTAATAAAACTTCGGCAGCCAGACGGAACCAGCATAAATAGAATTGTTTCCTTTAACTCCGACTCAACCAAGAAATTTTTCAAAAATCTAAAAGTGGTAATGGACAAACAAAAGTTTCCTCTAAACAGGATTTTTAACATGGACGAGAAAATTTTATGAACCCAAGGGTGCTAAAAAAGTTATAGCTGTTATTTCGGCGAACAATAACAGCAAGATTTGCAGTTAGTGCGGTAGGTAACTATTGTCCACCTATGCTAATATATCCAAGGAAGCGATTATCCCCAGCCCTACCAAAAAATGGGCCAACTGGATCTCTTTAAGCCTGCTCTAAAAATTGATGGATCAATTCGGAGCTGTTCGTTGAATGGTTAAAACATTTTGAAAAAAACGTCAGACATACAGAAAACGATCCTGTTCTCCTAGTTTTAGACAATTATTCCAATCATATATCGCTAGAAGCTTATTTATTCTGTAAAAGCAAATTTATTCACATGGTCTCTCTGCCATCTCATACTTCTGACCACCTTCAGCCACTGTACCTAACATTTTTTAGTCCTTTCAAAAACCAACTATCAATGGAAATTGATCTACAGCTTACCAATACGGGACACAAAAAAAATTTTAGAATACGACTTGGCTAAACTTTTAAATAGAGCATTTTTAAAAGTAGCTACTATGGAAAAAGCTATTTCTAACTTTAGAGCTGCTGGAATATATCCGTTAAACCCGGATAAATTCACCTCGGATGATTTTGCACCTGCACATCAAGTATGACCTCTGATAGTCGAAGTTTCTACACCCGATATTGAGAGACCCTCAACACGGGAATTTCCAGTAAATCAGTATAAAGCAGTTAATTCATCGCAACAAGATCTTCCTACATCAGACAACTCGTTATTCAGCTTTGGTCCAATTCCAAAAAATAAATCATTTCTTGAAGACCTTAAGAGAAAGTCTCGTGGTAAACAGTGCTCCGAAATACTAACATCGACCCTTATGAAAGAACAATTAGAAAAAGCTGAGGCGAAGAGAAGAACAACAGCGGCAAAGAAAGTTAATACCGTTAAAAGAAACTTAACAGATAACAAGAAGAAAGAAGACAATTTAAAAAAAGAAATTGGTTACAAAAAAAAGAGAAGGTTGTCAGAAACAATAGTGAATCTGATGTTAGCAAAGCTGTTTGCGATGACGACAACCAAGACGATTCTGAAAATTTTGACGATGTTGAACGTAAAGATAACCCTATTGAAGTATATGGCATTTGTGATGCGTTCGGTCGCAATAGTGAGCTATGGTACAGATGCGTTGACTGTTCCACATGTAATCATGCAGCATGTAGTGATGCTGATCGAGCTAAAGGTTATCTATTTGATTATTGCACTGTTAATAAAAAATATGTTTAATGGACTTAAGATGTTAATAAACACGTTATAAAAAGCTATTGATTTTCATGTTTTATTATCAAAATATATTTAAAATAATGCGCACAACTTCTCACCCTCTACGTACAATCACCCCATAGGGTGGGGAATTGTGCGCTTTGCATATTTTTGTTTTTTTGTTGTTGTGGTACTTGGTTCTACAAAAACTAAACAATTATTTCTTTTCACATAATAAAATTATAATATATGCTCTTTAATTTTCTATAAGTATCAGTATAATAGAATCAATGGTCTAGTCATGGAAGCACATCTTGCTTAGGTGCGCACAATTACCCCATTCTCTCTTATTTAACCCACCCCACTAAATATGAAACATTACCAGTTTTTTTTTGTAACGTTTCTCATAGAGATTTTTTTGATATATTTTTAAAACGGTATTAAAATATCCCATAGATGTTTAAATTTTAACATTATCTTTAATAGCATTCCTGGCATATATCTACAAATGAAGTTTTATTTACGCTGGAATACTTGAATTAGAGCAGTTACATAAACAGCTCTTGTACTTCTTTTTAGTTACTTGATAATATGATTTTATTTTATGGGCTTTATAATAACATCTACAAGAAGTAAAAAGACTTTCTTGGATAAAAATGGAATGTCATATAGTTATGTACATATGCGGCTGCCAATGTATTAGTTGGTATTATTGGTCTGGACATTTTGGGAGACATTGACGTTTGACAGGTTGTCAGGGGTTGGCGGTCTTATGTTAAAGACTTATAATTGTTAAAATTGTATTGCTTGTAGTTTAACATTGTATATTAAAATCGGAGTATTGGGACCCAGTGTTTTATTACCTAACAGCGAACACGATATTTGGCAACGAGGAAGCGGAAACTCCAAGGTAATATCGGCGAAAGTTAAACCACGAGAAATCAAAAAGTGAGGTTACATAGGTCATATAAAGTAAGGAACGATGGCTTTAATTGGATATATAGAATAATTTAGTGAAACTCTAGAAGAATTCGAAACGTATTTAGAGAGAGTTGAGCATCTGTTCAAGGTAAACGCCATCGACGAGTCTATGAAAGTTTCAATATTTATAATATTAGCGTGTAGCAAAGTCTACAGAACCTTGAAGAATTTCGCAGCCCCCAGAAAAGTAGACAGTTTAAGTTACGTACAAGTAGTTGACTTGTTAAAAAAAATTATGATTCCTATACTTTCCTTATATCTGTATACAGATAGGAAAGTAAAAAACATTATTGTCCTCCGGCTTCAAAAATATATAAACGCTATATGTTTAATAGATGTATGCAGAAGGCAGAACAATCAATAGCAGACTAAGTAGAGAAGCTGAAAATGTTGGCAGGGTCTTGAAATTTTAATAAATTTTTGGACGATGCATTACGAGATCGGTTTGTATGTGGTTTAAGGTCTGAAAGATTACTGACAGAAGCTTCATTAATATTTGCAGAAACATGTAAAATA
The DNA here is from genome assembly GCA_927349885.1 of Psylliodes chrysocephalus. Taxonomy (NCBI): domain Eukaryota; kingdom Metazoa; phylum Arthropoda; class Insecta; order Coleoptera; family Chrysomelidae; genus Psylliodes; species Psylliodes chrysocephalus. The sequence continues at coordinate 65,168,477 of OV651816.1, forward strand.
GCCATCGCAACAAAGAGGACAGAAAAACAAGTTAGATCATTAACAGAAGAAACCTCTAACATTAACTTACAGAAGTACAGAAAAATGTAAGAAATTATCAGTCAAGGGAGACAAGAGGAAGAGCTGTCAGAAAAGTAGAAGAAGAAAGTACTGGTTTATCGACAGGGTATAGTTGTTACAATAATTGCGGATCAAATCATTCAAAGGGTAGATGTCCAGCTGCAAGGTGCAGGTGCTACAGGTGTAACATGTTAAACATGTTAAAAGTGCTGCGGCAATAGGGCAGTGAATGCAGTAAAAACCACTGAGCGCGAAGAGTCCCTAATAGTGAATAGTGTAAATGGTGATATATTTGAATTAAACAACCTAAATAGTGCTGTGGCACAGGTGGAGCCACCCTGTAAAATCACTGTAAACCTAAATAATAAAGAATGTATATTTGAAATTGATACTGGTGCATGCAAGTCAGTGATGTCATTGGATAGATTTAAGAATCTATTAGATTTACCTCTAAATCCGGTAAGTTATGTTTTTAATATAATATCAGGGCAATCTGTTAAAGCAGTAGGTGAATGCAATGTCATAATCAAGCATATGGATAAAAGGGTACCATTGTCAATAATTGTAGTGGACTCAACTAAAAATTTTGTACCTCTCATGGGTCGGGACTGGCTAAATGGTATTTTCCCAAATCGGGCACAAAAGTTTACAGATATAAGAGCTAATAATATTTCAATTAATCTTAGCGATCATTTTAGGAATAAGTATAAAAATGTTTTTGATATGAATTTGTGCACACCGATTAAAGATTTTGAAAGTAGTTTGCATATTAAAGAAAATATTATCCCAGTTTTTAAGAAAGCATATTCAATGCCATTTGCAATAAGGCCTAAATTAGAGAGAAAATTAAGGACATGGTATCGATTGGTATCCTAAGGGCAGTGGAGTATTCTCAGTGAGCATCCCCAATAGTGGTAGTACCAAAAAAGGATGGGGATATAAGAATCTGCACATAATTTTAGAACAACAATAAACAAAGTAATAAATATAAATCAATATCCGTTGCCAGTACCTAATTACATTTTTGTAGGGTTAGCAGGTGGCAAGATGGTTTCAGTTTTAGATTTGTCAAGAGCATGTAAACAGTTACAGGTACAATTTCAGAAATATCTGACAATTAACACTCATCTAGGTTTATTCCAATTTACTAGGTTAACCTATGGAATTTCTGCAGCACCAGCCATTTTTCAGGCAGTGATGGATCAGATATTAGGAGGTATAGGAAAAGTGTTCTGTTATCTGGATGACATTTTAGTGACAGCTAAATCAGGAGAGGAAATGTGTAGCATACTGGATATATTATTAGGTAGACTAGCTAGACATAAATGTCAAAGTGAATATTGATAAATGTGTTTTTATAAATGAATTTGTTCAGTATTTAGGACACAAAATAGACCAGTGTGGAATCCATCCTACAGAGGAAAAGATTAGGGTGATAATGGATGCTCCTGAACCTGTAAATGTAACACAAGTTAGGGCATATCTAGGGCTAATAAATTATTACAGTAAGTTTGTTTAGTACTAAGTTAAATCCACTATATAGGTTGTTAAAAAAAATGTAAAATTTTATTTTGATAGTTAATTCAAAGAAGCTTTTAGAGAGTGTAAGGAACAACTTAAAGCCAACCAGTTATTGGTTCATTATTATCTCAAACAAATAATAGTAATTGTAGCTGATTTTTCATCATATGTTGTAGGGGGTGCTTTACTATATAGAATAGAGAATAGAGAAACCGGTGCTTTTTGTATCAGGAACTTTGTAGAAATCGGAACAAAATTATTCTCAGTTAGAAAGAGAGGTCTTGCCAATCATTATTAGTATAAAAATGAAATTCAAATTAATGAGTCGGAGTGGAGCACTGAAACCCCACCGACTATCTCACCAAAAGCAGCAGAAAGGTTGATGAGGAGATGTCACCTTGTACCTAACGCTCCCCAAAGGCTCGACCTTTAAATCTTAATAAGTAGGAGGGAGTTTTATGTACATAGGTGGCTGCAATGTATGAGTTGGTATTATTGGTCTGGACATTTAGGGAGACATTGACTTTTGACAGGTTGTCAGGGGTTGGCGATCTTATGTTGAAGATTTTTAATTGTTAAAATTTTATTGTTTGTAGTTTAACACTTTATGTTAAAATCGGAGTATTGGGACCCAGTGTTTTATTACCTAACAGCGAACACAATACACATCTGGTTTGTTAAAAGACATCATTATTGGGAACTTCCAGTAACGTTGAATAACGTAGCAGGTTAGCGCTATAATATCACTGGAACGTCTACAGTGATTGAGTTATTATGTAATATGTAAGTTACTTTGTTATGTAACATGATATGTAAATGATACATATATGTTATATGTTTGTTTTTGCTGGTCACATATTGAATGCATAACTAACCGATGCCCATTTTGCGAATTCGCACTTTATTTACATAAAAAACTCAGCATACATTAAAAAATTTACATCCTTAACCAATTTTTTAACAAATCTTTTCATACGCCTCTTAAGTGAATATTTTGTGACTTTATATGAGTATTCAACTAGCAAAGTGTAAATAAGGGCACCTTACTCTTGAGTGCATTTTTGATTTCCCTCGTATAAAGAAATTTATTTTAAATTTTATTTAATTAAGTATTTGATTTTAGACAAAGCACTATATATTATTAAATATTCATCTTTTTAAGAAAACGATAAAAAATTAGTCTCCCTGTATATATGATTTATATTTCTGTAAATTGTAAATAGGCATGATAATATATTTTCCTCTAAATTCAAGACGATTTTAAGATATGACAACACGGCGTCGAAATTTTTGCTCCATCGGACACCTATAACTTAGGACCTGAACTAAAATTCAATATGGACGCAGCAAAATTTTTAATATTTCTTGAAATTGTAATTTGTGCACAGTTTAAAAAGTATGCAATATTGATTATTAAAATTTGGTAAGAATATTCAAAAAAATATGTAGAATGCTGTAAACTTTTTTGAAAATGTCTCATTGCAATCATTAAACATTTTAATATTAGATAAGTTCTGTAAATAATTGTAAACCTCTGATTTGACCACGTAAAATACACTGAAATGGCGGCCTTAATAGGGTTTGTTTTATTAATGTCTGGTTTATATCCGATAAACGTATCTATAAGTTAAAATATTCCAGATAAGCCGATAACCCTTTGTGTTATCAGTATCATAAAAAAAAATTGGTTACAAAAAAATAAATAAATTCTGACTAGATATTATCATAGTTACCTATAGACAACTCTTTGCAAAAACCATATTAAATTCAAATTTCAGGTAAAAATATTTCCAAATATTTTATTGCCCACTCATTTAATCATTCTTTACCCACAAAAATTATCTGCAACCATAAACAACATAACGGACATCCAGATTTTATGATCAGGCATCGAAGGGTAAAATTTAAGTAGCAACTTAATGTTTTTACGACACTACGGGTTAAGAAACTCTTAACGATATGGCCACCTTTGAATTATCAGGATATACAACTTCATGGTTTAAAGAGCCCTAAAATGAAAATTTCAGCTGCAGTAGTTTACACTTTATTAGTACTTTAAACCATGACTAAAATTCAAAGACCTTTTTCTACTGTTGGATTTCGGTTTTGTAGGAAAACGTGATGGGCAATTTTTACAAGTTAAATATTTTCAAGGTTGGGATATTGTTGTTGAAGAAATTCAAGATGCGGAACCAATATTTCAAATATTTCACGCAATAAAATTACAAAGTATGACTACTGTTAATTTTGTTTTACAGGGTGTTTTATTTTCTTCAGCAATTTAGGGTCCTGTAGTTTATAGTAGGTATGGTGAAAATGAAAGGAACAATTCTAAACCCTGTTAATTTTTATTTTCAAACGGCGGTTCTTGCTCAGTTAAAATTAAACTATTTTGTAATTTATTTTTTTTTGCCAATTTTAAAATTTGCCAACATTATTAACTTTGGGTATAGGGAATGTCTTACTGAAATAAAAATTTAATTACTTTTAAATGGTGATATAGATACAAGGTGGTCAATATAAATAAACTGAGAAAATTATGTATATGACTTTTGACTCACTCTGTAAACATTTTGATTAATATCGAAAACCTTTAAGACAAAAAACTTGTTCTTTAATTGTTTCTTTTTCACTAAACAGCTCATTGAAATCAATACGATTTTCATATAAAACTGGCTGTATCGTGTGAAATACCGTGTATAATCTCATACTATTTGGTATAGTTATAATGGGAAAAGCAAGAAAAATTCAAATATAAAATACCCTTAAAAATCTAACTTTAATATGTTACACTTTCTTGAAGAACCCTCTATAATTAAAATTAATTTTACATTGTTTTTACTTTCCTATCTGTATACAGTTTCGACCTCGAGTTTTCGACGGATTTTTAAGTATTAAGGTGTATGTGTGTGTGTGTGTGTGTGTGTGTGTGTGTGTGTGTGTGTGTGTGTGTGTGTGTGTGTGTGTGTGCGTGTGCGTGTGCGTGTGTGCGTGTGCGAGTGTGCGCGTGTGCGAGTGTGCGCGTGTGTGTGCGTGTGTGTGTGTCTGAGTGTGTGTGTGTCTGAGTGTGTGTGTGTCTGAGTGTGTGTGTGTGTGTGTGTGTGTGTGCGTGTATGTGTATGTGTATGTGTTCGTGTGTGTGCGTGCGTGTGATCGTGTAATGTGATCTTATTATTTTATCAATTTTTATAGTGTTTCAAGCTCTACGATTTTGGGGAGTAGGTCAGGTTATTAAACAACTCATATGACTTTAAAAAAGAATATTGGACGCCACTATATTTAAAACTCTCTAGACTTGACAATCGATCAGTGATAAAAATATAGAAAATCACTAATCTTTATGATATTATAATTAAATAAGGTAGCGACAAATTCTAATTCACAGAGACTTAATTATTCAAATTTAAATGATTTATTGACTTATCTGGATATAACAGGTAACTGGTAAGTAGCGACTGTAGAAGCCTTCTTGTTAAATTTACAAAGGTATTGTTAAATCTCGTTAACTTCTCTCGGTGGTTGAACTAAACTTCTTGATGTATTCTACGGTCTTCCGAATTTCTTAACATGCAGCTTGTACGTTCTTCCAAAATTCATGTAGATACAGCTACTATTGAACTTCTGAACCATAATTTCTATCGACTTCTACAGTTCATCAAATTTCTAGAGGCTTTCGACGGCTAGACAGAGAAAGCACTACTGACAGGCATCCCGACGGATTTACGCAATGAAAGTACACTCTGCGCATCAAGTATTTCACTATTTCATTCAGACGTAAATGTCAGATGTAAATTTCGCTAAAACATTTCTTTTATTTTCGTTTGTGTTTTTTGCTCATTACAGTTTAATAGAACCTAAGTATGGAGTTTAATAGCAAATTAAGAGGCCGCGTGATTAACAGTCAATCTCGCGAAATAATAGCCAATGTTATAGAGTTTATGAGAAGAGAAGGAAACATGAGAAGAGAAGGAAACTTTAATTCACCTTCAATACCATTTAAAAATGTAAATGATCGTGTTGCTGCAGCCACAGGAGTATCTAAAAACACTGTCGTCCGCATTTCTGGAGAGAAAAAAAGAATCGATAACCGTGAGATATCGGAATTTTCATCACCAAGAAAAACCATTAAAAAACCAAGAACAGTTATTGATATAGATGAAGCTGCACAAGAATCAAATTTTATTTTTTTGTTATTATATAGCTATTTTTGTTTCTGACTTGTGTTCATTTACAGGCTCAATTTTTTTCCGTTTCTCCTTTTTGATTTTATATGGGGTTTCAAGTTGTTTTTGACTTATTTCGACGTAAATCACAACAACACACTTTTTTAATAAAGCAAACAAGTGTTAAGAGGTATATGTACGTGTAAACTACAATTACAAAAAATTGATATGAAACCCATGAAACCACCAACAAAAATGTAAAGCTAGCTGCCGTACTAGAACATGGTGTCATTCGTCGATATAATTTATCGTTTTGTTTAATAGATCAAGAAATGTAAATATTCCCCTGTTATTTTTTATAAAATTATAAGAGAAATAAATTTTTTTCTAAATAGTATAGTTTATTATTTTGCAGAAAAACAAAATTTCGAAAATTTTAGTAATGTTTCAGAAACAACCGATATTAATAATAGGTACCAGGATTTACAAAGGCCTACAAAAAAATTATAGGTATTTTCCGCTATCCTATTGAAGGAATTCCAAAACACCTTTTATGGTATAATAATTATTTTCAATTCTACATACTATCTTTAGCTGCTTTTAAAAACGTTCTAAGAAAGTCCAATCAGACCAATTTAATCCCTAAACTATTCCACACTTTTAAAATTTAATTACCTAAAAATATTAAAAACTATTTAAAATAACTTGTTTAGCAGACTGTACAATAGCTATCTCAGTCACACGTAGCGCGTTCTCTGTCTGGGCGTCGAACACCTCTAGAAATTTGATGAACTGTACTGAAACCATCTATATAACTTCTATAGGATTTCTTTAGGATTTCATTAGGATTGTGTTTGTGTGTGTGTGTGTGTGTTTTAAACTTGTGCTTTATTCCAGCGTCCAATGAACTGATTAGATTTTGGGCAGAGTCGAAACATCTGGGGGGGGGGGGTACTTTATAGGTGGTCATTTTTATATTTTATGGAATATCTGTTATTTACGTTTGAAGAAGAAAATTCTTCAAATAAAAGTTACTTCTAATATTAATATCTTTAATTTTTGTTTCATACAAAATTTTCCTTAAATGGTCCGTATTCGAGAAATTTAACAAAATGTAAAAAAATAATTTTTTATAAAACTTGTTCAAATAAAAGTTGTTTATAATATAATTCTCTATAATTTTTATGTCATATATAATTTCTCTAAAATAGACCGTATTCGAGATATTTGAGAAAATGTGTAAATTTCGAATTTTGAAGTAAACTCAAAAACGGACAAAGAAAAAAACATTACATATCCTCTTAACATTTATAGAGGTGCTGCAATAGGTTGTACAGAATAACCGGAAAAAGTCTATAATAACTAGATAGGAAAGTCATGTGTTGGACACATCAGATTTTTTTTCTGATATACATCTTGCTGAAAAACACATTTTAAACAATCAAATAGTTGGCTCTATAAACCGAGGCGTTACCTGGTCCACCGGTAACGCCTATTTATATTTGTTTGGTTATTGTAATGCATGATCATTTAATTCGACTCCTAATTATTATATTCTGTTCTTTAATTTTAATTACTACTATAATAATAATTATTATAACTTGGTAGGAATTTAAGTACGGGAATAGAATTAACTCATTTGTATTTAATGTAAAATTTTCTATGGAATGAATTTTAAAATGAAAAAAAAAATTATAATAATAGTATCATAAAATTAAGAATATCATAAAGAAGGTCAAACTTAGGTATTCGCTCAGTGCGAAATCATGGTAGGAGAAGCAAAAGCGATACTGGCGCAAGATGCGGATAATTTTGACGTATCAAATACACGTATATATTTTACATTTTTTTAAAAAAATAGGTAAAAAAAAACAATGAAAAACCGGAGTTGCTGTGTTGTAAATTGCAAAAATACTAGCAAAAAAGTGTAAATTATACAGGGTGTTTCAAAAAGGTATGTCATAAATTCTTCCTCAGATAGATTACCAAAAAATAAGTGAGTTTGTGTATATTTACCTATATTAAAAAATAAAGTTACAGGGCGTTAAACTAACATACAGAAAAATATTTTTTTTTTGTAAAAAGTTTGCTGTTACGATTTTTCCTCTAAAACTTTTACCAGTGCTGTAGATTTAAATATCCAATAGTCCAAGAGAAAACAAATTTAAAGCGACCACCTGAAAAAAAGTTGGGGGATTGGGTACATTTTAACCCCCGTATTTTTTTTTGACATAAAGGAACTTGCTTTATCGATAATAAAATAAAATAGTATTGTGAATTTTGAAATTTTTTTAAAGTGAAATAAACTTTTTATCTCTCTTAGTTAACGAGCATTCTACAATTTTTTAACTGGAGTAATTCGTCCGTCCTGGGCTTAACATAACAACATGGAGTTTAAATGCAGAACTAAGTTATTGTACAAAAAACGCGCATAGAAATCAATGCCGTCCCTAAGGCTGCGATTGAGCTGTCCCCTGCAAAAACTACCTCTTTTATTTATATTTTTGTAAAAAAAGGTATTCCTAAAATTTGATTGGCGCCATAAAAATGGTGTGCCACCCGCCCTCATGGACTCATCATGCCACTGATAAAAACACACGTTAGTTTGAAAATGTATTTATTAAATTAATGGTAATTAAAAGAATTATTTTTTTAATTAAACAATTAACAAAAAATTAACAATTAAAAATAAATAATTAACAAACACTTGACAATAATTATTATACATATTTTATAAACTAATTAATTTAGTAAATGTTCAACATTTCCTCCTTCTTCTTGAATACTACCCTACATCTTTTTATTGATATTTTGAAAAATGAAAGGTTTGCCTCTAAATCTGTTAGCGACTAACATTGTTTGGTTCAACAATTGATTTTCATTTTTAATAGTAACTGAATATACGTCCTCTTTCATAATACCCCAAATACTAAAATCAAATGGATTCAGTTCCGGCGAACGAGCAGGCCAAGGAATAGGTGCATCTACACTCCTTCCAATCCATCGCCCTGGATAATTTTCAAAAAGAAACTCCCTTACGGCTTTACTGAAATGGGCTGGCGCTCCATCATGCTGAAACCACATGTATTGTCTTACCTCCAAATGTATGTCTTCCCAATGTTACGGTAACTGATCTCTTAAAAATTCTAAATAATTTTCTTCGTTTGAGTTATTTGGCAAAATTACTGGTCCAATTAAACTATTTCCAATTATTTCCGCCTACACGTTTATTCTAAAATTGAGTTGGTGACGACTAACTTTTTTTAACTTAGAATTTTTATCCGCCCAGCTATGAATGTTATGGAAGTTAGTCGCACCGTTTCTAGTGAAACTTGCTTCAACTGTAAATGATATCCGACTTACAAAATTTATATCACGCCGATTTTCTTCCAAAAGCCAATCACAAAATCCGAAGCGTCTTGGGTAATCTTCAGGGAGTAGTTCTTATACAGGTGTTAAATCAAATGGATACAGCTGTTGACTTCTTAAAATACGCCAGATTTTAATATGAGAAATATTACCGACTTCGTTAGCCAACATTTTCGTACTCTTTTCCAGATGATTCGTGATTTCTTCCATACTTTGATCATCATGCGCGTAGTCTCTATGACGACCGCTATTTCCTGCAACCTGTTTTTTCAACGAGTCAGTTTCTCTCAATCTTAAATCAATAGGTAAAAAAAGTCTATAATCGGGAGCACGTCTGTTAAGGTACCATTTCGGTAGGCGCGACAGGAGACAGGAGACAACAGAGGCAAGGACGAGAGATGCATTAATGTTACGCTCCGCACATTTGGAAAGCAAGGAGACAGGTGACACGACACCCGCAGACAACCATTCGAGGGAACTATCAGCGTTGCCAGACCTACTGTTTTTAAGTAGATCCACTGATTTTGTCTCCGTTCTCCTGTTTTAGGTATGAAATCTACTGTTTTCGCCAACTTAGCAAATTTTGTTCTTAATTTATTAAGTTTGCCTTATTTCTCAGCAAATGGTTAAAGAATATTTTCTCTAGTAACTTTTCTGCAGTAAAAGCAGCGTAATAAGCAGCTACTATTGTAGGTTTGTTTTAATTTAAAATGCAACAAAGAATTAATAGCGCAACATAAAAAGAACGCGCATGCAAAACACAACGTATTTAAATTATCTGATTTTGACTGATCTAAAAGAAGTAGGTACTTATTATTTTTATAAAATGTTATTATTTGTTTATATTCTCTGTTTACTTTCTAATTTGGGTAGAAAAATGTTTATTTTTCCTTTCTTATATACTTTTTTTTTATTTACTACACTGCAAATTATAATTATTTCCCCCTGTATTAAAACCTACTATTCAGATCTACGGTTTTTTTCCCCATACTGTTCCAGCAAATGTTTATCTGGCAAACGCTGCCTAGATCGAAAGAACTTTCCAGCTACCATTTCTATAAAATATCGACTAGTCACCCGGAGACAAATCCAAAGTGTCGTCGAGTTCTGTCTCTCGGACGTGTTGCACTTTGCGAAATGTGTTTCATATAATTGCAAGTGTTCAGGCGTGAAGATACCGTTCTCGGTCACCTTTGGCGTCGCCTCTGTTGTCTCCTGTCTTCTGTCGCGCCTACCGAAATGGTACCTTTAGGGTATTTCTCAGCGTAACGTCTAGGGGCAGCAGCAGAATTTCCTTGGCATTCACCTAATAAAAATTATTGTGATCAATTTATTCGTATAAATTAATATTTTCACTTTTACTAAATTACCTAAGACTAAATGCATATCAGCCATTTCAGTAAAACTATATACAAATTGCCGATTATTCATATCGTAATCTTGTTTAAATCTTTCTGTTAAATCGAAATAATTAAATTAGGTAACTGACAGATGTCTTGTTGGCATTTAGTTTAGCTTTGTTTTTCATTTCCAGGCCTCCTATTAATTTATGTGCGTTTTTAAACAATAACTCTTGACCTACTCTTAGTGTTTTAAACTTCATGTTGATGTGTTGAGTCCAGGATGGACGAATTGCTCTAAAAATTTAGTTAAGAAATTGTAAATAGCTCGTTAACTAAGATGGATACAAAGTTTATTTCGCTATAAAAAAATTAAAAATTCATAGTTCTTTTTGATTTTAATATCGATAAAGCAAATTTTTTTTTTGTAAAAGAAAAATACGGAGGGGTTAAAAGGTACCCAACCCCCCAACTTTTTTTAAGGGATTCGCTATAATTTTTTTTCTCCTTAGAATATTGAGTCTTCAAATTTACAGCACTGGTAAAAGTTTCAAAGAAAAAACAGAATACTTTTTACAAAAAAAAATAAAAAACCGTTTTTATGAATGTAAGTTTAACGTCCTGTAACTTTGTTCAGAGCCATTTTTGGTATAGGTAAATAGAAATTCACTTATTTTTTGGTAATCTGTCTATGAAAGAATTTATGACATATCTTTTTGAAACACCCTGTATAAATTTTCCGTAGCAAAATGGAAATTAAATCAAAGAAATAAACGGATAGCTGTACCTACAATAAAAAGAAAAAAGTATCTTTACTTTTGTAATAACACTATATTACTGGAAATAGTAGATATCAGAAAGTAGAATAATTTTAAATAAACATTTTTGTCCACGACTGTTCTATAAAACATTCATTATACTTGTACTTCCTTAAGAATAATAATACCTATTATTCACTAGTGAATAATGATCCATTAGTCAGGGTATGACGTCACGACAGCACGTATGTCTAAACTGATATGAAAATATTCTTTATAGGTAATCGAAAAATTGAAAAAAAATCGAAAAAAAAAATCGAAAAATCGAAAAATCGAAAAATCGAAAAATCGAAAAATCGAAAAATCGAAAAATCGAAAAAAAAAAAAACGAAAAAAATCGAAAAAAAAAATAAAAAAATCGAAAAAAATCGAAAAATCGAAGAAAAAAAAAATCGTAGAATCGAAAAAAAATTGAAAAATCGAAAAAAAAAATCGAAAAAACAACAGTTAGTTACCTATGTTTAATAAAAACTTTCCATTCTACACTTAACTTTTATTTAATAAAGGAACCATAATGTTCGTGGACAAAGTATAGTACTACTCGCAATTTATGGCCATTATTCACTCGGGTGACTTGCGCCCTCGTCTACGGCTCGGGACGCAAACGTCACCCTGCGTGAATGATGGCTACCATAAATTGCTCGTTTAATAATGTACTATTATGATGTTATTTAACATCCCTTAAATCTTAAATATTCAGCAAGGACTAGATTTCTGCCTTTGATTATGGTATGTGGCTAGAATGCAATTAAAAATTGTATTGTCAGATCACGAAAAAATGATCTGTTTGTTCATAAGTTAGTTGGCGCTGATGTCACGCATAGTGCCAGTGGGGAATACAGGATGATTCACTGAAAAAATAAAAAATATTAATTTATTTTATTTTTCGCTCATGGTTTTTTAATCAAACTATTAAATATCTCCCAAACTGTTGTGTTTAGGTATATGAAATATTTTACTCAAACGAATGTATAATTTAGTAGAGATATGAAATACAGAGTGTTCCATTTAAAAAAATTAAAAAATCATGTATTTGAATTTTTACTCACCCTTTGCACATTTATTGTGTTGGAAAAAATTTGTATTTTCTAATAAAATTAGACTATCATTAAAAATGTTGATCAATTGTTTCTTCTGAAATATATAGTTAACCCAAGTATGATTTTCATATCAAATTTCTTTAAATTTCAAATATATCTTACATAAACTCACACATGCTGGTATGTGCTTCGAGGGCAAAGTCAGAAGAATTCAAATTTAAAATTAAATACAGGGTGATCCATTTAAAAAAACATATGTTTGTTAAATTCTGAAGTTATAGATTACTCTATATATTCGAAAATAATTTTAAAATGTTCAGATTATCTACAACTTATGTAAATAACTTTATTTTAATTTTATATAATAACGGATATATCGAATTTGTACACACTATTTGAACACCCTGTATGTACAATATATGTTTATTTATTGACCTTTCGTTAAAATTATTTGTTAATAAAATTGAAAATAAAATGCTAACGAACGGTCGCATATTGGAAGTTGGTGTTATGCGTCTCCTCTTTTCTACGTAGCCTCTATTGTCAGTATGTCAAACTGTCAAAATGTATATTTCTATTGTGATTACCCCTCGTATATATTAAAAAATATTTAGAATATTTTCGACTGTACCTACAAACTTTTAACAATCTATAAGGATAAAAAAGTATCAATAGAGAATCACTTTCAAAAAAATCTTCGGCACAAATCCTTTGATACTACAAAAAGGAAATTCTATTAGTAATCAAAATCGCCTTTCAAAGAATTTCAATTTCGTACATCATCATGGATTTGAATTCAATTCACCTGTCTGCTGTCTGTCGACGGTAGAATAATTCTTCCCCAAAAAGCCGTTTGTTTTTACTTAGTCATGTTTGCAGTTAGGATTAACTCAGCAATTTTTTTCAATACTTCTTAGAAATGTGTCTGTAAACCCTCGACAGCAGAATAAATATTAACCTTGAAAACATTGGCTTTTGAAATTTGCTTATCACGTTTTGAGGAAATGTATCATTTGGAAATTTTGTTAACAAAGGATTCGAAATTTGGGTTGGGTATGAGGAAAGGTAGTTTAAAATACAAACCGATATTTTGTTAATAATTAGTGATATAAGATGCAGGTAAATTTAGGTAAGACAAGGCTAATTTGAGATGCTTACAAAAAATTCTATGTTCTCAAAATGATACAATATGATTGATAATTCGCAGTTCATTCCGTTGGCGGAACAAAGGCTTAGAAATTTATTATTATTATTCCTGTTCGTTAAAATAGGAAAATTTTGACATATTTCATCGATTTAAAACAAGCATTCGATAAACCGAGAAAAAAAGTAGTTTATGTTTAAAATATCGTAAGTTAGGAAGAAATTCTTTAAACATTAACTAAGAAAATTTAATAATACTATAATATTAAAATATAGTATATTATGCAACGATCATGTAATGATGGTTATTAATACACGAGCATTAACCAGGATACGAAACGAGCCAAAGGCGAGTTTCGTATGGTCTATGCGAGTGTTTTAATAACCATTACATGAGAGTTGCATACGCTATTTTTTCTACACCCGATAAAGAATCAAGACCTATAAATATTATATTTATATTGGTATTGAACACAATAACAGTAATTACTCGTATTTCTATAAAAAATTCTACAAAATTGTAATTAATGGTATTACTTCGGGTATTGGTATTTCCCTAGATTTTTGCTGCAAAATATTTTGTACTGTATTTTCTGCTTTCTCCGATATGTGTGGATATCGCTGATATGAGACATTTTAATATTATAATTATCGAAGTTTAGCTATCTACGAAAATTTAATACGTTTTGACAACTAAAACAATTACATAGAAACCTAGGACAAACGTCAAACAGCATGCTTGATTGAAAAATAGTAGGTTTCTATTGATTAAAAATCTGTATCGTAATGAAAAATCTGTATCATAATGGGTATCATTATGAAACGGATTATGGGCATATAAGTGCATTATTATAATACGGGTGTAGAAAAAATAATAAATGTCTCATAAATACGAGATTTTCTTTAACAAAACATTTGTTACAGTAAGGCATGTACTTACACGGCTATTTATAGGATATTTGTCATGTTTCAACGCAACTAAGTAAAGCGTCTTTTCTGAAATCATACATAACCTACAAAATAATTTAGGTAATTATTTAATTTATTATTGCCAATACGTATTTGAAATGTTTTTCGAGACAACAAAAATATAAATTGTGTATTTCTTAATTTAAATAGATGTTATTTTTACGATCAAAGGTGCTGAGATTTTTTATTTTATTTTAAAATTAGAAATAGAGAAATTACTAGGAGGGGTTTTCTAGAATATTTAGAAAAATTTGAAGGTATGGCAATGATATAATTTCATTAATTATTTGAACTAAATAAATGCAATTCCACTATAAAGTACTGCCGTTATAAAGAAGGGTTAATTGGCCACATTTTTCTAAAAAACATGAAAATACAGACAGGATGAGTAATTTTTTTTTAAGAGAATATCCCTTATACATAGGGTGATCCAGTGATTCATTAGTGCGAAAAAGACCAATATTAGTGTTATAAATAAAAAAGGTTGGGGTTCGGCTCTTGGGGCTAGGGCAGTTAGGATCGAGATATTGGGACTAAACTTGGTATATGGATTTAATGTCCAATAAATATCTAATATGGAGGGTGTGTCACCCTCAAAAAATAAAGTTAGAATTTTTTTAATAGTTTCAATCTACGATTTTTTTTACATACAAAGGCAAAATTTCAATTTTTTGGACTAAACGAACATGGTTTGAATGATCTGATATATAAATATGTTGACAAGAAAGGTGTTTTTCTTCAGGTTTGTGTCAAAATTGATATATGGTCTAGGACGTCGAAACATAAATACCTCCATAAATACCTCCAAGGTGATAAACTAACACAAACAATTATTAACAGTATTTAAATTAAAACATTAAAATTCAAATATCACAAAAATTGATATTACTTTGTAGTTTAGAGATATTATAGAATATCTACAATATTATTTTGTTCATTACTTTTTCTTTTATTGATTTATGTTTTTGTTTTTAATTTTTTTTTGTTTTAGTGTTTTATTTTTTTGTATTTTTTGACGAATTCTTTCTGTTCATATTTTAGAATAATAATCAATTTCATTGAAAAACACAAATATTCGGTCACTTGCACGAAATCCCTATACGAAAGTAGCAAAATTGGATGAAAGAAAACGTTTATAAAAGGATTTTTATGTTGTTATAGATGACAAAAAGCATAGTATTTCATTGCTAGCAAAAAACGAAAAAATTCATCGAATAGCAACTTTACTTTCAATTTAACAAGTTACACAACCCACCGGGACATAGTACATGTGTTTTACCTCTACTTCACTGTATACCACTATAAATAGCAAGCAAAAAATTGTTATCTAAAAATTTTAGAAACCAAAGATAACAGATCCTAAATAAGTTTTTAAAAATTCCAAATGGCGTTGAAAGCAATCTCATTTAATAAAAAAAAATCCCCCTTGGATGGAAACAATAGACATCGTCCTTTTGGTTTGTGCAAATGGACCATTTAAAAAGCAGCCAACCATTAGAGAGAAATGTAAAAATGGTTTTGGTTTGGTGGTTTTAATTTTGAAATAATAAAATTGAAGTACTTAGGCGTTCCCTTTTTTTTACAATTTCTATGTCGAGGGAATTTCTGGGTAAAAAACTTTACCGATTTTTTAAATTTAATATAATTAATATTTTTTGTATGTTTTCTAATGGTTTTAGGTGAATTTTTTAAACCCCTTTCCACCCCAGAAGACCACAGTAAAGAATTGATTTTACTAAACCATAATGGAGAATTCTTTGATGCCACATTCCTAAGAATTTTTTGAACTGGCAGAAAAGGTATAGTAGAGCCTTTAGTTTTTAAAAATTTGTATTTGGATGCACCACAGATCTTTCCAAGGGTGTAAATATATTTTTTCTACACCCACAAGGAGAGTATCTTATCTACGCATAGACTACAAAACGAAAAAGTAAACGTGGCCTGTCTAAAAGGTATCTGACCTTTGGCCAGAAAAAATATTTCGAATACCTGACGGAGTTGGGACCCTAATTTCCTTCACACTGCTTACACACTCTTAGCCCACCGATCCTTCCACTGCTGAAAACACCTCTGGAAGTCTTCTTTTGGAATAGTGTTCAGCTCCGTTGTCGCGTTTTGCATTATCTCAAAACGGGATCCTTTCAGTGCAGCCTTCAATTTTGGAAACAATCAGAAGTCGCAAGGAGCCAGGTCTGGAGAGTAGGGAGGTTGGCGAATGGTTGTAATTCCATGTTTAGCTAAGAAAGTGTTAATAAATTGGGATGAATGTGCAGGGGCGTTGTCATGATGCAAGTGCCAATTGTTCGCCATACACATGTCTGGTCTTTTGCGCCGAACTGCGTCAAGGATTCACCGGAGAACATCTTGTCACTGTTTGTCCTTCCGGTGCGTATTCGTGATACACAATTCCACAGACATCAAAGAAAACAGTCAGCATCACTTTTATTTTGCTTCGCACCTGACGCGCTTTCTTCGGCCTTGGAGAATCGGGATGCTTCCATTGCGACGACTGTCTTTTTGTTTCTGGGTCGTACCCGTACACCCAAGACTTATCTCCAGTTATCACGGTGTTCAGAAACCCAAGATCAGTATTGGCGATGTCCAGAAGGTCTTGTGCAATGTCAAAACAAAGATCTTTTTATTCCGGCGACAACAACTTGGGTACGAATTTCGCGGCCTTCCGGTACATGTTTAAATCTTCACGCAAAATTGTATATGCAGTATCTTTACTCACTCCAACCTCTTCTGCAATCTCCCGCATTGTCAAACGAAGATCTGCCATTATCAAATTTCACACCCTCTCAACATTAGCTGCACTCCGAGCAGTTTGGGGCCTGCCACAACGCTGCTCCCTCTCCGCTGATGTGCGGCCATCTTTGAATCTGTTGAACCACTCCATAATTTGTGTTACACCTATCACATCTTCTCCAAATACCTGCTGAATCTTACGAATTGTTTGGCTTTGAGAATCACCAAGCTTTTGACAGAATTTGATGCAGTATCTTTGCTCAATTCATTCAGTCATCTTGCGAGAAAACTAAATCCGACCAACACTAAGAACAGCACATTAGATTAGATTAGATTAGGAACTGGACGTTACTTGTCCTTGTCCATCGCGACCTTTTCCGATCTATTATGGGACTCCGCTTGTTCTAGAGTATGTCGTCTAGCCTGGTCTTTTTTATTAGACTTAGTAGCTTAGTAGCTTTGACAGTGGCTCCCGCATGCAGTTGCATACATTTGGCTTTCCTTCGCCCAATGTTAGAAACCTCATTCCAGCCAGGCCTTCACATTGGTACAGAACGTGGAATGATGTTTCATCTTCTTCTTCACAGAACCTGCACAAAGTTGCTTTTTCTGCTGGATTTATGACACTCATGTGCCTTTTGAGGCGACAGTGTCCAGTAAGAAGGCCCACTGTTATCCTAACGATTTGACGCTTTTGATCCAGTAGGTCTTTCGTGAACTTGGCCGATGGTTCCTTGATGAACTGTTTGGCCTGTCTTGGTCTTGGATAGTTGTTCCACCATTACTGAGACTCTGTTTGCATCCATTGTGTAATGGATGCCTTGCACAATGCCTAAGCAACTCCACAGAAGGGTTCGGGGCTTGTCATGGACTTATCTGAGCCTTCTCGGGCTAATTCGTCGGTCTTTTAGTTGCCTTGATATCCCTCATGACCTGGAATCTAGGCTAGTGTCACCTTATTTTGACTACTTAGCTCTGCCAGGTCTTCTAGACAGTCTTTCACCAGTCGTGAAATAGTACCTTACTTGTCGACCACCAGCCAGCGACAAGCGAACGCGGTGAAAAAAATTCAAGCATGCACATTAAGGTTCCTCCTTCCACCATGCACAGTGGCGCCGCCTTAGAATCACTACTTTGCTCGGAAAAAATTAAGGTCGGATACTTTTTAGACAGGCCTCGTACTATTGCCATTAACTGGATGAATATATTTTATATTCATTAGATGTAGTGAGAACACTATAAAAAAATGAAATCCACTAATTACAGTTCATATTTTGGTCATCCGATGACTATTATTTTTAAAATTAAAGTGATAATTCTGTCAAACTAATTGTCAGTATATTTTTTAGTTATTGAACTGAAATATACATTAAAATAACCTATTTTTGTGTAGAATCGATAAATAATAGCATTTCTATTTTATTTATACTATAATTATAAATAATTTGTTAATTTTAATAAAACTCTATGAAGTCAATTCAATTACGAGTATTAAAATGTTTCAAAAATATGCTGGTGGTTGGCTGACTTCTACGCGAGAAACTCAAGTTCGAGCCTCGGCTGGGGACTTTTAAATTATTTTTTTTTGTCTAATTTATTTTAAAAATTATTAAAAGTCATAAATTATTTTAAAATAGGTTATTTTGTCTTAATAACCTAAAATATTTTTTTATTTGTACATTTTCGTTAGTAGGTCGTAGAAAAAATATACTGTATAACTCCAGTGGATTTTCTTTGTGCGATATGGCCATCATATCTACTCTTGTTGCACAAACTACTATTTTAGTTAAGTTTAATACATTCATACACAGGTAAGTTAGATTCATGAGATGTAATTAGTATTAGTTGGTTTTCTGAATATTCATTTTGAATATTTACAAGGTAACTATCAGATATTTCTTCCGCTTCTTTTCAGGTTTCTTCTACATTTATAATAACTGTATCATCTGCAAATAAAATAATATTTCCAGAACTTTAATCGAAGTAATTCGTTGATGTAAATTGTATTACATTTATTCCACCAACCTCTTAGTGTATAATGACTGAAGAAATTATAGTCAGAAGGCCTTCCATAATAACTCACAGAGATCCATTACAGGTTGGTACCTGTCCCAGAACATTTATTCACTTATTAAAAATTTGTAGTTATTGAAATAGAAACAAATGTGTTGCTAAAAGCTATTTATTTTTAAAAAATAATACACCTTTCATAAAAAGCCGAAATAAAAACAATGAAAATGATTTCAAAATGTGTTTGATGTTTTAAGTTCACCACTATGTACATATATCAGGTAGCAAAGGTGTAACGTGTTAATTTTTAAGTTAAATATCGCAATACACCATGAGGGTGGTCTCCGAAAGACAAAACATTCTTGGTAGGTAGGTACGGGCTTAAGCTGTAAGACTGTTACGTGTTTTCGTCGCAATGTGTGGAATAAGCGACTTGAGTCGTTTGGCCACCTGACAACGATTTTTACGACACTATAAAATATGTATACAAAATATAAACCGGCATATTGGTTTAAATATTAATAGAACAGTTATTGAATTACCTACTATACTCGTAATATACAAACTATTACTAAGTATTGAAAAATAAAGTAGGTGTATTTAAACTGACACTGACAAAATATTAACGCCCATATGCACCGTTTTAAAATTTAATCCAGATTTGCAAATCTCGTTTAAATAACTAGTGGTTATTTTCTATGCACCGGCTATGAATTAGGTAATCTAGTTTAGTAATCTGACAACACTGGATTTTTATAAATTTCACAAAAAAAAGAAGAAGAAAACTTTAGATTTGAATAGGAGAAATGTATGTCAAAGGCCGTTGAAGATAGAAGCCCTATTTTTTTAATGTACCAAAATAGTAAACACACCGTAAAACTATCGTAAAACGCATGTGTTTTGTGACGCATACAGAATTTTACGCAGGGTGAAAAAGAATGTCAAATGATTTAAAAAAAAATAATTCTATAGTTGGATGGCAAAACCATTATGTTTATTTTTGGTAATTTTAACATATATACATACAAACTGCTATTTTTCAAGCTTTTCTATGCAAAACGATATACCTATATGAATACTTTCCCTACACTGTGCATGTTCAAAACTATATGGATGACATATTTTCAGTATTTAAAAGTGTACAGAATCACATAAATATTATAATATGTATTGCTTACTTATTTTTACCTTTTCTAACATGTCTGGATTTGCCATCTAACTACAGAATTAAGCTGTAACGTTAGAAAATAAAACATCTCTTAAAAATGACAAAGTTGTCCATCGTATAAAAATAAGCCCTTCTCTGGTAATTTTGTCTAGAATCTTTGTCATCTTCCAAGAAAAGCTGGTTTCCTATTTCCATTTTTTATTAAAATTCAAATAAAATAAACACAAAAAAAAGTTCCAAATATACTGACAAAACGTGTGACATATTTATGACGTTAGAAAATCTCGATTAAATAATTTGATCCTCCGATATTGACGGATTAAAATAAAATCGGATTAAGAATGATTTTTATTACGGTGCATAGCTAAAAATGGTAATAAACGCGATTAAACTCTTGATCTGGATTAAACATGTACAGTGCATACGGGCGTAAGAAAATAAAGAATGGAAAATAAGGATTAAATTGATTAATACCAAGAAATAAAAACAGACTTAATAAAAATTGCAATATTCGCTATGCGATATGCGCTACCATTTTTAACTAGTACCACAGAATCAGCCTCGGTTTAAAATACTACTAATAGGTAAAATATTTTATCAAAATTTTTTTTAATATTTAAAAATTGAGACATAACAAATCTACTAAGGGAGGTATCAAAATTTATTCAATAAAGAAAAAATATATATTATACTACAGAGTAGGCCTCGGTTTAAAATTCTACTATGCAATATTTTATTATTATTTTTCAATATTCAAAAATTAGCATAGATAAAAATTGACTAGAAGAGGTATAAAAATGTGTTCATTAAACAATATCTATACATTGCATTACAAACAAAACCTAAATAAGTAGGTATTATTAAAGAAATAAACAAGAAACATAAATTCAGATATAACTCTTTATTTAAATATTTATTATACAAAATAAACAAAAAAATATTGCTGCAATTATTTACCTTTAAACATATAAATTAAATTTATTGATGTTTAAATAAACTTCACGGATATATCTGTATCTATGTCTGTAACGTGTGGAGGGTGGGTTACCCCAACGGCACTTAGGCCTCATTAGGAACATTGTGCATCCTCCTAAGATTATAGGTATATTCTAGCTCGTGAGCCAACCTACAAATTTAATGTAGTTGACAACCTCGCCAAGAGGTGATTCTCTTATATCGGCCAGTGTTAGCCGATACTCGCCGAACACAAATCTTCTAATAAATAAAAGCGTCGAGCAATCGTAGAGGATATGCTCGATGGTCTCATCTTCTTGTTCGCACCCTCTGCTGAGTGCGGATTCTGACAGCCCCATGATATGGAGATGCTTCCGTACTTGACAATGACCAGAAGGAATACCTGTGACTAGACGCAGATTCTGTCTAGTCATAGTCAAGTATTTGTTTGCTGCAGGATAACTTAGGAACTCCCTGGCAACTCTGCAGTTGATCCCACCTTTTCTTGAATTTCACAAGGGAATGTTCTTTGATTAGGTCTGTCACTACCGATTTTGTTAGGCCAATAGAAGGGCCAAGTCCAAAAAGTATTTAGTTGGCAGCTTTCTTGGCTAGTGAATCAGCAAGACGGTTACCTTTCGATGTGGCGTGACCTTTGATTCACCTTAGTACTTACCCTGTGTAAATTCGTGGTCTGTT
This sequence comes from Psylliodes chrysocephalus, assembly GCA_927349885.1. Taxonomy (NCBI): domain Eukaryota; kingdom Metazoa; phylum Arthropoda; class Insecta; order Coleoptera; family Chrysomelidae; genus Psylliodes; species Psylliodes chrysocephalus. Next base: position 65,190,479 of record OV651816.1, read on the forward strand.
GAGGATGAGTAGTGCTTGTCTGCTATCTGTATATATGATCATGTGCTTTCCAGTGATATTGTTTCTGGGTATTTCTTTTTGCTGCTATGAGAATCTCCGTTAATTCTGTTTGAACTACACTGGCACTATTGATGTAAATATCAAGAGAAGTAACTTCCATGGCTCTGGTAGGTGTTGTTTTCATGGCTCCTGTTATGTTGAGACATGTTGTTCTTTGAATTTGTTCTAGTTTACGAATAGCTGTTGGTTTTTGGGTTTTCGGTACCCAGACAACTGCACCGTATGTTAGCATAGGTCTTATGATAGCTGTGTAAGTCCATGCGACGACTCTGCGGAGAAACCCCAGGTGCGCCCCATGGTTTGGCGGCATTGTACATAAGCAATGTATGCTCTTTTAACTCTGTTTTCAAAATATGAGTTCCATGTTTATTTGCTGTCAAAAGTGAGACCTAGGTACTTCACCTCTGTTGCAAAGTTTAGTTTTGTGTTTAGGAGTTCTGAAGGTTTTAATTCCATTTTCATCTTTTTCCTTGTGAAAAGGACAATTTCTGTCTTCTTAGGATTGATCTACAGTAAATGGTCCTTGCACCACTGTTCTATAATTTTTACAGCTACTTGCATTCTTTCGCAGAGTATGTTCTCAAAATTCCCTAATTGCAGAATGACCAAGTCATCTGCATAAACTATTCTGTAGTGACTGTCATTGTTAAGGCGGCTGATGAGGGTGTCCAGGACAATATTCCACAGTAAAGGTATAAGCACCCCTCCCTGTGGACATCCCCTCGCAACCAAGCCTCATATATTCACATCTTCTACACTTATGTTTACTGCTCTCTTTGAGAGGATGTTATGTATTCACCCACTAACCATTTCTGGAACATTCCTGTTGGTTAGTGAGTGTATTATCTTTGGGAAGGTGGTTTTATCAGAAGCACCTTCTATGTCTATGAAAATACCCAAGGCGGACTCCTTATTGTCCAGGGACCTTTCTATCCGGCCAGCAACTAGATGAAGAGCTGAATCAGTTGATCTGCCGAGGGTGTATAAATATTGGTTTGGGTATAGTGGTGTTGTTGTAATCACCGCATTCCTTATGTACCTTTCGCATAGCCTTTCCAATGTCTTCATGGAAAACGATGTCAGACTAATTGGTCGGTATTTTTTTGGGACAGTGTAATCCATCCTTCCAGGTTTGGGTATAAATACCAATTTTACATCTCTTCAATTTTTGGGGATATACCTCAGAACCATCGAGGATCTGAATATATTCAACAGGTGTGGTGTGAGATCTTCCAGACCCCACTGAAGTAGGGCTGGATAGATACCATCAGGTCCTGGCGATTTAAATAGAGAGGAGCTGGATATTGCCCATCTAATTTTGTCATCGTCTACAATGTCTTTGACAGTTTGCCAGTCATACACAGATGGATTGTATTCTTCCTCTGCCCAGTCAGGGAAGTGTGTTGACTTTAGAAGTCTGATGCTATCTTCAAGGTTGGCAGTTTTCGTGCCATCCTCTTTGATTAGCGCACCAATACTTCGGTGTGGATCTTTTGAGAGAGCTTTTAAAGCCTCGCTGCCTGCGAGAAATCTTCGATTTCTTTGCAGTAGGATCTCTATGCATCTCTTTGTTTTAGTCTGACGGTTTTTTTGTACTCTCTGAGGTGAGATTTGTCACGGATATATAAAACGACAATTTATATGCAATTGTCATTAATAAATAATAAAAACCTTTTGTGGCGCCGTCAAATAGGGGAGATTTACGGGTTACAACCCCCCAAAATGATAAGGACCCCTACACTCGTTTCTGATTTAAATAATTTGGCCGAATATCCAAGAAAACTTGATATAAAAGTAAAATAAACTAAAATTGTCTAAATATTATATTGTATACAGTATTATGTGTTTCTTATTTTACAATGAACAAAATGCCATAATAAAAATCTTAACACCCCCTCCCCACCCCTTCCAAAATATATTTGGGTGGGCCGCTGTTTAAGATAATGGTCTAGTAAACCCAATAGATATTCATATTGTTTTGTTACGTGTTCATAAAGAGTAATATAAACACAAAGTTAAAATTAGAAAAATATATTTTAAATAATGTGTATGATATGCTTCAGAGATATTTTGGTATTTAATATTGGCCATTTCAATTAGTAAATATTTCTCAATTTTATATAAATACCTAACTAAAATTTTATAAAGTTCTAACCATTAAACATAAAAAAATGAGTTTATTGTAACTACACAATATACCATAAAACAATAAAATAAATCAAAAAACACGAAGGATACTGAAACAGTAGAACTGTTTTAAACAAGACAATACTAGACCTCAGCTTTTTAATAGTTTTCCAAAATAAATCACACATATCCGCATTTAACGTATATGTTATTAGTAGCATTCTACAAACAGGGAATTTTGAGAAAATTATTGAAAGTAGTGCAAGGGCTATTCACTGGTTATCAATCCCAAGGAGACAGAAATGGTAATTTTCACAAGGAAAAGGATGAAAAATAAATTAAAACCTCCAGAACTCCTAAACCCAAAACTAAACTTTACAACAGAGGCGAAGTACCTAGCTCCCAACTTTGACAGCAAGTTATCATGGAACTAACACTTAGAAAACACAGCCAAAAGAGCATAGATTGCTAATATACAATGGTGCCGAACCATAGGACGCACCTATAGTTTCTCCCTCAGAGTAGTCACATGGACTTACACCGCCATCATAAGACCTATGCTAATATGCTGTGCAGTTGTCTGGGTACCGAAAATTCAAAAATTGACAGCTACCCCCAAAGTAAAACAAATTAAAAGGACATAAAAGGAGTTATGAAAACCAAAACCAACCAGAGACAAGGAAGTCATTCTTAGTCTCACTCCCCTTGATATTTACATCAAGGAGGTTGCTCTGATCACAATGACATATCCCTGCACGGTTGGTTCTGATATAGGTTCTGGTGAGGCGAGACGTCGCTTTTGGCAGGAGGCTCTCGATACGATCTCACTGCTTCGATCGAACATGGACTCCATATTACTGAGATATTTTTTCCATAAGCCATATAAAGTTGTAACAGAACAAATAAAAGAGCAGAAAGTGTTGGGTATAATTCATATCTACACCGACGGTTATGTAACAAAACAAGGCTTAAGATATGGAATATACTCCAGATCTTTTACCCTAAAACTGGCTGTGGGTTCAAATCAAGTTCACGGGGATTTTCATAGCAGTAGAAGAAATCACCAGAAATCGTATTAATGGAAGAAACGTGCTCATATATGCAGATAGCAGATAATCACTACTCATCCTTAACAAACCACGAGTTTACCCAGGGTTAGTACTAGAATGTTACGAAGCTGTGGCCGAAGTATCCATTAACAATGATATCACCACGCCACACCATAAGGTAACTGTCTTGCTGATTCACTTGCCAAGAAGGCAGCCAACCAAATACTTGTTGGACCTGGCCTTTTATTGGACTTATAACATTGGTAGTGACAGATTTAATTAAATAATATTTTTTTTTTGAGAAATTCGGGGGAAAATGGGATGGAACCAGAAACTGCAATGTTCTCAGAAAGCTTTTATATTATCCCAAAAACACTACAGCAAACAAGTACTTGACTTGGCAGATTTTGCGCCTGATCACAGGCATTCTGATTGATCATTTCCAAGTACAAAAGCATCTTCATATTATGGGGCTATCAGAGTTTGCACTCTGCATGGAATACGTACAAGAAGATGAGACCATCGAGCATATCCTCTTTGAGTATCGTCTAACATCAGCCGATATAAGAGAAGCATCTTTTGGCGCCGTTGTCAACTATAGTAACTCTGTAGGCTTTATCACGAGGTAGGAAGTACCCATCATCTTAGGAGGATGCAGAATTAGCCCTTGAGGCCTATATTCCGTGTAGTAACTCCCCTTTACACGTTACAGATAAAGATACATTATAAGTTTTTGTTTAAAGTGTTTTGTGACATTATTGGTACACCAAAATAATTTTAGGGACGCTAAATTAATGTTTTCCCTCCTTCAAACAATTTGTTTTACAATATTGCACCCCTTAAGCCTGTTTATCATCAAATGTTTGGCCCATTACCCCTTAAATATGTTCATATAAAATTATTTAGTTCATGTACTCCTTGGGCCTGCCAACCTGTTAATCAATGAATATTTAATCCTTTTAACCTTTATGCCTATCCTTGTATTAATATTTGTTCCAATAATATCTTCAGCTAAGCTTGTGCGACGCGTAGCGGAGCGCGCAATCTGTCGAAAGCGGCACCGAAGTTTTCGCACAAAATGCACACAAGATTTTTTCTACGATCACATTATTTTAAGAAATAGATATAAATACTGAAAATTTATCGTTGAGTAGTGTGGTCTATATTGAAGTTAATCATGAAAAATGCAGTTTACATTCAAGGTAAATGTTAACTTGGAAAATAAAATAATAAAACTACGTACAAATACCTTGAAAATCATTATTTAAAAAGAAATATACTTAATTTAAATAAGGCGAGCAGCAAAGCTGTTAATTTTTCTGCTCGGCGGGCGACAAAGCTGTCATTTAATGTCAGTTCGCGAAAAACGTCAACTTTGCGGTTGTATTTCGAAGCGCAAAAACCTACTTTGGATAGTGATCGTAGAAAAAATTATTTTTCAAATGTCAATAGCTTGAAAACAATGAAATTTAGACATATAATGTATGGACAAAAGTACTTAGATTTTTAAGAAGATATCAAAAATAAAATAAAATGGGTTTTTTATTGGAAAAAATATGGATTTTATGTTGCCTTGTGTATTGGCAGTACCCTGTATATTGAAACATATATTTGCAATAGGCGTCTCTACGAACCGTATAACTTTTGTGTTCGACATTTTCTCTTATTTTAAAAAACAAATGAAATATTGGACTTCCACACATTAATGGATATGAAGTAATTATTGGTGGCAAAATTAAGAGGTTTATAACTATTGTATGCACAGACTACAAACTGAAAAAGTAGGTCATTACGTTGAACTGAACTGATGTATTTCAAATCCATTCTAGGGTAAACCACCCAGTCATTGGCCACTTATATTTTAAACATCGTTAATAAGAAAGTGGCTTTATATTCTTTTAAGGATTTAATACCAACATAAACTTTCTTTACCCATTTCTTACTAAAAAAATTAAGCCTTTGGGTTGGTAATTCTGAATTAAAATGGCGACACGTTATTGACGAGGTGTACATGGCGTTGGTAGAAATCGTGATTGTGTTGTGATTTCTGTAAGAAGGTATATATACAAGGTAAGGAACAATAAGGTTCGATTAATTTTTTTTAACAAAGACAACTGGGGTTCCATTAAAATGAATATTATATGTTATTCTATTCTATATTCTATAGTCGTTTCGTACATCCAAATGTGATATTTGAATAAAAACAGGGGGGCCAATCACTGGCAAAAAAAATTGTAAAAATGTAATCATTGGCCACGCAGGCCAATAACTAGTCCATGTTTATTTTTATTAAAATAAGATGTTAAATCGTAATACTTTACAAAATATTCATTAAATGAAAGTTCTGCTTATAATATTAACATAATTTGATTAAATCTAGTCGTTGGCCGGGGGCCAATAACTAGTTAGAACGGGTGGCCAATAATTGAATGATATTGTAAACCTCTTTTATGTTAGCCGCGAAATTCAAAATGAATAATAGTTTCTTGGATTAATTGCTTACTATTTTTGCAACTTTAATAGAAATATTAAGCAATATCTACCTTAAAATGTGTAGGTAATAATTATGGTAATTTCAATTTTTTTTTTAAACGTCAAAACTTTATTTTGTTTTGTGACCAAAAGTATTTTATTTCAGAAGTTATCATGCCAGAAGTTCAAGAAGGTCTGCAATATGCAAAAAAATACTCTGAAGAGGAACTGCAATCAGCTTTACAAGCAATTGAGGGAGGTATGCCTCTGCGGGAGGCAGCTAGAAAATTTAATGTTCCTAGGGCAACCTTGCAGTTTAGAAAAGGTGAAAAGTTTGTTAAGACAGGTTTTGGCCCTAACCCTGTCTTAACCAAAGAAGAAGAGAGTATGCTAGAGAAGTGGATTATTGAATTAGGTAAAAAAGGGTTTGCACGCAGGAAAGAAGACATACAATTGTCAGTCCAGACAATCTTGGAAAAAAACCCTCGAAAAAATCTTTTTACGAATAATTTTCCAAACGACACCTGGTACAAAGCATTTCTTCGGAGGCATCCAAATCTTGTACAAAGGACGGCAGAATTGGTTACATCAGCAAGCTCAAACTAAGCAGAAAATGACCTCAGAAAGTGGTTTAAGGACATCAAATCGTACCTTCAAGCTAAAGGATACGACTCAATTTTAACTGATCCCAGACGGATTCTCAATGGCGACGAAACTTGCTTTAACCTTTGCCCCAAAAATACGAAAGTTCTAGCTCCTAGAGGTACAAAGAACATATATGAAATTGAACATGCATCATCAAAATTAAACATAACAGTAATGTTCACATTCTCGGCTTCAGGTATGACTACACCCCCTATGATTATCTTTCCAGGCAAAAGGTTAAAAGATCAAATTTACAAATCAGTGCCACAGGAATGGGGAATAGGGATGAGCGACTCGGGATGGATGAAGGCTCATGTTTTTTATGAATACGTTTCAAAAGTATTATATCCTTATCTGAAAGAAAAAAACGTACCGTTTCCAGTAATCCTCTTTATAGACGGGCATAAAACCCACCTTACATATGAAGTAAACGACTTATGCCGAAAGTTAGAAGTAATTTTAATATGCCTCTATCCAAATTCAACCAGAATACTTCAACCAGCTGATGTAGCAGCATGTAGGCCTATTAAAATGGGCTGGAAAGCAGCAGTCTTGGATTGGAGGCGAAAAGGCAATCTTAATACCACTCTAACAAAAGAAAAGTTTGCTTCTATTTTAAAAGAAGTTGTAGATACTTATGCGAAGTCTACAACAATTCAGAATGGATTTCGTGCAACAGGGTTATATCCTTTTGATGATAACGCTGTCGATTATTCAAAGTGTTTGGGAAAAAATAATTCTACTGCAACTGCAGAAATCCCCATTCAAGATCAATATTTTGATGAAAAAAAGGGGTCTCTTAGTTATCAAACTTTCGAGAAAATTGTTGGGAATGATCACATATCAAAATTTAAAAAATATGAAGAAGATTCCACATCACATTCCAAAGAATTTACACTGTTATATGAGCTTTGGAAGCAATTTAACTCTAACAAAAATGTATCAAAAGAAGTAAATATGGATGAAGATATTGGTCAAATAAATATGGATATAATGGATGTAAATGCAGATGTAACCGAAGATATAACTGAAGATATAACTGAAGATGTAACTGAAGATATAATTGAAGATATAACTGAAGATGTAACTAAAAATGTAACTGAAGATTAAACTAAAAATGTAACTAAAGAATATATTGAAGAACAATCAAAACATGCTCAGGTGCAATATTTTAATATAGAAAATTTGCCAATTGTTTTTGATGCAGCTGAAAATAATGTCATAATTGAAGAAGTTACTTTTGAAACAGAAAATGTAAGTAAAGTTAAAGATCAGTCTGATCAGAAAAGCGATGTTGATATCAATGATAGTCATAGTTCAAGTTTCTATGAAATATTATATTGGCCAAAACCACCTAAACGTAAAGGTAATAGGCAAACGGAAAAAGTTTCTTACGTAATAACTGGAACTGAATGGCGAGAGAACAAGCGGCAACAAGTGGAAGAGAAAATCAAAAAAGAAACAGAAAAAGAAGAACGTCTTAACAAAAAGAGAGAACAAGCTTTATTAAAAACACAAAAGGAACAAGAAAAATAAGAGAGGAAAAAATCAAAAATTAGTAGGAAAAAACCGCGGCTGTATCAAATAGAGAAAAGGTAACTGCGGAGAGCCAAAAGAAGAAAGAGTCAAACAAAAAAGAGAATACGGAACCTGAAAACATACATTTTGAATCTCCAACCTTACATTTTGAACCAACAAACGCACATTTTGGAAGCCTTACTCCAGAGAATGTTAAAAAAGTTACGAAAAATGTATTTAAAAAAAAATCAATTAACATTCACTCCAATGTTCTTTTAAACCCTAGCGACAACTTAAGTGATTTAAATGGTATTTTACAGCAGATTGGACTTTCACAGGATTTAAATATTAAGAAAATTGTAGGTTTATGTTTTAGTTGTACTTATAATTGTACTGTTGATGATTATGCAATTCGGTGTTACAGCTGTGAAAGAGCCTATCATGTTAGGTGTTTAAAAAAACATAATGTTCATAAGTCGACATCTACAGTTTTCCACTGTTCAAGTTGTTTATAAAAAATGTAGCCACTTTATTTTTTTCTTTTTAATTTTAAGGTGTTCTCTCTCATAATTTTCTATTATTTAAATATGGGCCAATGACTGATATTACCCTGGCCAATGATTGCAATTAGTCGGCCAATCTCTAGTAAATAGTATACTTTAAAAATAAGTACCATTTATAAATGTATTGTTATTCTTTTTCAAATAAAAAAAATTGTAAAACTCTTTGTTTTATTAAATATACTCAGGAAAAATTTTATTTAAATATATGAAATAATTTGAAATCCATAACATAAAATGTAAAGATAGAATCTTAAAGGGCCAATCACTGACCGGTTTACCCTATCTTTCAAGATCACTAAACGAATATGACCAATTACAGTTCATGTTTGGCCACCAGGTTACTATTATTTTTGTAAATTTTAAATAAGTGACAATTCTGTCAATGTACTTATCAGTATATTTTTTACCTCTTGAGATTAAATATAATTAAAATTGATTTATTCCTGTAAAGAAACAAGATATTGGTCTCCATCTATTTACAAATATTATCATAAATTTTAATAAAAATGTATAAAATTATGAGTATTAAAATTAAACTAAGTGGTTATTTAAAAGGTCAGGGGTTCAAATCTAGAACTGAAGACTAATGAAATAAACATTTTCTTTTTTAAAGTTTATTTTATGAATTAAGTTAAATTAAATTATTTTTAAACTTAAAATTATTTTTAAATTAGTTGTTTTATTTTAATGACAACATAATTTCATAAATTTGCAGATTTTATTTAGAAAAAAATATAATTATAACCCGAGTGGATTTTCCGTGACTGAGCACTCCACAGCGTCGTGCTCATACTTTGTCTTACGACAAAGCCTTCATAATATGGACTCTTGTTGCACAAACTACTTTCCATAATGTAAAAACGAAACGCTATAATTACGCTTCTTTCATTTTATTTAAAGTACAATGTTTTCCTCTACTGATATTTGTGGTATTTATATTTTCAAAAGTTAAAACTAGAAAATAATTGTATATATTACCGATGAGCTGTTACATTTGCGTGGATGTCCACTGCATTTATGAAAGTAAATTAATTAATAATTATAACAGAGACGCCTTATCAACAAAAAAGACAAAAAATATAGATTTTTTTATGGTTTTTAAAGAATGCACTTCACACGGCTTTCTAACCTCAAATCAAGCGTGAATCAAAATTTTTTATTTTTTCTTTCGGTTAACAAGAACAATAGTACAGTTTCAGCAGCGGTTTCAGCTGATAATACAAAATGAGGCGTGGATAATGAGGATTTCTTGCTATTGTTCAAATTTAATGTCGATAATTGAAAATAATAAGAAGCTAGTTGAAACATTATGAGCGTGAGCGTAAGCAGGATGTCAATGTAGTTGAATAATTTCCTTCAATTAATTTTTTTGTGTGAACTTTTTTTGTAACTGTTGAAATTATTGTAATTAAAATAATTGATCCAGGTTAATTACAAAAAAAAAATATAGAAAAGAAAGTAAACTCTAAATACTCCATTTCTCTGTTTCAGAAACTACAGTCTTAGGTCTAGCTAATATATTGTTATGAAATTAATATGCATACAACAAATATAATAAATTGATATAATTTTTAAAATGAACACTGATTAAAATTAGTAAGGAAAGTAAATAATAAAAAAAACATCCTGTATCAATAACGTATTTGGGTCTGAAATGTCTGAAGGATGAATTTGGCAATTTTATGTTGAAATGGTTATAAAACCTGAAATAATACATAAAATTGAACACACATTTTAAATTCTCTTGATCAAAATTATATTCTGGATACACAGTTTTTCCCAATATGTGGTCAATTCAGTACACATATACTATTTGAAAATATACATTAAATTTGGTATTGTACGTGATGTCATCAAAAATTAAAAACAACCATTAGAAAAATTGGTTTCCATGGGTTTCGCATAATGATGGTATAAAGTTTGTTTAACGTCGTAAGATTTTAATACGAAATTACTGAGGCCCTTCCTATGGTGCCTCAGTATTGCATTCGTGCAGACGAAAAAATTTTCTTGCCCCCATTTTTTAAAACTTTTTTTCATGGTCCGAAAATGCAAAAAAATTTTGTCTGGTCATCTGTATGTATGTATGCCGGCACGATAACTCTAGAACGAAAGTTTTGATTTTTTTTGAATAATTACTTCTAATTAGAACCCTATTAATTTTCAGAATTTTCGGTTCATCCTAACTACTTTATAATCAATTTTCTTAAAATTCGCATATGCATTTCTTATGTTACAATTTTAGGAATTTTAATTATTTCTAAGTCAATATTCATAACATTCTTAAAATTCCATAAATTTCAAACATTCTCTAACGACCTGTCAAACAACAGCTGTTGATAGTAAAGGTGAAATTTCTAAGACGGGTTGCGACCTTCATACTTGCAATCATAGCCATTTTTGAGGCTATTTTTATTCGAAATTAGTAGCAAAGCCTACCAATTTATGAAAAATATATAAGCAATTTCTTAAAAATAACTTTTTTTATAGTGGTGCTAACTTAAGCGTACTACTATTTCGCCCCTAGCCACAAAAACAACTTAATCAAATTTATTAGCTCTCTGTCGCAACCCCATAGAATAATTAACCGGCCATTTTATTTGGCAAAAATCAAAATAATGCTTGGCTCTGCCTGTGAAGTATCAAGATGTCAACTGTGATGTGTGAATGGCTCTTAAACGTCTAATTATTTAAAAATGTTTACTTCTTTTGATATTTATTGCAAATAATTTATAGTATATCTCAATTCAGGCTTTCCATAAAGGTACATCAAGATAGATAATATAACGTTCTTATACAAAGGTAGGATTCTAGTCATAAATTACCTCAATAAATAAAATTTAAAAATAAATCGTCTTGCCTTGTTACCGAGGTATTTTGTTGTGTTTTTTATTTTAATTATAAAGTTGTCATTTATTTGTATGTTGAAAGAAGGTATCTGTAAATTACATTGCTCTCTATGGATCTACTTTAACACAAAAATGGTTTTGTGGCTATAAGTTGCTATAACCTATCGTCGCAAAACTATTAATAATTTAAACATAGTAAGTACTATTATTATATCAAGTAATTTTTTAAAATAAAGTACATGATCTCAAAATAGAAATAATTTATAATAAATGCGGGTAAAACGAGGGGTACAATAACAATAAATTAAGGGAAATACTTAAAAAAGGCAGGTTTAAAGAGTATTATCACAAGAAAGTATATTTGTTCTGTTTATTTATCAAGTATTGTTTGAGGTTACTTTTGAATACATTTTTTGTTTTTTTTTTTATTTCTGTAGGCAGTCTATTAAATTTTTTAAACCTTTAATAAAAATTGTATTTTGCGAACTTTTAGTGTTGGCTTGCCATACATGAAAGTCAGATTGGCTTCTTGCATGGTATAAGGCTTCTTGTATTTTAGTTGTGATATTTCGAATTATATTGAAATTTTTCTAATAGATCTGATGCGATGGTACTGTCATTTTTATTTTATAAATAAATGTCATGTACTAAATATAATTCTGAACTGAAAGCCAATTTATTTCTTTTAACATAGTTGCAATACTCATCCTTCTGTCCTTTATTAATATTATATAAACGGGCGAAGTAAGGAGCCCAAATATTTTACATGAGCAGGTTTAAGAGGTAAAGGGGTCAATTATTATTGGATAAATTGCTCAAACAAGTTTGTAAACCCTAATAAAAAGGCGATATAGAATGGTTTTAAAAATCAAGGCTTATAGAAATCATCACAAGATTTAACCTAATTAATGCCAATGCTTCACAAACCAAAAAATTCAACGTCCTAATACTACTATCGGCTTTCGGTCTTTCGTTCCAAGTTAAATAATTTCTCGTTTTTGTTACGCTACGAGTTTAGCCTTGTGGGCCTCAGTCTCAAAAAGGTGGGAACCACCATTTTAGCGTCTCTCAAATAAGTATGAAATTAATATAAAAATAAGTACAAAATTAGAACAAAATTAGTAAAAAATTAGTAAAAAATTAGTAAAAAATTAGTAAAAAATTAGTAAAAAATTAGTAAAAAATTAGTAAAAAATTAGTAAAAAATTAGTAAAAAATTAGTAAAAAATTAGTAAAAAATTAGTAAAAAATTAGTAAAAAATTAGTAAAAAATTAGTAAAAAATTAGTAAAAAATTAGTAAAAAATTATTAAAAAATTAGTAAAAAATTAGTAAAAAATTAGTAAAAAAATTAGTAAAAAATTAGTAAAAAATTAGTACAAAATTAGTACAAAATTAGTACAAAATTAGTACAAAATTAGTACAAAATTAGTACAAAATTATTACAAAATTAGTACAAAATTAGTACAAAATTAGTACAAAATTAGTACAAAATTAGTACAAAATTAGTACAAAATTAGTACAAAATTAGTACAAAATTAGTACAAAATTAGTACAAAATTAGTACAAAATTAGTACAAAATTAGTACAAAATTAGTACAAAATTAGTACAAAATTAGTACAAAATTTGTACAAAATTAGTATAAAATTAGTACAAAATAAGTACAAAATAAGTACAAAATTAGTACAAAATTATTACAAAATTAGTACAAAATTGGTACAAAATTAAAACAAAATTAAAACAAAATTAAAACAAAATTAAAACAAAATTAAAACAAAATTAAAACAAAATTAAAACAAAATTAAAACAAAATTAAAACAAAATTAGAACAAAATTAGAACAAAATTAGAACAAAATTAGAACAAAATTAGAACAAAATTAGAACAAAATTAGAACAAAATTAGAACAAAATTAGAACAAAATTAGAACAAAATTAGAACAAAATTAGAACAAAATTAGAACACAATTAGAACAAAATTAGAACAAAATTAGAACAAAATTAGAACAAAATTAGAACAAAATTAGAACAAAATTAGAACAAAATTAGAACAAAATTAGAACAAAATTAGAACAAAATTAGAACAAAATTAGAACAAAATTAGAACAAAATTAGAACAAAATTAGAACGAAATTAGAACAAAATTAGAACAAAATTAGAACAAAATTAGAACAAAATTAGAACAAAATTAGAACAAAATTAAAACAAAATTAAAACAAAATTAGAACAAAATTAGAACAAAATTAGAACAAAATTAGAACAAAATTAGAACAAAATTAGAACAAAATTAGAACAAAATTAGAACAAAATTAGAACAAAATTAGAACAAAATTAGAACAAAATTAGAACAAAATTAGAACAAAATTAGAACAAAATTAGAACAAAATTAGAACAAAATTAGAACAAAATTGAAACAAAATTAGAACAAAATTAGAACAAAATTAGAACAAAATTAGAACAAAATTAGAACAAAATTAGAACAAAATAAGAACAAAATAAGAACACAATAAGAACAAAATTAGAACAAAATTAGAACAACATTAGAACAAAAATAGAACAAAATTAGAACAAAAATAGAACAAAAATAGAACAAAAATAGAACAAAAATAGAACAAAAATAGAACAAAAATAGAACAAAAATAGAACAAAAATAGAACAAAAATAGAACAAAAATAAAACAAAAATAGAACAAATTCAGTGGAAAATTAATACAAAATAGTATTAAATAGTACACATAAAGTAGAAAAACACATGAAAAATACAAAACACGCAAATAGTATAGATTGTACAGATTGGTTGTACACCATGATACACCAGCGTTTTACCTCTTAGTAGACATACTGTATAAATTATTTATTCGAGATACCATTTATAACAACTTTTATTTACATATATTTTCTTTTTATTATTCTTCAATACTTTTTCAATTTGGTTTAATTTTATTTAATTTGAGAGTTCCGCTCCAGCATAATTCTGTTTAATAGTACACCCTTTTTCCGATAAATAATTAAAAAAAGTCGGCTCCAGATATAAATATCCGTTAAGATCGAAGCGTAAATTCCATTTCGAACCATTACGAATTTCGTATTTACGGTCCTGTCTTTGGCGTACGTGTGGTGTGCGGTTTTCGAAAATAAACAACAGTCCTACATTTCCGACAACAAAATAGTAAAAAGGGCATAAAGTTCGCAGTGCATGGAACATGCAAAATTTATGTCTTCATAACAACAAGAGAATTAAAATTAAAACCACAATGAAAACGGATATCTATAAAATTATCAAATGATCATAAAATTATCCTGTGAAATTGAAATACTGGGTGGTCAATAAAAATAGCACATTTAATGATTATAAAATGCTTGATTAAAACTTTGAACTTGCTTTATTTTGTGCATACTAAACAGAGTTCGCATATGCGCGAGAAAAAATGATATAATAGATGTTTCCAGTCGAATCACCGGTAGATTACATTTGAGTACGTATTTTTGACGTATTATGTAATTAAATAAATAAAAACAATTGATAATGTGAGTTTATGTTTTGTTCATCCAATGTTTTATTTAGTTTGCTCTGGCACGTTTTCTTTAGTGAACATTTTAAGAAAGTCTACAGCTCTCCTTAACGTTAACCATCTCATAATTTCTTGTTCTGCAACCTTTTTTTTATTGCATTTTCTATTAAAGAAGAATATCAAATTAAAAACTTAAATTATGTAAATTCTGATGAAGAACATTTTATGAGGTAGCACAAAAAAGTACAATAAATTATACCTTAAACTAAATTTTGCAAATGGACGAACATAAAAAGTTTCAAGTTTCTATTTAAGTTTAGATTAGGATATTTTAAAATTAAAATTAAACAACTCACCAGAATTTTTATTTTTTTTTTTGTTTAGGTATTGTTAGTAATCGTTATTGACTAATCTACAATTTTATTCCAGAAATCTTAGAAGCTGAATACTTACCTATTGGGCTATTTCTACAGAAAAGCATCATAAGTTAGCATGTCACTAGCCAATTGACGTTCACAGAACTGGCTTAAATGGCTTCTTGTTTTTGTGTATTTTGTTGAGTGAAACATTGTCCAGTAATTGCAACGCTTTGTCAATGACTGGAAGTGGAGTTGAGCCTCAAGCTTCCCAGCAAATCTCTTCATTTCTTTTTAGGCTGTTAATATTTTCAGGTCTATATAAAGATAATCGTTTCCTTAGAACCAAGGTGTATCATTTCGATGCCATAAATCCAGACTGGTTTTAGTATTTATTTATAAATTATCAGTTTGTTGTGCAGTGATAGCTTGAGTTTTTTTCCTATTTATTAAAATATATTTGAAACTAAGACCATGTTGTTTGCACTTTTATGTGCTTTTCCAATTTAAGTCGTACTCTTAATTCATCCTTAAGTATTTGGCTGAATTGTGATTGAAATAATATCACTGTTTATTCTTATTTGTTTTTGTCATCATACACTAATTAAGTTTCATTTGTTTTAATTTTTTACTATGCCAATGTTTAGTGTCATCCGCAAATATTGCTATTTAAATAAATTGTTGCTAAAGGGTATCGTTGTTGTATAATAAGTAAAGAGTCGGTTCTAACACACTGCCCTGTGTTACACCTGCTTTAATTTCATAAATTTTAAAGGATGCATCTTCTTGGTTTACATCAAATATTATTTTTATTAAATATGATTAAAGAATATCGATGATATTGTCTACAGAGAATTATTTCAAGGAAATTACAGAATATATTATTCACTGTCAGAAGTATCATTATTAACGTTAGGTATGACTTCATTATCATCATCTTCAGATAAATGTAAAAAGTAATATATTTAATTAATTAAAGGCACAAATTTTATCACTTACCAAAAAAAATTTTTACTCGATAGGCACAAAAATCAACTTAAGGTAATAATTAGAGGTAAGAAAGTATTAGTAAAAATACAAGACATGCAGTTAGTTTAGTTAACCTCTGTGAAATACCTATGGGAATAAGAACGATAAGTTATAAGGAAACTATTTAAAATTTAAGAGCTATTTAACCCAGTTGAGGCGCCATTTTTGTAACGTGATATCTAGTAATTCTATCTACTTGTTTAATGTGTTTAAGCTCAATTGATAGGGCGTGGGTTAGGTTATTAAATAACTCGAATAACTTTGAAAAAAAAGTTGGGCATCACTATATTTAATGCTTACTACACTTGACTCTAGAGTAGTTGAAAAAATATAGAAAATCACTAACCACTAACAAATAATACTTAAACCATGCCCTAGATAAGGTAGTTATCAAATTCAAATTCACATAAGTTTTACTAAATCCAATTTAAGATTATTTATTGAGTAAGCACTTATCTTATGGTAAGTTGGGTAATATACGGAAGGTAAAACTAGGTTTTCTCAAGGTATATCATCAGGCATCTTCCACAAAGGGATTCGGGATCCTTCTTGGTAATTCTGCATAATTCGTCAACGTAAATAATCTTCGGTATTCAAACTTAAACTCGAAACAACTGTCTAGCGATGAGACCAAGACGTCTTGAGATGAATCCAAAACGTCTAGATATAAATCCAAAAAACGTTTAGAGATGAACCAAAAACTGTCTTCATATTGAACCAAAACCGTCTAGATATAGCTATGAGCTAAAAAAGGGTAAAAATGTTATATAGGAGAAAGGAAAGATTAAGATAAAATGTTTTAACTATTAAATAAATAATTTCAAACTTTTAAATGAATAATTTCACAAAGACTAAAATTAATATGAAAAAGAAAAATCCTATTTAATATATTTAAACATAGCAAAGCACAATATCTCATTCTAAAAAAATAATATATATAAATTAACCATGTGTTATTCATTGTTGATATTGAGGTTGTTTAAAACTTGACAATTTATTCAAGAAATCCTTGCATAAAATATATATATTTAATAATATATTATTAATAAAACTTACCTTCTAAGATCAGACGGATTTCAAGATAGATCAAAATCATCTAACTCTTCTGATGACCAAGATAAATTAAAATAAAATCAAGCTGGTTGTCGCTGTCAACCAAGTCAAAAATAAATCTCACTCGACTACAAATGACATTTGAGTAAGAGGTGGTTGTGTCGAAATAACGAAATAACGGTTTCAACCGTTACAAGGTTCTGTATCACTCCAGCGTGCGAAACCTTGTCAAATACTTGGGCTACGTGAAGGAGTATAGTTGAGTATATACATTTTCAAATGCTTTTTCTATAATACCGGCTATCCCCCGTACTTGATCTATTGTCGAGTATTTATTTCTACAACCATATTGGTGCGAAGGGATCAGGTTCTTGTTTTCTATTATTAGTTTTAGTTGGTTTAGTAGTAACTTTGCAAATAGATTAGATACTATTGGTAACAATGATACAGGTCTTTATAATGGCACTTCATTGGGAAGTTTTTCTGCATTGGGAATTAGGATAACTTTTTTGCACACATCTGGTATATATTTAAGGCGAAAGGCTACATTTATGAGTTATGTCAATTTAACGATACCATTTTTTGGCAGTTTCTATAATGAAAAACAGAAGGGAATCCAATCCATCAAATGTGGTCATCTTCGATTTTAATTTTCATTTCTCTTACAGTTTCTTATCTACTTCAGTAGTAATAAGGTCATATCCGGGGGTTTTTTGTGGGTTAATTTGTGTCTAAAGTTTGCAACTTCACTAGCAGCAATTGCCTAATTTCAAGTTGTTCCATATTATGGACCATCTCTTTAGGAGGGTCTTGATGTCCTTCTTATGGGAACGTCTTTTGTAGGTGATCAGCAAAAATATTAGCTTTCTATTGTTCCTGGCCATTATCTTCTATTCTTACAGGAGGACATTGGCTATACGAGCTTTTTATCTTTTTAGTCGCCTCTCAAAGCAAAAAATGAGTTTTTCTATCATCTGTTAGCCTTACTAGGTATCTGTTTCAAGATTCTTCCATGTTTTGTATGATTTTCTTTCTCGGTTTTTTATTAGCCCTACTTAATATATTTTTATCATCTGGTGATCTTGTCAGCTGCCATTTATTTCTTGGTTTTCTCTTTTCTGCTACCAGTTCTCTTAATTCGACAAGGTAGTTTTTTCTATTTCCTAATCTTACTTTTGGTGTATTTACCCAGGCACCTTGTAGAATTTCGACTATAAACTTCTCCAATTCCTCATATAGCTCATTTTTCGTTTTTTATTTTTACGGTAAATTGAATATTATTTATTAAGTCCTCTTATACATCTTATCGGTTGTTTTTCCAATTTGCCAGGCAAGGTTTGCTTCTTTTTGAATAACATTTTGACCTATAGTAATGATTACTGAAGAATACGAAGACAAAACTATATACTATATAAAAACTATTCTAGCTAGTTGTTGAGTGAAATGTGAATAGGTCAAATGATTGAAACACGAAATCTAAACTGCAATCCATATTTTATAATTATTATACCGGTTTTGGGTCATAAGCAGCCATTTTCATGCCTGTACGTTACAGAAAAACTCTAATGTATCCAACACATGAATTTCCTGTCCAGTTATTACAGGCTTTTTTCGGTTATTTTATACAACTTATTGTAGCACCTCTGTATATATTGAGAGGTTAACTTCATATATACATTTTCCACATACATCTAAATGGAAACATTTTTCTTTATATACTAATTACCAACGAAAATACTGAAAAATTAAAATTTTATACTTTTCCTCCAATTTTTCATTACGGTTCATTTTAGAGAAATGGCATGTAAAAAACAAAAATTATAAAGATCGATATCGAAAACATCTTTTAGTTTAACAATTTTAAAAAAAATATAATTTTTTACATATTGAAAAATTTCTCGAATACGAACCATTTTAGGAAAATTTTGTATAGGATAAAAATTATAGATAATAATATTAGAAGTAACTTTTATTTAAAGAATGTTCTTCTCTAAACGTAAATAACATATATTTCATAAAATATAAAAACTGACTTCCTATAAAGTACCCTTCAGATGTTTCTACTTTGCCCAAAATCTAATCAGTTCACCTCAGGTCGGAATAAAGCATAGGTTTAAAATTTAAGGTTTTTTCTTTATCCGTTTTTGAGTTTTCTTGAAAATTTAAAATTTACACTTTTTCACAAATATAGATATATAAAATTATAGAGAATTTTATTACCAACAAGTTTTATTTAAACAATTTTCTTAAAAATATGAAATTCCACTTTCATAGTATTTTTTCGCGCAGCCACTCTGTATTAAATTATCAAACGATCATAAAATCGCCGTATTAAATTGAAATATAATGAAATGGTCAGTCGTAAAATGTAATACTAAAACTTTATTTTGAATGTCCATTTACAGTCCTGTGAACATAGAGCGATTTTATTTTGATTTTGTGATATAGACTAGAAATTTTATAAACTTACATATTTAAGTATCTTTTACAATTGAATTGTTCTTTAACCAAACTCCCTTAAAATTGTCTATGATTCTATAACAAAGCAAGTCTGAAATTCAGCTCTGTTAAACAAAATTGCTTCTCCCGAATGTAAAAAAATTAAAGAAGGTAAGTGTATCTTTTGTATTTTGTAATTTGTAGATAAATTACAACAGAAAGGACTACAGCATGTTTTGTAAATTTAAAAATTTTCAAGTGTAATCGTTTGTGATTTTTACGAATGTCTTTCGAATCTCTCGAATCTCTCGAATCTCTCGAATCTCTCGAATCTCTCGAATCTCTCGAATCTCTCGAATCTCTCGAATCTCTCGAATCTCTCGAATCTCTCGAATCTCTCGAATCTCTCGAAACTCTCGAATCTCTCGAATCTCTCGAATCTCTCGAATCTCTCGAATCTCTCGAATCTCTCGAATCTCTCGAATCTCTCGAATCTCTCGAATCTCTCGAATTTCTCGAATCTCTTGAATCTCTCGAATCTCTCGAATCTCGAATCTCGAATCTCTCGAATCTCTCGAATCTCTCGAATCTCTCGAATCTCTCGAATCTCTCGAATCTCTCGAATCTCTCGAATCTCTCGAATCTCTCGAATCTCTCGAATCTCTCGAATCTCTCGAATCTCTCGAATCTCTAGAATCTCCCCAATCTCTCATACATCTCATATCTCCTGAATATCTCGAACCCCTCGAACGTTTCGAACCTGTCAAACCTCTCGAACCTCTCGAACCTCTTGAACCCCCTGAATCACTTGAACCTCTCTAACCTCCAGAACCTCTTGAACTGTTTTTGATAGGTGAAAATACCTCATGTACAGCGGTTACCCGTTTCGTCCTTCACCGCTAGTGTGGGACTCTGTGCAAGGCTGGTTTGCCAACTAAATTGTCTGCGTTCTGTCTAATACGAGCCCTAACCACTATACTTTTGGCCTTTTCAGAATTTTATTTAAGATATTTATTAGGAAACTTATGTTTATGTTTATATTTTTTTATGATAAAATCCCTATTTTTAAAGCAAGGTTAACGGAGTGGGGGAACTGGGCGGCGACCCGAACTCTGTGACAGGGACCGGAATTTGTTTATGAGCATCATAATGAACTATTAGATTTAAATATGTATTTGATGCTTAATATTTATTGAAACCCCTTAATGCGGATCTGAGGTATTCAGCCCAAAGGATCATGGCGGCTTTATGTCAGATTGATAATAAATATTTACCGCTGAAAACGAATACATTTTTTATCTTTCATAACATTGGTACTTGTATTATAAGTATATACAATTTTTCAAGATACATCGTGGCATTTTGAACTTGAAATTGAATAATTCGAACACTTTAAATTGTTAAAATACCAACAAATAAATCAAAAAACAGCTGTCAATGGTGATTGAACTCAGTCGGAGATGAGCGTTGAATGGAAAAATCAGAGCAATTCGGGTGGCGTCGTGCAAACAATGATTTTTAATTGGTGGGTTACTTTGGGTTAAAATAGACAACATGTGCAGCGTGCAATGTTACATCTTCGTCCTTTTTAATCTAAGACCGCGACCGAATTTTAATATCGATTAACAAAAATTACGTCACAAAGATACAGTTACACTTTCAACAACTTAAAACGTCAAACCACAAAATAAGTTAGTGTTTCATTATGTGCGTCAAACACGTAAAACAATCTAACCGTCAAAACTTCCAACGCCTCCCAAACATATTTAATAATTGCGGATGATATTGTTCAAACATTTAAATGGTCATTTATCTTTCGATTAGATACTGTTTAAAAGAAAATAAGATCATGGTGTGTCATGCTCTCACAAATAGTAGAAACATCAATAACTATTAAATTTAAGTAATTTTTAAAAAATAGATGTTGTTCTTTAACCTCCTAATATATAACGGAGATAAAATTATAAAAAGGCCGAACATATAGTGGATAGAGCTCGTGCATGTTGCTATTTATTGTATTTTCTTGTAATCTTGCGTGATTGCTACTTGCGTCTTTCTCTCGTCCTCTTTCTTGTTTTTTTTTCAGCTTCCTGAAGGCTTTCCAGACTTCTGCACTCTCTACTAGTGCCTCTCCTCTATTATTAGGTTCAGCTCTAATTTCATTCCACGTTCTGATTCTGTGCGCCTACCATATCTGGCAGTGATAAGAGTGCTTTAGCAGTATATTAACGTGTCGGTGTCAATTTTTCTATGGGCCTTGTGTATGCCATAAAGCATTAATTCCCCATTAACATTTGTGTCATATAGTTATCCAGATGCCGGTGTTTACATATATTGATTAATTTCCTTATCCACTACAGCGTCGTCGTTTAGCTTGCTTATTTTTGTTGCCAGGGATTTAGACTGGCCTTTCATTTAACTTCCCTGAATTTTTTGCCGTTTTCATTGTTGTATTGTGTATGGTCCTTTCGTCTGCTTGAATTTGTATGGGGATCGTAACCGTTATGACCTGCATCGCTTGTAGAAATACTTAGCGCAGCTGTCCTTTGCGTGCTATCCATCCTTTTGCTACCCTCATGGCGTGTGCCCATACCGATGCTCCGTAATTGGATTGTACTTCCCCGCTCAGTACCTCACTGATTTTGCTTTGTGGGCCAGTTATGTTTGCCATCATTTTAGGTAGAGAGCCTAGCCCCACTTCTGCTTTTGTCTTTGCCATCTCGACACGCTTCCCGTATCTCCCGATATCATCTAGTACTACTCCCAGGTATTTGAGGTGCCTTTGCAGCTTTAGTTTCTCTCCCCATGTATGGAACCTTTATTCGTGATTTGGTTCGACATAAATAATTCCCAATTTGGTTTGAGGTTCGATTTTAAATAAGAATTAAAGATTTGGTTTCCGTCCATCACTATCATCAACACTAGTAGATTTTGAAAAGAAAAGACAGGTAACTTAAAAACAGTAGGTTCTAAAACAGTTCTCTGCGGGATACCGCATTGGACGGTAAGGCGATGACAAAAAACATTTTCTGTTTTAACATATTACGTCCTATCATTTTAGTAACTACGCAGTGACTATATACAGATATTTACATTTGGTTTTATATTGACTTTGCCTAAATTATTATAATCCGAAAAACCATCTTAAAAAAGCTAGAGCTCTCAAGTTGGCAAAACAAAAAAAAATTTAAATTCAGAATAATTCCAGATCAGGGTTATGATCTATTGAAACCAAATATCAGCATGCACTTTACCATATCACAAATATTATGATTACAACTAGAAGAACACAGCTACGTCATTTGGAAAAGTAGTTAATTGGTTAACGCCGCCTACTAGGGGTTTAGGGTAGTGTTAATATTAAAAGAATATAGAAAATATTGTTTTATATTTAACAACTTACTTATTTTTTAATTATTGATAGTTATAGATAATATGTCTTCGAAATTCGAAGTAATGGTTATAACGTAGCGGTGTTCTTCTAATTTTAATCGGATCCCTATCTGTATCGTAACAAGGACTAATTATTTTTTTGGAAGGGGGGAGGGATTTAGGACGACAACGTACGTAAATCCAAATTATAAGATGTATCATAACACGTTTAGCCTTTTTTTGAAATTTATAAGAAACAGCTTTACAGAAGAAAACAAAATACTAATTGAAGGCACTGGTCCAAAAAAGAGAGAGCTCCATTCTTATAGGAGGTTTCGTTTTATAATGGAATATACTAATAAAAGGACGCTCTATTAATTATTGCAAGAACGAGGCAGCTCTGTTGATTTATACCAGGGTTATACGGAATATATTGTTATCCCCTACTTCAATTCGGTGCAAAAAGGAGACAACTCCGGAGCTACCTCGGTTAGGCAGCAAATAAATTCATATTTTTTGCCACTTTGATGCAGTACCTGTATTAGTAAAACGTGCTGAGACAGGTTTAATAGGATTTTTTATTAGTCATGACGCCGATATTCTTGATGTTCTACTACTTTTTGGATGTGTTAAATGCAGTAGCTCCACCAGTGCCTATATTAAGGATGAATTTGCTCTTTCAAAACCTGGAGTAAATCTAACTCTACCTGTTTCTGACTTACACCTCTACCCGGGCCTTTACCACCCAGGCGCCCTAAATATCATTAAGTAAAAGAAATAGCAACGAAATACGTCTCCGCTGGTTATATGTGGTTTTACTAGTGACTTACGTGTCAAGAAGAGTCTACCTAGTGTACAGACACTTTTAAAGATGCTTTAAATTGACTATCATAAAAATGGTACTGGTAGTGTTAATCTTATATAAATAAAACTGTAAAAACTGTTTTTTTTTATTTAATAGTGCATTAGTTTAGAAGTTATCACATTTTAGATTAGCTTTCGGTGCAAAAAGGAGACAGTTCCTCAACTGAAATGCTGTGCTTTAACTAAATTATTTAAAAGTGTAAAATTTGGTCACATTATGTATTCTGTATAAAAATACATTCTTATGTTTACAAAAAAAATTAAAAAGATGTAACGTTCTAAAAGTCTCATACCTTATATATAATTTTTATTAACAATTTTATTATTCTAGAATAGAATAATTAGTTTTCACAAAGAAAAGAGCAAGGGTCCAACTATTTTAATATATATCTATTTTGAGATTCTTCAACTGTAGCTATATTTCATCTTCAATTAACTTCACCTTGATATTTGGTTTACCTAAAAATAAACGAATTAAAACTAATATAAATATTTTAGTAAATAAGTAAATATAACCTTAAATTATGTTTTGATTCCTCTTCTGTTACTTTTATCATCGTCTGTCAAATTTTCTTCTCACAGAAACATAAAACATAAATTATTGGAAAAATACCATGACGTCATGCACAGTTCAGTGTAACCAATAGTGCAAAAGAATAATTCTCTAGAGTATCGCGGAATAATTTGGTTTAAAGCCCATAAGGGAAAAACTATCAGTTTTTTTTCTTTTTTTGAGAATTTGCTTTGAGAATATTTACCGAAATCTCCGATTATTTTATTTAATTTTGATATTAGGGATAAAGTAACTAATATTACATTTTGTGGATCTAAAAGAAATAATTTATTTGGAGAATTCAATTATCAAATTCGCTTCAATTGAAGCCACGTTTAGGCCCCCTGTCAACCGAGGTGAGTCTATTGATTGAACTATTCTATTGTACCTTTTATTTCTTTGGATGATGCTTTACCAAGTTATATTATTTTTAGGCCTTTTTTCCTTTATTCAGTTTTACTTTTACCTTTGGCACTTAAAACTATATCTGGGTTCATATTTCCAATTATACATCTTATTTAATTGAAGAGATCATACTGTATTGACGCCTATAAGAACTCAGTAATACCAATCGAAGCCCTGTAAGGTTATGGAGAGAAGTCGCTCTTCTGGAAAAAGACAGATAAAAACTTTAATTTGTTTTTTTTTATTATTCGAGTCAGTGATTAAAGTATAGTTTATTTATTAATTTGCCAATTTGCTGATAATTCATTCATATGTATATTAACTTACCAATTTGCTGATAATTCTTTAGAAAATAGAACTGTGAACCTTCTTAATAGGTCAAACGTGTGATAAGGACATTAATCTGAGTCTGAAACAAAATAGAACATAATTAAGTATTAAAAACATTCAAGACAAAATATTCATTGTTAAAGATATTTTACAATTAGTGTAATCTTTTTATGGTTCTTGTTGAGCTTACCTGCGAAAAATTTGTAAATATAAATACGTATATATATGAATATCTTCCAAATGTTTCATACTTCTTACTAAAATATATTTGAAAAATATGACAATCTGCCTGATTGAAAGAAAAGAACTCCACGGTAGCTTTTATTTGCTAACCTTCGAATCCTTCCTGAGATTGACCCCTCCTGACTTTGAAAAGGCTTTCCCTTAGTACCCTGAGGCAAAGTAGCCGTAACAGTAATTTGAAATTTAAATGGGTTTTATGTTCTCCTGAAGAACTAATAAAAACGGAGCTGCCTCTTTTGGCTCCAGTGTCTTCAATTCTAAAATTACGACTACTATACAAAAACTAAGAAATAATATTTATTGATAACTGTTTGGCTAAACTACCCTCAAATAATGAAACAAGTAAAAAATAACGAAACCTAATCGAAATTATTCTTTTTCTGCATGGAATAGCAGTTCTAACAGGCAACTCCACTATTTACAAATCTGTTAATTATTTTCTCTATATCAATGCCAATTTCGTTATGGATACTCAATAAAGCCAATCCATTTGATCCAATTTTACCACTATTGCTCATAACCACGGTTTTTAACCATTTTAGTACTGAAAATCTTCTTTCTACTTTAGTTGTAGTTACTGGACTCACATAATACATGAAGCGAAATAAAAACATTAGCATAAAATTTTTTATTGCATACAGAAAGATTTTTAAAGCAGTATTATATTTTAAACTATTTGCCATGTTTTTATCCCACTTGTTTTTCTACCTATGTATTTCTATCTTAAGAAGTTCAAGAGATACGTCCAGTTCATTTATTTCAGATATGCTTTCATTGGCTACCAGGTGGCTACCTATAACATAAGGAATTAAATATTAAAATTTAGCAACCCTAGTATATTACTTCTCAAATCTGATATTTATTTCCCTAAGAAGATGATTTAAAAAGATAAAAAACTATTATTTAATAATGTTTTTGTGCTATTTTATCGATTTGTACTAAATAATATAAGGTCTGTCTAATAGTAGGGAAGGACTTCGATGTTCCAAGGGGGAGCACGTACCAACTGTAAATGATATAAATTATATAATTGAACGTTTATAAAGTAAACTAAATAAAGTTGATCCACTGTCAGTAAAACAATCTTCCGAATGTTACCTTAACCGTATATTGTTTTTGTCCCTACTCCTTTACATAAACATAAAGAATAATTACAATCAAAATCAGATAAAGTTTTTAATAATAATTTATGACGTATTAACCGGAACGAATTGTATTAAATACCGTTTCTAAGCCGCAATTAAATTAATCCTGCTCTCTTATTCTATTATAAATTATAAATTATTTCTCTCGCGTTTGACATGCAACTTACCATATAACACACTTAGCATTGCCATTTTTTTTATTGTGCTATCGATTGTTCTATACAAACTCCAGGGAAATTACCTTGAACTTTTAATTTAATCATGAAAATATATTTTATTGCAAACTTAAAGAGAAAAACATTGTGTGTGGCTATTTTGTATTTTATTACTACCTCGGTAGATAATAATGCGTGTGAACACCAAAAACATAAAAAAGAGAATAGGAAGAAAAGTATAAAACAGAAAATCAATAAGTAATTATAATATCTCAGAAACTACACTTCTGCCTTAATTATGGATCTTAGGTAGGTACTAATAGAAAGAAGATTATAATAATAAGTTTATTAGTAAAAATAATAATATTTAAATTATACAATATACATACATAAACGGTACTAATAAACAAGAGAAAGAAACCACTTAAGTTTACTTGTGTGTGGTTCTATTATTGCCTATTTATTGATTAATGTTTTGTCTATATCAGAATAAAGTGATAATTGGTAACTAACCTTATTTAAAGTTTTAGAAAAAGTGAGAATAATCGATATACTTGAATTAACTGATCCATGTTTTATATAAACTCTTGGACAAAATTAATGCACCACTTAAAGCACCACTGATATTTTGCTCAATATTCTTTATTTATTGATAACTTACTGTACGACATGTAGGCCATGGACCTTGTTTGACAATAACAGTTGCTTTTTAAGCTAGCTAGTGTCACGTAATACCTTGTTTTGACAGTAATTCGTATTGAACCTCATTTTAGATTAAATCTGTGTTTACATTTTCTTAAAAAGTGCTGATTAAAGCAAAGTTTCTGTTAGAAGAAAGCTGTTGATTGTAATTGGTTTTATTACATGCATGTTTGGAAGTTATCTCATATCTAATATTTTAGATTGCTGAGCCACTCAGTGGCGTACCCACGAGGGGGATAACAGGGATATATCTCCCCCAGGAAGTCCCAGCACGTCCGCAAACTCAAACACATCATCAAAGTGATAAGTGATTATAAGAAAAAATAAGAGTAATGGACCTCTAAATCGCTTTATAATAATTACTAAATCAAATACATCATACAGGTGTTAGAAATAATTTAAAAAATAAAAGTTTAATTTGTCTCAAAATTGTTGTGAGGAGTTTTCGCGGCACTTTAAAGACCGAGTTTTCTGCTTGTATCATCGTCGATGATATAATGTAACGATCAGTGATGTAAAACGAAATTTGTTCCAACAACGATCCAAAACCAGTCATTGGCACCAGGATTCTGCGCAACATATAATTTGGGCTCCTAATGATCTACCTCGCAGAATCCTGGTGGAAATAACTGGTTTCTTATCGTTGTTGGAACAAACCTATATGGTATCAGCTAATGGACTAGGCAACTATATTTTGTTATATATATTAGTGATACTCCCCTTGTACCACAACATTATTGAGCACGTGTCACTGTCAGTAAGTCGAGACGGACGAACGAAGAGCAGTGGAGGAAAGCAGCAGTCGGAGTCTTAGCTCGACCGCGTAGCCAAGCAATAAAATATAGAATAGTGTAATACAGTTTTGGTGGTTTAATGACTTTTACTGGGGTTAATTATCCCTTACCTTAACATATATAATACTCAAATAAATTTACAATAAAAATTTGTTCCATGTTCTATTTTGTTATCCCCCAAGAATCCATATCTGGGTACGCCACTGGAGCCACTGATTTTTTTTTAAATGAAATAACTAAAAAAGGTGCCACAAAACCAGTATACAAAAGTGATATTATAAACTCTAGACCCACAACAATATTAAGTAACACTTGATAACATTTTTGGTAAAATATAATAAAAGTTAGATTTGTGAGCTATTTAGATAAAAATAAACTAATTTATAATAATCATTTCGGCTTTTGCAAAGGTAGGTCAACAAGTGAGGCAACATGTTCCTTGATACCCTCAGCAAATGCTTCAGTAATTACAGTATCTACGGAATAGCGTGTGCAGATGACCTGATCATTCTGCAAACTAGAATTTTGAGATATACTCTGCGAAAGAATGCAAGTAGCTCTATATTTCAGTGATACAAGGAGAATTCACTGTCTATTAATCCCAAGAGTCATCAGATGGACTAACACCGTTATGATAAAACTTATGCTAACAGTGCAGTTGTCTGGGTATCTAAAACTTAACAATCAAGAGCTATTCGTAAACTAGAACAAGTTCAAAGGGCAGCATGTCTCAACATAACAGGTTCCATTAAAGCCATACCTACCAAACCCAGACAGCACAAATCAATCCATTGGATGTCCATCGGAAGTCCATTCATGGACATATCGGCTGTCCAAAGGACGTCCAGCATTTTTCCAAAGGACATCCAATGGACATCCACTGGACTATACAAATGTCCCACTCCTGGACGTCCATTTGGACTCCATGAAAGGTCCATATATGGACTCTTTTTGTATTGCTTTTGGACAATTTATGGACATCTGACGGACATCACCACCTATATTAATATGAAATAAAATAATTGCAACTATAGACTTATTTTTATTGTCATAAATAATAACAAGCATGTATTAGTTTTATACGCACTCCTTTCTGTTGACCTTCTCAGACATTTTCTTAAGGCTATTTCGCTTACTTTTTAAGCAGCACCATTGTCACTCTCAGCAGCAGCTAAAAAAAGACATTACATTTTATACGAATATTGAGTCTTAAATCAATCGTTTAATAAACGCCTGATCAGGCAAAAGTGATAGTTAAAAATGTAAAATTTTTAGATAAAATATTAGCTAATATGAAAATATGCATTGACTAATGTACTTTACCCCTATACTTACATATAAACAAAAAACTGCTTATTGTTTCTTTAAATTACCATTTTACTTTCATGCCATCATATTATGTGAATTCTTTCGTGAGGGTATTAGAAATTATGGAAACGAACCATCTTTTTATATGTTTGTCATGTCCTTGTCCCTGGTTTTGGTAACTGCTGAATCTAAAATTGCAATAAAAATATGTATTTGTAAACATAAAAGAGAAATAACTTATGAAACATCTTTCAATGCATTATTTCTTAAACATTACAAAACGATTCTATTTTATTTAATAAAAGTAAAACTTACAGCTTCTTTAAAAATATTTGTATCTTCTAAATAGCCTTTTACTTCTGCTAACGTCTCATGCAGTACAAATAGAAACTTTTCTTCTGCTTTGAAAGTTTTCTCACCTCTTAGTTACAATAATAATTGTGTTGACATCATCTTGAATTTGCAGCATATTAGTTAGCTTTTAGTAAAGCCATTTTCTTAAATAGGTAGGTACATCATTTGACAAAATGTCTAAAAGAAAGGGATTGTTTGAATGTAAATCGAAAACATAAAGTTTAAAACATAATTGATAGGTTTTATTAGTTTAAAACATAATTGGTAGGTTTTATTAGTTTAAAACAAACGATTTCCTTTTTAATTTTTAGATTTTTAAATGATTTAATTAATAATTATACTAATTTTCTTACCAGATAAACATCCATGTGCTGTTTTCTTCTTAACCTCTTTCTTCTTTTCTTCTTCGAGTCTGGCCTGAGTGGCCTTTTACTTTTCTATCTTGTCAACAAAGGCGAGTGGAGAGGAAAATTATTTGATTTATTTTAATTAAAACCTAGTAGTAAATAATTAAATTATACAAGAATTATAATAATTTATTATAAGTTAGTCATTTTTATATTGTCCATCATGGACATATTTTGGACATCCATTGGACTTCTGAATGGGTATATACATTGGATAACGGAAAACGGATGTCCAATGAATATCCATATGAAGTTCATGGACATCCAGGACATTATTTGGACAAAATATGGACGTCCAATGGACATCGTGTGCTATCTGGGAAGCCATGGAAGTAATTCTTTGTCTCACTCCTCAAGATAATTAAATCTAGAAGTTTGCTTTGATGACAATCACACCATACCGCATGGTTGGAATATAACCTGATGTAGGATATGGTAAGGCGAGGTGTCTTTTTTGGGAGGAGGTGCTCGAGACGCTTTCAGTGCTTCAAGCGAACATGAATTACATCTCGTCGAGACATATCATCCATAATCCATAATAAAGTAATAACGGAACAAAAAGAAAAATCTGAAGTGGTAAGTACGATTCATATCTACACCGACGGTTTCAAAACAAAATAAGGCTAAAGATGTGGAATATACTCCATATTTTAAAACCTTAACCTAAATGGCCTGTGAACAGTAGTGCCAGTGTATTTCAAACCAAATTTACAAGAATTCTCATAGCAGCAACAAAATTACTAGAAACAGTATCACTGGAAGTAACAAGGTCATCTGTGCAGATAAAATAGATTACGAATTCACTCAGGGTTAGTACTAGAATATCACAAACTATTGGCTTCTGGTTCACCTACAATGAATCAGGGAGTCTGTGTGGCGCTAAGATGGTGATTCCCGAATAGTAGTTGCTCGGGCGCCAGTTTTGGTATCACAGTTTGCTGTGCGACCCTGTAGTACAACAGAGTGTACTTAAAGTAAACTCAGTGGGGTTAAAATTATTTCCAGGCGGTCACTGCTAACTAGGTAGCCACTAAACTCGAATAAATAAAAATAAAACACTTATCTCCTTTACACCTCGTACCCTACGGTACCCTGAAAGAGAACAGTTAAGAACCAGTAATAAGAGAAACGCAGAAATATATAATAAAATATATATTTACAGAAAATAATACATCGGTGGTAGTGCACGGTTTTGGCACGGCTGTAAACGGAAAATTAAATAAAATGAACAATTACAATTGAATGAGATTACAGGAAAGTAATTACGGCTCCCTATATACAGAAAAATAATTAAAAATAAATTATTACAATTGAAAAACTATAGGGAGGTTAAATAAAATAAATTATTACAATAGAAGCTAGTTAGATAATTATGGTTCCCCATATAAGGAAAATCTATTAAAAATAAATAATTACAATTGAAAACAAGTTAAATATTCATGGTTTCCTGTATACGGAAAATTGGTTAAAACAAATTATTACAATTGAAAACTAGTTAAATATTCATGACTCCCTGTATACGAAAAATTAATTAAAAAAAGAGAATTATTGCAATTGAAAACTTAGTTAAATATTTATGGTTCCCCGTATTCGGAAAATTTATTAAAAATACATTATTACAATTAAAAACTAGTTAAATATTTATGGTTCCCTGTATTAGGAAAATTTATTAAAAATAAATTATTACAATTGAAAACTAAAAAAAAAAAAATTATATGGAAATAATTACGATTCGATAGCACAGGAGGCTAATCGGTCCTGGAATTATGAAACCCTCTGTATACGGAAAGTTAATTTTTAGTAATAAAAATTGATTAAATATGACGGTAATAAAATGTAAGAAAATAAATGAAATCAAAGTTATAATACGCCCTATATATAAATAGAAAATAAATTTAATTTGAATAAAGTTTTCGGAACCTCCCTGTATCTTAGTTCCAACCGATCGACGCTGGCAATTTCGTCAAACGAGAATGATATGATATACTGCGATGTTTGGATGGAGAATGCGATGGTTAAAGAAAAGATTATTTTGAGATTTGCCAAAGCCGATCAAAACGGTGTGTGAATTAATTATGATAGAAAACGTCGGGCTTCGTTTAATAATTAATTGAAGGAAACGGAATGATTTAAATATAATTGAATGGATAAATAAAAGAAAAATAAACTTAGGTAGGTAAAAATTCTGGGCATGAATCAAAATTCTTTCACTTATCGGACAAGTGTCCCAAACTAATTGCAAATAAAAAAAATTATTCGGTTTCCTACCTTAGAAAAATAACAGAAAAGAGAAGAGCTTACGACGGCCGACAATCAAAAAGAACAATTATTATCAGTTGTAATCTAATTTATGCTTTTTCCCTAGGCAAGCTTGAAGACGGGTAAGCCAGAGTTGGAGATACCACCACTACAGCCGACTGTATACATTTTAAAAATAAAAAAAAAATGTCCTACTAGTACCTTGACAAATACAAGTAGATAATTGATATAAAATCGACTCTACAAATGTCCATTCGGATTTCGGCAAATATAGAAATATTTTAACCTATGAGGGAACTGGCAGTTGTTGAAAAACGGGAATTCCTGGAAAACAGAAATACGGGAGATCTTCCACATGTCCTCAGGTGGGAATTAATTGACTAATGTTTACATGAATTTTTACTTCTATTTTAGGATGTAGATTATGCTATTAAAATATGATCGTCTAATTTTGGGAAGCGGTAATTTGTCATGTAAACATATTGAAAAACAAATTCTTTTAATATCTGTCTAAAATTCCATTGTACTCAAAATGTATATTTTACCGTTTTATATTCTTTCTAATGTTTTATTAATTATTCATAAACTAATTCGTTGTTAATTAGATATAATTAAATAAAAACAGAACATTACAAATTATACCAATCAAATAACGTTTATTTATTCACCATTTTTTAATATCGTGTGTTTCATTAAATTTTAATGACCCTTATAACGCCAGTTTTAGACACATGCGCAAAAATAGTATTTCCGGAAATGTAAAAAAGAAGTCTAATAAAAGGAAGTTGTGAAACTGGTCTTTGTTAATTTTTTTTTCAGCGTACACTTTTCGCGAGAACGAAAACAACATTGTATTTTTTCAATTATAGGTTGTGCGTTACAACAAACTACCATTTATTAAAGATAAAGATGGGTTTTACATTACGGCCGACGGAAATGGGTGATGTGTATACCTAATTTATTGCTTTTACAGCACAATCAGCGGCGGGTAATTTCGTTTAAATAATAACATGAGAACAAAAATCTTAACAGTAATTAAGTAACTTATTTTAAGAATAAAAATTAATTAAGAATTAAAACCGCAGACTTAATAATTTAGAAAAGGAAGAAAATATCAAATCCATGTGTCACCAAAAAAGAAAAACGACCGTTTTTCTTCAGAAAACAACTATTTAATAATATAGGTTTATTTAAAAATATACAAACTTTTAAAATAAAGTAACATAATACATAGAAAATGTCATTGTTGGGTGAAAAATTGTCATTATTGGGTAAGGTGTCTTTATTGTGTAGGTTGTCATTGGTTAAATAGTCATTATTGAGTAAGTTGTCTTCATCAGGTAAGTAGCATCTCACAGTTAAGGATTAGCTTGGTATGGGTAAGGAGTTTTTAACAGGTAAGTGCCTACATAGTGTATAATAGAATAAATATTAGCATATATTAATAGAGAACAAATTAACATTTACAACTTATAAGAGATGAAAGATGTAACAATAGAGAAAATATTAACATTTATAGTTTAATATACATAAATATAAAACAATGGCAATATATGTTTGAAAGAATAAACATTATTTATAATGTTATTGAAGAAAACCCTAGGAATTGATTTTATCCATGCTTTAATTTTTAGTTTATATAAATTTATTTTATTTATCTTTTGTAGATTTAAGGGGATTTGATTGAAGAATTTAGAGCTCAAGTAGTCGAAACACCTCTGTCCGATTAATTTTTCTCACACCTAGTTTTTATCTTTGTTTCTAGTGTAATTCTCATGATCTAAACGAGTTAAAGAGTTTTTATTTATTTGAAAATAGGCTTATATTTTAAAACTATAGAGTTGTCTAACGTCGAGAAGATTGCTTAATTTATACAGGGTGTCCGAAAATTAGACGGTCATATTTTAACAGCATAATCTACATCCTAAAATAGGAGTAAAAGTTTACATAAACATAGGTCTGAAAACGTTTCTTTTTTGAGGTACTATCCTCGACATTCGCTAAAAAAACGAACCGTTTTCGAAAGCGAATGGTTCAAAAACGAGTAGTTTTTGCAATCTATATTCTTGACGGGCGTTCTATGAGCATTCGTTTTTTAGAACGTGTACGTTTTTAACAAGCATATAATATGTCTGGCATCACTGTAAACTGTCTATATTGCTGAATTCAAGTAATGTGCAGGACATAAAAAAATAAGGATTATGTAATTTAATTACAACAAACCAATTGTAAATTTATCGAATGATGATTTTTTCTAATCACATAATATATCAATGTTCAGGATAAACTGAATCGTTAATTTTTGGCAGAAAAATAGCTATACGGGTGCAGTGAATGCAACCTATAATTCTAGGAAACTCGCACGTCATAAAAAACCTAGTTTTTATGATACAAAATTAATTTAAATAATAACTTTACTTATCTTATTCAGTTCTTTAATATTTTGTGGCAATTTTACGCCGCAAGCAAATTAATATCTGTAAATAAAAATTACATAAATTAATAATTAAATTATTACACGGTAATAAATAAAAAAATATTCATTCAATATCCATTAAATTCAAAAATGGATTCTGCCTCTGCGTGTCTGAATCTTTGAGCATTATTATCTTCCAAGTTTTCTAATTGTACAATTAATAATAATAATTGAAATAAATTCTCAGCTATTAGACTTTTTAGTACTGCAAACCATATTTATAATTAATTAGATACTTTTGTAGGTATTAATAAAAAGTAGTTTACCTAGAATTTGTTAAAATCAATCGATATTATTAGACATCCTAAAAGTGACATATAAGTGACATTGTCTAAATCCTTGAAAACATGCACGTTTTATCAAAAACGTGTGAAAAATTCCGCTCGCTGTAAAACACCCGTTTTAAAAACGTACACGCTTTTAAAACGAATGTCGAGAATAGCGAATAGCTCGTATGTTGCTATAGCGTATACGTTTTCTAGAAAACGATAGCCGAGGATAGGGCCCATGGTTGTTAAATGTGTAGTCTTGATGACACTCTTTTGTAAATATTTTCTAAATGTTTAAAGATAACTAAGTGAAATTTGGTACGAATGCTTACTTTTATACGCTCTATTTAATGGACTAACCCCTAGTTTTTGATCATCTTCATAAGTGGTTAAATTAGGGGGGGGGGCTTAGGGTAAAATTGCCCTAAGTTTTTTTTTGTTGACAGTTTTTAACATTTTTGACTATAAAATTTGGAAAACCAATGTTTTCTTTATAATAAAGCTACTTCTGTTGCATCTTGCTAGGATGCACCATTTTCAAGGAAAAATGAAAATTTCATGATAAGTGTAAACAATAATTAGTAGTCCTGTGAAATCAGAAATTTTATTTTGGTGACTAAAGAAATTTTAGAAAATATTTACAAAAATGTGCCATCAGGACTTCACTTGTAACACCCTGTATCTCGAAAACGAAACGTTTTCGGGCCTATGTTTATATGAACTTTTATTCCTATTTTAGGATGTAGATTACGCTGTTAAAATATAACCGTCTAATTTCGGGACACCCTGTATAGTTCATCACTAGGAAACGTTATGTTTTTTTTATAAATTATTCTAATAATCCATTTTTAAATAATATTAAAATTTTGAAGATGAAAGTTGTTTGCCCCACCCCATCCAAGAATTCCATAATTAAGTTGCGATTGTACTAGTGAAAAATATATAATTTT
This sequence comes from Psylliodes chrysocephalus, assembly GCA_927349885.1. Taxonomy (NCBI): domain Eukaryota; kingdom Metazoa; phylum Arthropoda; class Insecta; order Coleoptera; family Chrysomelidae; genus Psylliodes; species Psylliodes chrysocephalus. The sequence continues at coordinate 65,226,734 of OV651816.1, forward strand.
AAGTTGCTTGACATTTAAAAAATCGCTTAGATATTTAAATTGGCCAAGAAATCCTCTTAATTTTTGGACTAATGCTTTAATATGTAAATTCTACTTAAGGTGACAATCTAAAATAATTCCTAGATATTTAATTTTATCTGTTTCAGGTATTGAAGTGTTAATATCAATGTTAAAAGGTCCAAAGTTAGGAAGTGTTATATAGGATGAGAAAGCCATATATTTAGTTTTTTCTACATTAAGGGGAAGTTTGTTATAATTCAACCATTCCATTACTCTTTTAAAATCCGTTTCGGCTTCCTCTTTTAAAATATGCCAGGTACTGGCTTTATAAAACATTGCCGTGTCATCAGCAAAGCTAATAACTTTCCTTCTTATTGAATATGATAGTAAATCGTTGATATATAGTAAGAAAAGAATGTAATTGTTCTAGCTTTGCTGATGATTCCATCAATGTCTACAAATTATATCCTATTCATGAAGTTGTACGTTATTCTTCGAATTTTAGTTTTCCAAGTAGTTTTTCATGATTAACAGTATCAAAGGCTTTAGAAAGGTCACCAAATATACATAAAGAAGGCGTTTTTTTTATCTAAAGCTTGATAAATATTATTGGTGAGCGAGCAAATTGCATCCTCTGTAGATTTGCCCTCTCTAAAGCCGTATTGACCATCTGAAATAATTTTGTTTTTGTTTAAAAAATTTACTAACCTAATTTTAAATACTTTGAGTATTTCAGTAATGGGTATTAAACTATATGAAAAGAAAAAAAAGATATAAATTTCTGTCTAGGCATCTCGACATTAAATGACTAGGAATCTTGTCGGCCAATGTCGTGATAGTGCAGATCTTGATGGAAGGGCACTTGTCTAGTGAATGACGAAGAATAGTAATTCAGCATGTTAATGTCTGGAATATCTGAACCTCCAATGCCGCTAACAAAGTAATTATTAATTTCATCTGGTTTTCTTAACACATTCGTAATGTTGTTAGACGAGTTATTACTATTTATTAGATCCAGCTTATGAAGTTATTTCCATATATTATTTTTTTACCGTAGCCTGAATTCAAAGTAAGCTTTTTTCTCTGTTTTGATGACATAATTGACTTCATTTCTAAGTGACTTATTCTCTCAGTGCGAAGTCATGATAGGAGAAGCAAAAGCGATACCTGCGCTAGCTGCGGATAATTCGTGCATTTTAGGGCGATATTTTGTTTCATTTAGTTTAGAGATTAAAGTAAAAAAAAAATATTAAGCAGATTAAAATACAGACAGCAGAAATGGGACCGAGCAGACTGAAGCAGCGGGAAACAGATTGTAGAAAAAAACACAAAGATAGTATCTACAGACACAGAGAGGAGACGAGCAGACGAGCAGAAAGGCAGAAGGATTACAAAAACTAGTAGTAAGCAGTACAGAGACAGAGGGACCAAGGTACATAGATGAGAAAAAATACTTAAAAACTAAGATTTTTTATTATGTATCTAATAAAAGATGTATTAAAACTATCAAACATTTTTATGAAATCGAACCAACTAAATCTCTCAACATACAAAAGAATTATTATTGTAATTAATAAAAGTTTTATTGGTAAAGTTGTATGAGTTCAATGCACATTCGAGCTACGTAATACGTCACATATTTATATCTTATCCTTTTATATTTAATACAAGAAAAATATTCATAAACTAAACTAAATTTCTTTCGACTGGTATCCGTAAAAGTGTATTTTATAATGATTAATCGTATGGCACCAATTAAGCCTGTCTAATTGATCCAAAATAAATGACGTGATGAAAATGCGGAAAGAAGATAATCCTATGTAAATTAATTTACATTTTATAATAAAAGTACACAAAAGCTTAAAAAATTTTGATCGCGATATACGCACGAGAAAAGGTGCATATGATTTGCACCTAATTACTTGAAATTAAAAGATAAACCGGTAATTTTTTCTCACAAGCCGTGAAACCATGTTTTTCCATAATTAATAAATGTCTGTCTGATAAAACGGAAGTGATAAAAATTCTGGGTTGCCAGTAGCATATAATCGTTTATGACAACAAGCCATTAAAGTTTTATGGCCTCTATAAAATAACAGGAGTTGAGAGTTGCTCAAAATTAACATAGATGCAATTGGGTTTGAAATATTACAAATTGTTTTTGACAGTGGCACTATAAAAATAGTTATTTATATTCTGTATAAGAAACGATTTTGGGTCAGATGTATTGGTGTATTGGTTCTTAATAGTCATTAATATGAGAAATAAAATGAATAGAAAAATAATAGCTGCAACGAGTTCGTTTCGCAAAAATAAATGAAATTTTGGCAAGGAATGTTTTAAAGTCTCAAGCTACTAGAACGTGTTTGACAGAAGAATCGCTGAGCGGTGGATGTACTGCGAACTGCATTATTGGCAGAGGGAGATTATAGGAATTGGTTTGACTTATGCCAGTAGTTATAAAATGAGCATTATGCTTGTTATGAAGCCTGTTAAAGGCTTTTATCTTATTCAGGCTCCACTAGGCTATATTTCAGAAGCAGACTGTAATCCATGATTTTAAGAAGCTGCCGGCTTTGGGCTAAACTATCGACGAGAGAAGAAAATAAGCAGTTCTGCCTTTAACACTGTTTATTTTGTAAAGAGAACATCACACTACATAATCTGATTTGTATTTACACTATATACACATTTATTTATTTATTTTATACACTGTTCAACAGGAAACCTAAATAATGAACAGGATTACAAGAAAAAAAAAATATCCACACTCTGAACAACAAAATTCAAAAGTAAGTAGGTTACAATAAGAACAAGAGTTACAAGCTAATATAAGAGAAAATGATTCTTAATTTTACTTATATTACAATTAAAGATGTCTAAATTACTGCACATTTCGTTAGAACATTCATGCATTACATAAATGGGAGAGCTTTTTAAAACATTTGTTCTAGTCACTGGAAGGTAAAAAGTGCATGCAGACCTTGCCGAAAATCGAGGAACATGAAAGTTAATCCTTTCTAATATGGCGGAATCATCAATAAATAGAAACAGCACAGAGTTACAAGAACGGCGAGCTGATATGCTATTAACTGCGTGTCTATGTAAAAGATAATTATGAGGCGTTCCGATGGCAGGGTAGAAACCATAGATATATAACCAAGACAGATAGGATTATTTACAAAATTTTTGAAGAATGAACGGTGGTGTCCGCGGTAGAAACTCAATAATCGGATTGAACATTGATGCCAAGTTTACGTGCTTTTAACTATACATATATATATAACTAATACAGATTACACAATTTCTGAAGGCAACGCAGATGATCCTCGACAGAAATGCAATATTTGGATAAAATTAAAATATTGATGCCAAGTTTGCGATGTTTATAACTGTAGTAATGTTATTGCGTTTGCTTGAATTACTGTTAGGTCTTTAAATTGTCAAAAAAAAAAAATAATGTCTGACAACAGCGGAAGTAGAGTAGACCGCAATTGTGGAGGGTCGTATATTGTTTCATTCATAAAAATTCCTTCGATACAGTACTAGTCCAGGAGCCAGTGAATTTTTTCGTACTTGTTTTCCCAGTCCGTGTATATTTAAATATTCTATTCCCGGTGAACTGTATATTTAAAATGGAACGCCAATCTATTAAGAAAAGTAAGCCAGATTGAATTCACGCATTACGTCACATCAATACAAGTGAGATTGTTTACAAAGTGCCTTTGCAGGCCTATTTTGCCCATTTCATGTATTTGTTTTTAAATCATGTTAAATTACTATTTTTGAAACTCAACAAGGAGAAAATCCAATTAACTCTTCTGTTGTGTATATATATATATATATAAGATAAATTAACTGAAGTTTTATTAGTAAAGTATTAATACTAAAATTTTAATGTAATTTACAGAAAATAGCTAGGTATGTATTTGTTTTTAAATAATTTGATAATTTATGAAAAAAGGGAGTAAAAGTGGAATGACCAGTGGCCAGTAGGTCAGTCAATACAAAGTATCATATATTTCTATTATAACATAACTAAAATACCTACATCTTTTAATTATAAGGACATAAGTTACAAACCATTTTAATATATGCATTAGAATGAAGTAATAATAACTTAAAGAGACGAGGTCTTAAAGTAATAGTTGGTACAGCATGTTTTTTAAACGTTTCCTCATTGCTGCTAGAATGAAATCACTTACTATGAAATGTGCTCTAAAAACGGCAGTTATAACAGTCAGTGTTCAGTCTTAGGATCTCTTCCTAAAGCCCTCATCCAAGCTGCATACATATTAAAAAATAATTTAAAAAAAAACATATTATATACCTATATAGTTTTTGGTTCTGGGTGCCCTAAAAGAGAACACTTAGCCGACAATTTGGCTCAGATAGCTAAAACCCAAAAGTCACGCCCCGAACCAGGACGTATTGCTATCCTTTTAAGTAAAAAATAACTATAAATAACTTACCTGAAAAATGAAGGCGTCTAACTTTACACCAAAAAAACCATACACTTTTTCCCATTGTTGCAAGCACCCGATGACGATTAGGTAGATATCAACTAGAAGCATGTACTTAATGGTTATAAAGCTTATTTTAACAAAAAAAGAATAAAGCACTAGTCGAAAAGCAGCAATCAAATATAAATAGACCACAATATTAAAATTCAAATTAAAAACTATGTAAAAGACAAATACTCTAAAAGCGCAAAAGATCAGAACCAAATAAAATGAATAACCATAATAACCTAAAAATCACACTAAAATTGCAAAAACTATTACTGTAAAATCATAAGATTACATCAATAATGCATATGCGTCGGAGTATCGTAAATGTCAAAAGTACAGTGTTTCCATGAAAATTTAGCTATGTTTTTAGCAGTATTATAGGACCATTTCTACCACGCGCATCCAACGATATTGGCGTTCCACAGTTCACTGTATTTTCCTCACACCTCTAGTATAAATGATTTGACATAACGAAAATAACAATAATTATAATTAATGTAGAGTAATAAGTGATTCGTGAATTCTAAGTAAAACAATTATTATATAAAAGTGTAAAAGGAAATGTAATTTATTTCCCTATTTTTTTCTGTAATATCTTCAATTATTATGTTTAATTTCTATAAATAAACCAACTGGTTAGGTGAAACATTGTGATATAAGATTTTATTTATGTGTCCTATGCGTACACTTTAATATACAAAACACCTGGAACATTCTTTAAATAATTGTAATCGTAGAAATAATTGTGTACATAACTCGTTTGAAAGTGTATTTTATGCACTTGCCAAATATATTATCCATACAGATTAATTAGACTATTTTTTTACTTAACTTCAGTACATCTCTTACTACTAAAACTATTTTTATCAATGGAAAAAAAGGGCCGTGTTCTCGTATGTTTTGACGCATTTTCGGCCTCAGCCAATCGGATCCCCCCTCTAAATATATATGAATTTTGCTTAGAATTGCTAATCCTACAATTCTCTATTCGTGCTTGCTGACTGGGAAAATAAATACCGAAAATCGTCACTGTCTCCTGGACTATACAATAGATGATGATGAGAACTTCACAACAAATACACTTTTATGAATGGCTAGTTGGGGATGTGGTAGAAACCATCAATTTTGAAACTTAACAGTTTTAAAAATCATCTTTGGACTTGTTCTAAGTTGTTAATATGAATTGATAAAATGGATTACAAACATAAGCTTCTTACTCAGAATATTTATAATTTTATCGCCATTGTTAGCATGGGTTTAATACCTCTGTTGATGTGTATAGTACGAACGGTGAGACGAATCTGGTTAGGTGCCGGGCTTTTAAAAACCGTTGAGGCTCGTGCAATTATTTTCGCGCATACATATTACCAACAACTTTTCTTTGTCCAGTCATTATTATTTATTTCAAATTAGTGCATCTGTATTGGACAGCAACCGCGCTAGTTAATTTCACTTTATTGAGCTTGCCAACCTAGCTTTGGATTACTACTTATGTGAATGTTACAGTAGCGGTCTGGAAATTATTAATGTTAAGGGTATTCTTAACATTCTCCTTTACAAAGGGATTTAAAAAAATTGTGGGTAATATTTATTAAGAAAAAAAAAAGAAAGAAACAAAGAAGGTCCCTGCTGTGGGGTAAGTGCCATAAATTTTAGATCCTGCTATAGGGTAAATGCTATAAATGGTTAGATCCCGCTGAGGGTTAAATGTTTAGATCCCGCTGAGGGGTAAATGCTATAAATGTTTAGATCCCGCTGAGGGGTAAGCACTATAAATTCTAGATCCCGCTATAAGGTAAATGTTATAAATGATTAGATCCCGCTGAGGCATAGGTGTAATAGGTACATGGTGAAGGAGCGATGAACACTCGCGTATCAGGGACAACACTAATAATTTGTAATTACTGTGGTGGGAGGTGTTTGTGTGAATGCGTCTTGTTTGTTTTCATTTACGCCGTGACTAGCAGTAGTATTTTATAAACCTTAGAAGCAAATTTCACATACATGAACAAATAATAATAATGCCGTAATAACAAGAAGACGAAGCAACGACTTCTCGTAGAAAATTTCAATCCATACCTGGCTACGCCGACCAGCATAAACACCAATGGCCTGGACACAGCCCACCTAGTCTGTCAAAAAGAGACCGATGTACAAATAAAACGCATACGACATGCGCACTACAAATGATTAGTGTTGTCCCCGATACACGAGTGCGATGAATGACCATTAGAATTTAATCGGTCTAGAGTCAGTCGTACTGTGACTGTGGTCAGTCGTCGTTGACTGATTGATGTATTATCTCTTTTGCATATCCATCTGGATTTTAATTTTGACGTCGAAAAAATTATAGACAGATTTGCTAACATAGAAAATGTGATATTACGATTATGTAATCAAGATAAACGTATTTGTGATTTTTATGAATGATTTTTAAGTTTATTTTTATATGTATTTTTTTATTTTTATGTTTTGTAAGAGTTTTTTGATTTTGTTTAAAATCTCCTATTTTTTCTTATTTTTTAAATAAACGAATGATTCTTTGATAAAATTTTCTACCCCCCTCCTAAAAAAATCTTCGCAGATCCGCGCCTGTCTAGGTGCTAGATAAGAACAACATCTTTGACCTGCAGCTTTTTCGCATCTTTCTTAATAAAATATGTAGTACTGCTTTTATTAGATTAATTAATAATAAACAAAAAAATGGTTTATAGAATTTTTAATACAATTCAAAGAATTTTAATTTAGAAAAACATACGGTATTTATTATTATTTCTAATAAATGCAGTTACTGATTTTTTTTTGATGAAATTAGAATTATATATAATATAACGTAAGGTTTTGTAGTACTATATAATTACAAAATATACAGGGTGTTTCAAGATAAAACCGACATACTTTACACTGAGTCGATACATCAGGGAAAGTTTATACTAATACTATCATATTGATGGCAAAGGGACAAATGTATATTGTGTGTCCATTTTTGTGGGATGGTATATGTACGATTTTATGTCTTTCGAGGTGTAATCTTTATGGATTTCAAAATTGTAGGTCCACTTAAAACGCTTAATCTGTTAGGCCCCAGTAGCCGAAAGAAAAATCATAGAAACCAACAATAATTCTTTTTCTCTTTGGCACAATATATAATTGGCAGTTCTATCTGGTATCTTGTGAGAGAGTAGACTCAATAGGTCTGTAAACTTAAACTCTAAAGTTTATATTTGGTTTCGGTGTTTCTTCCAACCATATTTTTGTAAATTTTTCAACCTTTTCATTGCCCTTGAAGACCAGGAATCCAAACTTCTTTTACTCTATTTCGGTCTAGTATTTACAGTTCTTCGATGCAAACCCAATACCAGCCGCCTTGGAATCTGAAATTTTATGGATCTGTTGGTTTTCGGTAGCTCTACCATTGTTTGTTCTTGTACTTTGCAACATAGCATAAGCCTCCGCCTGTAATACTGAGGAACGTTTTCCTATTACAATGGTGCAGAGATTTTTATAGAATACTCCAACCCAGTGCCATCCGCATTTTGAGCCCTGGATTCCCTTAAGGTGATATCCATTCCATTTAATATTAAAACTTTAAATAAATTGTTGAAAGAGTAACACTGTTATGTAATCAATTAACAAGTCTAGCGCAGTCTGCTTATCACTTTCTCTTTTGAGAAAAATTTATTTACGTGTATTATTTATTACACTAATTTTATGGGTCTAATATAGATATAGATAGAAAGATATACATTTTATACTATTTAACTATTTAATTTAATCGTAAGTGACAACCCAATTTATAGGTATTGTTCCTATTTTTAAAGTAAGGAGTTTTGTATTTTTTATAATAAAATTCATGTAGTATTGATTTTGAGGTTCTATTATTTTCTTTATTATTAATAAATATAGTTTTAATTGTTTTAGTTATGTCCTAGATACGTTAGTAACTGATCACAGGGCAACTATTTTTAATTGGAATGTCTTTGAGGAAAATGAAAAAACATTAACATTTAATTATATAAAAACAATCAACCAAAAAAAACTTAAAACTGATCTTAAATCGTTTGACTGGACTATTTTGTATAATAGTCAGGATGGACAAGAAACTGCATCATATTTTTTTTTTTTTTTTTTTTTTAAACACCGTAAATGATTTAATATGTAAACATACTGTTAAAGTTAAACAAACTAAAAAAAACGATTAAAAGAAAGGAGTGGATAACTAATAGCATAATGAAATCCATAAGCGAAAGGGACAGATTATATAAAAATTATCAAAAAAATTCATTAGATCTAAATTTAAAACGAGAGTTTATTATATATCGAAATAAATTACATAATCTGATTAGTTTAACAAAATTAGAATATCATAAACGACAAATTGAAAAAAATAAATATAACTTAAAAAATCTGTGGAAAACTATAAATAATATGACAAATTCAAATCCTAAACATTCTAATATCAAAGAAATAACGTTATTAAATAATACTAAATCTACTAACAAATTAGAAATTGCCGATACATTAAACACATTTTTTACAAACATTGGACCCGATCTTGCTAAAAATATTCAAAAACCTCCACTTTTTCATTCAAAGAGACGTATTAATAAAAATTCAATTTTTATGAAACCAGCCACTGAAACAGAAATAATTAAATTATTAAATGCATTAAAAAATAACAAGGCTCCCGGTATTGACGAAATAAAATCAGAATTACTTAAAGAAACTAGCACTGAATTAGCTAAACCATTATGTTTTCTAATTAACAAGTTAATTTCAGACGGAATTTGCCCAACTGAATTCAAGGTCGCCATCATAAAGCCTCTTCACAAAAAAGGTGATAAAAGTCTGCCTTCAAACTATAGACCAATTTCACTACTAAGTAGCTTTGAAAAATTATTTGAAAAAATTATAAAAGTTAGGCTTGAATCATTTTTAATTAGCGAAAAAATTTTGTCACCCAACTAGTTTGGTTTTCAGACAGGAAAATCAACAGAAGATGCTATATCTGCATTAATATCAAAAATGTATGATGCTGTTGAACATACGAAACCGGCAATTGGAGTATTCTTGGATCTTGCAAAGGCGTTTGATACTGTAGATCACAGTCAGTTATTGGATGCATTGGAGGATTCAGGAATACGTGGAACAGCTCTAAAAATGTTTAAATCTTATCTTCAAAATCGTACACAACATGTAAAAATAGATGATTGCATAAGCTCAGCGCAAGTTGTGAAATGTGGAGTTCCGCAAGGGACAGTGCTAGGGCCGATTCTCTTTATCCTATACTTGAATAACTTACTTACCTTAAGCGTTACTGGAACCATATACAGTTTTGCCGATGATACGGTACTATTTTACACTGCTGAGACTTGGTCTGATCTGAAACAGAAAATAGAAGACGATATGAAAACTATTATTGATTGGTTTAATTTTCATCTTTTAACAATTAATTATGAGAAAACGATGTTTCTACCTGTTTGCAGTTACAAAAATGGAATGCCTACCTACAATGAATTAAAAATATATAATGAACATACCAAAAAAAACCATAAAAATTAAACTTACTAAAGATATAAAATACCTTGGTATAACGATAGATTGTCACTTACGATGGGATTACCATATAAATAACGTCACTAAAACATTAAGATCCTTTCTGGGACGATTTAAATATTTGTCGAATGTTCTAGATTTACCATATTTAAAAATGTTATACTATTCACTTGTAGCATCTAGATTATCATATGGAATTTTGGCTTGGGGCGGAACTGTAGATGTATACCTAGAAAAATTACAAACGCTTCAGAAATATTTTTTAAAAATAATATTAGGAAAAGAAAAAACTTACCCTTCTGACCAGCTTTTTCGAGACGCATTAGTGTTGGATATTCGTCAGACATTTTTTCTTAAAACTCTATTTTTTTTATTTAAACACAAACAAAATTTTAATGAAATATCTCATCTCTATACTACCAGAGCTAAGAAAAATAATTATCTTCAAGTTCCAACTACACAAAAAACAATTGGCCAAAGAAACTTTAACTTTTTAGCACCCCGTTTTTATAATTTTTTACCAGAACATTGTAAAAATTCGTACACGTCAAACCATTTTAAGAAATCAGTTAAGTTTTTTCTAACATCTAATAATAGACAATTAATTTCCCACTTTTTTCAATTTGTTAATTATTATGTTATTTTCCTATTGTATTTTCCCTATTATGTTATTTTACTATTATGTTATTTTACTATTATGTTATTTTACATTATTTATCAAATTGTTGATTTCATATTTATTATTTATATTATTGTATTCCATTATATAGCAAATAAGTTGCAAAAATAATATTACTGTTAATTTGTGTGATAACAATATAAATATAAGTTTTAAAGTATCTTGAATCATAAATAATATTAAGACAATACACAGTAATAATTACTACGTTGTAACTTATACCACGGACAGCCCTCCGGCTTTGTGGTACACCAGTTTATTGGTAGGTGATTGTACTGTAAAGAAACAAAAAATATAAATTTAAAATTTATTGTAAAAATTACTGTTCTTACAAATAAACATTATTATTATTATTATTATTATTATTATTATTATTATTATAGTCACAGCATCATCCAAGTCGTTTAAATGTAATTTGGTAGATCTGGGCTGGAGTTAGGCAAAAACAATAAAGGATATGAAGGATGTAAAATTTTATTAGATACATTATAGATCGTTAAAGTTTTTCATATGAAAGCGACGATTTTTTTAAAAAAATAAGAAAACTGGCACCAGGTCATGTTAAAGGGTGGTTTTTAAAGTAAAAGAGGGAAAAGCTCCAATCGAACAGATTGGAAATTTTTTACGTCTGAATTTGTACTTCTATTGGGAGTTCGCATCTAAATTAATTTTTTTTTTATAAATTTTTATTTTTTTGTAAATTTTTATTTTTTTAATAAATTTATTCTCCTATTTAACTATTTTATCTCCAATTTACGGCGACTAACTGTCCCGTCGTACCTATACAATAATAATTGAATAGGCATTCTGTTTCTATTTAACAAACATTGTTTATATATTACAATTTTTGTAATATTTTACTAAAATATTCTGGCATAAAACAACATCTATAAATCATATTTTAAAAAAATCAGTTTGCAGATATACCTTTTTAATTTTAGAAAAGTTCAATCCCGCCTTTCAAAGTGGAGTTAATTTGTGAGAAATGAAATTCCAGTAAATGCTCATTTCAATAAAGGATCTGATGGATCATTCGTGAAATATGTCAATATTTCGGAGAGGGAATTTGATAGCAGCAATTACTGATTGACGTCGATCTAATAAAACGGTTGACTCTAAAATGTTATGTAGGTAATACTTTTTAGTTTTTCAACGACTTTGAACAAATTATCTGCGTCAAATCAATTTTAATTACCAAACGTCAATTAATTTAGTTTTGGCGTCGTAATTGGTAGTTTTTAAAGGGGTATAAATGCTATAAAATTACAGTTCTCGTGGTTCCGATAAAATAATAAAATCTTGTACTTAATTGTAGACATATGCTGTTTTGTCAGGCTCTGCTAACAAGTCGCTCACGGTGGGCTTGAACATGCTTTAAATGCGAAGTTCTAGCACCACCGATTTTCTTTCGGCATTCGATTCCCGGAGTTATAAGAAGGCTGGAAAAAAAATTCCACCGTAAGCCTTACAGCCGATTTTGAAAAAAATCGACTTATTTCACTGAATAATGCCTAAATAGTCATTTTTGGACTTGAAACACGCTTAATTTAGTAAAAATGTGATATCCAATGGAAGATCAAAGACAGACAAACCTTTTCCTGGATCCACACCAGTAAAAAAAACTGCACGCACCTTTTGACGGGAAAAGAAATGATGAAAAATTGTAATTTTGATCATTGAACTGATAATTTTAATGAAAAAAAATGTTTAAATAATGATTGTACAAGAATGAATAGTTTGATAATTGTGAATTAATGTCTAAAGTAAAGAACAGTAATACAGAAAACTAAATTCTTGGCTTTTTAAACAAATCAACTATTGAGTCAAGTTATAAATGAACACTATTATATTCTCGGAGTGCGGTCAGTAATTTACTTCCATAGTCTGGATACCATTTTTTTACTTTAAATTTGTCCCACGTTATCCCAAAGTCATGGTGGACAGATTCCATGGCGTGCTCGCTAAAAAACCCCAACCCTTGTTTTGTTTTAGCGCAAAAATCTGGTACATGAAAAAACATAGCATGGAACTTTGGAGTAACACTGATCTGTAGATCTATAGATAACTTCTTTTAAATCTGTCTATTGCTTCTTTGTTTGAGTTTCCAGAGTTATTGAAAAACAAGATTTCACCACTGCTCGAAATTCTCGGAAACATTTAACATAATTCAGACAACCAGGCCTGCATAAATTTTGCAAAACATCAGTCTTATCCAAAAGCAATTTGCATGAATTACCTGCGAATGTAAGGGCCCCATGCACAAATTCGTGGCCGACATTGCACTTTTTGGCCCACTCAAAGGATTTAAATCCAAACTCCAGTTTCATCCGATTATAAAGCGTGTTCACTACTCCTAGAATTAAATGCAATTCAAGGGGTGCAATGATGTCAAGAATCTGTCTGGAGTCATCCGTGCCTCTAGAAAGAACAGGCAAATTCGAGCAATTTTTGTAATTTTTTTGCAAGGGACTTTTTGAAGTTGGCTTTTTCCCATGGTATAAAAAATAGAAGGTGGGATATCAACTGTGTCAAAAATAGGACGACCACGCGCATGACGTCATGCGTAGAGTTTGTATAGGCGGGAATTTAAACATACTGTCGAAATATGAGGAAACTAAATGCTATTTACAGAAATTTCATAAATATTAAAGGATGATATTTTAAAAATGACATCAAATATATAAGGGTATTATTATCGGATAGTTATGGAAAGAGCTATAAAGGGAAATAAACGCTAATACATACATAAAAGAAATATTTATTTGAAGTATCAGTTTTTTTCCTTTTTCTTTTTAATGATTTATTTTCATTATATAAATTATATAATTCAGGTTTTAATTTAGAAGAACATTTGATGTCTAAAGAATAGTTTCTATAACCAGGATAATGAGAAGGGTATCTTCGTAACTCGGAATTTCTCAACTGGGGACCCTGGGTTAAAATTTCGCATCTTGGGACTATTTATCTGATTAGGATTCGCAACTGATGACTCATTTATCTGCAATATATTACCCAACTGAATATACTTGACAACTTATTTTATGAATAAGATGGGATTTATGTATAAGTACGATAAAAAAAAGTTTTTCAAAAAAATATTTTTCATAGATATAAAGCATAAATGTACCAAATACAAATAACTGCTAGATGGTGGGTGTATATACAAAAAATAAAATGTGACGGCATTTTTCCTGGACCTAGTCACTGACAGTTTTTTAGTTCTTTCATCAAGTACAACATGCCGAAATTTTATTTTTTGCGACATAAATAATTTCACCTTTGCTATATATTGCAAAATTTTCAGCTTTCAAAAGGGTAGAGTCCCCAGTTAAGAAGTCCTGAGTTACGAATGAACTAACGTGAAGGTTTGCTTTAAGGTCTTATAATTAAAGGGTTAAAAGTGCTTGGAACACACATGACAATTTTCTATTTTAAATTTATCTGCACGGCCACAGGCCACTGCAAGGGCGTCTTCGTCAAATTTTCAAGGAGGAGTGGATAGCATTGCCTATAACATTTCCCTCTTTAGTGTATATTTTAATAAAAGCCTCATGAAATTTAAAAAAGCTAATTAAGAAAGAAGCAAGGCTCCCTGGGACCTACAACTAGAGCCGCCCTTTAGCCATTTCTGACAAACTTCTTACTGTCGAAGAATGTGAAAAACATCTTTTTCAACTCCTTTGCTTTGATTGTTACTGTTACATCCGTAAATTGCGTACCTCATTTTTTAATGTTTATCACTAATACCTCTCACAAAGAACACTACAGTATAATATAATACACAGATATTTGCTTAAAATGTTATAAATCACTATTAATAACTTACAAATTACTGCAACGTGCGTCTGTCGTATGATATTTTACTTAACACCAACTATACTAACTCTACGCATGACGTCAGCGCCGCCATGACACTATGCGCGATATCCCCCCTGGCTTTTTCCCATTCTAAATAAATTTTTTGGCAGTTTTGTATAGATTTCCTCTAGACAAGTGTCCAAACTTTCTTTCGAGGCGGAACACCAAGTACAGGGAAAGCTACTGGCATGAGACATGATTCCTACCAATATGTTGGCCAGTTTTAAATCGATATCATAACATTCTCACATTTTCATGGTTTTCTTGTGTACCTGCAATTATTACCAGAACAAATAATTTTTTGACTCCGGAATCCTTGAATCTTTTAGCCCCTACGCCCTCTATATATTTTTGTCGACCGTGTATTATAGCAGAATCAGGTTCTTGCACCGAAAGGCAAATCTTAAAAAAACCTCCCCCACCATCAATGCCATCAACTTCAAATGGAGATTATCATTATTTCGAGTTGCTTTTATATAATCGATTAAGGCCACAACATCTGTACAAAATGCCAATATTTTTGTAGAGGTCGTTTTCTCGCCAGCTTTATATGTTATTATGGGGCAACTTTTGAAATCAAAAAATTTATCTAGCCTGTGGCGGTGTGTAGAAGGTTTCGTCTTCAGATGCGGTTCAAACAGGTTTCTTTTTTGGGAGCCAACGCGGAAGTGTCTTACTATGCCCTGAACTACATTGCTGGAGAGGCCGCAATTTGTGGCTATTTTATAAACATCTCCCTCAGAAATCTGTTGCGGGCCTATAGTTTGATTTTTTTTTGTTTCGGAGTAATTTCAACGTTGAGTGGCTTTCCGTGTATCTGAGATAATGTAGCGGTTTTATTGATCGAGCTGCGAGAATTTGTGTCTTCATTTAAAACTATGTCCTTTATTAAAGAACACGCCAAATGTTCTCTCTGTTTCAGGGGAAGCGAGTTACTTACATGTTCTTTGAAACTCGGAAAGTGTTTTTCTGGGGTACAAAAATGTTTTTCCCTACCGAATAAGTTTCACCATATTTTTTTGCACTGTTGTTCCTCTTCTTTTTGTTCTTGTCATTTTTTTTTGGTGAACTTATATGGCCCTGGATCTCGTACCAATTCACACAATGTGCAACTGCACAACGTTTGAGTTTTTGCCCCAGTATTCTTCTCCAAAATTTTGAACTGTATAGTCCGGCAGAGCTATTTTCTCGAGAGTTTCACACTTCACTAACCGATATACGATAATTTTACAAGCGCTACATAAAACATTGAAAAAACGTTCATCATGTTTAGCATAATTCACACATTTTTTTAAATTCATACATAAAGCACCACTGATTTTGACCATTTGATTCTGCTTCTGCAGACAGAGGAAACATATGCGCGTCCGATTTTCTTGATGGGTCCCAGCATGATCTTTGATCTTCTGTCCATACTTTCCCAAGAAATTGAAATTTCGAAGAGAACAATTACAACTTCACCTCGAAGGGTCAAAGTTTTAACTAATTGCATGACACTTACTTCTGACGAAACACTACAGCAACTGCGCATATGCAACAACTTAAATCTCTACACTAGTGTAATAGAAAACGTATTTCAGTATTTAAGACAGAGGCTATGCTATGTTGCAAAGTGCAGGAACAAATCATGATAGAGCTACCGAAAATCAATAGATTCATAAAATGTCAGACACCCAGGCGGCTAGTATTGGGTTTGCATCGAAGAACTGGGAATACTAGACCGAAATAGAGTAAAAGAAGATTGAATGCCTGATCTTTAAGGACAATGAAAAGGTTGGAAGAAACACCGAAACCAGATATAAACTTGGGAGTACAAGTTTACATAAAGACACAAAAAAAGATGTGAAAACCTTGGAAACCAGTTAATAATAGCAGCACTAATGACTGACATGCCTCAGTAAAGAAAAACTCGAACAAAATAGACGTGTAAAGTGGATATAGAGCATTCAATATAAAAACCGATGCACGTCAGAGATGACGTCAGTGACAGTCATTGGACCACACACACTAATAAAAATAATTAAATTTTATTTTGCAAGTAAATGAATAAATTTAGACGCATGGAGTTCATTTTTAAAAAATTGCACATTAAAAATGTATTTTTTATCATATCACAGTAGTAAATGTACTGTAGGCAGATTATTAACGGAATACTTTCTAGTGAATTTCATAATAAAAGTTGGCATCAGATGTGTCAGCTTTCAATTTTAATACATTGTTGTCAATTGTTATTTATTTTATATTATTTTGCATCGATCGATTTCGTTTCAACAAATTATTTGTATTTTAGATTAAATTATTAACAAACTGTTCTTTTCAGAACAAATTTATTAGGAATTTAATAGTGGTGTTCGTTTATTGTATTTTTTCATTGAAAAATGCCAAAACAATTAAATAGTCGCTGCAAGGAACTAGTGGCTCTTCTTTATTAAATCATTTTGAGAAAGAACGTGATAATAATTGGCCTTTGTTACCTTTAACAGCTGTAAAGGAAGTGAGTTGATTAATAATGTATCACCGTCAAATTAATACATATAACTATTTTGTTTCAGCGTGTCGCAGAAGCACTTAATCTCAATTTTTCTACTGTTAGTTCTATTTCACAAGCAGTTTAGAACATGAAATTCTAAAGTCGCCACCAAAAAAGCGCCCTAGGCAAAATAAAGCTACCAACACAAGAATTCTGAATACCAGTGCTATTCGAGATGTTATTTATAGCATGTAAGAGTCTAGTAAATGTATGTGTATATAAATTATTATTAAACAATTACAAATTAATGTATGATTTCAGAGGAGCATGTAAGTTTAGATTCTTTGTTGGTGAAACTTAATGAGAAGGAGTTGTTCAATGGATGTCGCACATCATTGCATACCTTATTATTAAAAATAGGTTTCAAATGGAAGAAAGATGAACCAAGGCGAGGTCTTATGGAACTTCCAGATATTGCCATGAAACGGGCAGAATTTTTAAGAAAATATACCAAAGAAGAGGAAGCAAATTTGTACCAGTTTGTTTTTATTGATGAGACTTGGATTTTCCAAAATGGCACCATAAACCGTTCTTGGCAAGACAGCAATAAAAGAAGTGTAAAAAGTACAAAAGTTGATGGTAAAAGGTTAATAAAAAAAACTAATGAATATATACATGTTTTAACTGTATATTGATCTTTTTTATAGATATATAATTCTTCATGCTGGAAACGAAAATGGATTTATTGATGGTGCCGAGGCTACATTTGCTTCAAAAAGCAATGATTATGATTATCACGGTGAGATGAATAATGAAAATTTTTTAAAAAGGTTCGAAGAACAATTGCTTCGAAGACTGCATGAACCATCTTTAATTGTAATGGACAATGCTTCATACCATAGCACATTGGCATACAAAACACCAAATAGAAATTCAACTAAGGTTCAAATTCAAGAGTAGTTGACGAATCAGAACATACCTTATTCACCATGTTTAAGGCTGAACTTTTGAACCTTGTTAGACGGTGAGTAATGGAAATCTACTTTTTCTGTATTTTTTAAATGATTTTATTTTTTTAGTAATAAACCACCCAAAATATATGTAGCTGATATGCTGGCTGAACAGTATGGACATAAGGTGTTACGTCTTCCTCCTTACCATTTTATTTTTACTTTCCTATCTGTATACAGATATAAGGAAAGTATAGGAATCATGATTTTTTTCGACCTCGAGTTTTCGACGGATTTTTGCGTTTTGAGGTCCCCTGAACCCGTTTTGACTATTTTCGCGATGATGTCGGTGTGTGTGTGTGTGTGTGTGTGTGTGTGTGTGTGTGTGTGTGTGTGTGTGTGTGTGTGTGTGTGTGTGTGTGTGTGTGTGTGTGTGTGTGTGTGTGTGTGTGTGTGTGTGTGTGTGTGTGTATGTGTGTGTATCTGTGCGTGTCTGTGCGTGTGTGTGTGTCTGCGTGTGTGTGTGTGTGTGTGTGTGTGTCTGTGTGTGCGTGTGTGTGTGTGTGTGTCTGTATAACGCATAACTCATGAACCGATACACATAAAAACAGCAAATTTTAAACTTAAGCTTTGTTTTAGCGTCCAATGAGCTGATTAGATTTTGGGCAGAGTCGGAACATCTGGGGGGGTACTTTATAGGTGGTAATTTTTATATTTTATGGAATATATCTGTTATTTACGTTTGGAGAAGAAAATTCTTTAAATAAAAGTTACTTCTAATATTATTATCTATAATTTTTGTTTTATGTAAATATTTCCTGAAATGGTCCGTATTCGAGAAATTTGACAAAATGTGCAAAATTCTGATTTTTATGAACATTTTTTAAAAAAAAGTTGTTTGCGATATGGATCTCTATAATTTTTGTTTTTACATGATTTTTCTAAAATGGACCGTAATGAAAAAATTGTAGCAAATTTAAATTTTTCAGTATTTTCGTTTTCCATGAATATCTATAGAAAAATGTTTCGAGGTAGATGTATGTGGACAATGTATATATTTATTTTATCCTCTAAACATTTATAGAGATGCTGCAATAGGTTGTACAAAATAACCGGAAAAAGCCTATAATAACTAGATAGGAAAGTCATGTGTTGGACACATCAGATTTTTAATCCAATAGAACTGATTTGGGGTATTTCAAAACAATATTATAACAGGCACATTGGTCGGGATGGAAACACACAAAGAGATTGTATAGACATGTGGTCTGAAGCACTCCGAACCATTACCCCACAAATGTGGGCAAACAGTGTAAGACACACTAAAAAAGAAATTTTTAAATGGTGTGAAAGGGAGCATATACTGGACCGATTGGAAATTGCTCCCATTATTATAACACCAAATAGAAATGATTCTGATTTTAGTTCTGATTATTCTGACTGATTTTAGCTTAAATATTTAAGTTTTAAAATGTCATGTGTTGTTAATTTTATTACCTAACTGTTCTAATTATTATTACTTCTTTTAAATATGGATGTTAATTTACTAACTGAACATAATTATTTTTTATTGTAAATTAAATCAAGCCTAAATAAAATTTGTTTGTTTTTTCATCCTTAACCTAACCTTTTTTTGTCATTTTAAACATCTTGTGCAAAATTTATTATTAAATTCAGTTTTTTTCTAAAACTTTAATTTAAACATTATCAATGGCCTTCATTGGCTTTTATATAGAATTCATTATACATTTAAAATTAATTGTTCCAAATAACATAGCCAAAAAAACATAACCTTATAGTTTTAAAAATTCCTACATTTTTAGACTATTTTGAAGATTGGGCAACACTGCTGGTCTATGACTTCACAACAGATTGATGACGTGTATCGGTTTTTATATTGAATGCTCTATACCTATTGAGTCCACTATTTTACAAGATACTAGATATAACTGCCAATTATATATTGTGCCACAGCGAAAAATAAATATTGGTGCTTTCTATGATTTTTCTCTTTCGGCTACTGGGGCCTAAGAGATTAAGCGTTTTAAGTGGACCTACAATTTTGAAATCCATAAAAATTACACCTCGAAAGATATAAAATCGTACATATCCCATCTCACAATACACATTTGTCCCTTTGCCATCAATATGCTAGTATTAATATAAACTTTCCTCAATGTATCGGCTCAGTGTGAAGTATGTCGGTTTTATCTTGAAACACCCTGTATATTTTGTAATTATATAGTACTACAAAACCTTATGTTTTATTATATATAATTCTAATTTTATTAAAAAAAAATCAGTAATTGAATTTATTAGAAATAATAATAAATAACGTGTGTTATTTTAAATTAAAATTCTTTGAATTTTATAAAAAGTTTTATAAACCATTTTTTGTTTATTATTAATTAATCTAATAAAAACAGTACTACATATTTTCCTAAGAAACCAATAAAAACATTACATTAGAATGTTTTTATTATACTTTAATTGACAATGCACTTTGTTATTGTTACGGATATAGATATTAAAATTATATCGTTACCATATCGTGTGCTGTTAAAATTAATTTGATTGCATAAGCAGAATACGTATAATTACTAAGAAATATCTTATTGTGATAAAAAGTGTTTATTTTTCTATCCGCTCGACATATCTATTATTATAGTTAGTGAGGTATGCAGAGGTTCTATAATATGTAATTATGGAAGATATGTATGTATTTAATGCGTCATTGATGGTTGTCTCAATATTATATTACACTTGATATAAAAACGCATTTTGCAATAAATTTCATTTGATTCGTACATGGTTTGAAAGAATATTTTGGTCAGAGCAGAACAGTAGTTAGATATTGACAATATTTATTTCAATATTTATTTTTGTTTTATTTATCTAATTTATAAAATTTCTTAGGATATTAAAAGAATGAATATGGAAAAACTAGTTTTTCTACGTAAATTATTTAGAACTCGCTCATGTGTCTCAACTGCCATTTGCAAATTTGGAATACTTCTAAAATGTGACAGATGTGGGCAGTAAAATTACATAAGGGTGTCCAAAGTTACTATGTTAAGCACACTATGCAGACTAGAGACAAGGAGGCGAATCGACATACTCAAAATAAAGCACAGAATATACTGTTTTATTTATTTCTAAATAAGTCTCGCATGTTTTAATTGACAATTTATTTAATTTTATAAAATGCAAATTAGACTTATATACAGGGTGGCTCACGCTCAACGGGACGGAGCTTTATGGGAAAACGACCAAAGATATAAAAAATTCGTTTGGGAGGAATACGTAGGTTACATTTGCAGAACTGTCATTGTCGTGCGCTATCAAAACGTCACTTTTTTTAATTAAAATGGATTTGGACGAAGCTCTAATTTATATTCATATTTTGAATGATCCAGCTGAAGTGGAAGAATATGCCAATCGACCAAATATAATTTTTTTAAGAAAAGAGGAACCTTTTGATTTCAGTGATTGACTATTTATAAAAAATGTTCGTCTAAATAAACTTTTGGTACGGGATTTAATAGAAAATAATGGAAAATATAATATGTTATTACAATTGTCAAAAAATAATAAAAAATTGAAGTAAAGTGCCTTCTAAAATAGTTCTAACGCACAACTTAAATTTGGCAGCGGTGCTCCGTGAACCTATGAGATGTGAATGATTCAAGAATACCGAATACGGTGACCGAGAAAACAAATTGGTGATAGGACACTTCACATCCCACAGTGGAATGTTCACATCGTTCAACTTGGAGAATAGGGCCCCTGCAAAGACGTTCCACCTGACAACTACAGTCAATTTAGCGAACTTTATAGAAAGAAGGACAGACATTTGAAATTTGATCACTGCCGATTTGCCTCCTTCTATCTAATCTTCATAGATCACACTTATGTCAAGTACCGTTTGCGTCCATATGTTCCTTTCAATGAAACATATTCGTAACAGTTTGACAGAATTAAGTATCAAAAACACAAAATAACTACATCATTCCTGATCTCTCCAAACCCCTGAATATATTAAAAACTAACACACCTGATATTTACGCATCTACTTTTCGAAAAAAATGCCTACTCTGATTTGTTTTGCGTCTTACGAATGGGCCTTTTCATCATGTGAAGAACTCAAGCGCAACCGCCATGTTGAAATAATTCAAAAGTTTCGTACCGTTTTAATTAACAATGGCTGGGAAAGCAATATTATCTCTACAGAGGTTCAATTGGCTTGTGGTGATTTACTATATAATAATTAAAGAAAATGTCTTTACTTTGTGCTATTATGGTGATGCATTGTGACTCTGAAATTGATGAGTCGCTGACTTCTGCGAAATATATTCTTGGAGGCCTGAATTTTGACTGCACCCGAAGATGGAATTTTTTTTTCGAAACATATGTAGTGCTGTGCTTAAACGATATAAAATAAAAACATGACCGAATAAACCAAGGAAAATTTTATTAATATAAAATTCTGCTACGGTCAGGATATTATCCTAATTCAAATATTTTTTTTTTTTCGAAAAGTAGATTAATCAGCTACTTTGCCAAAACATACTGTACAATGTTTTTTTTTTTATTTTACGTTATATAAAGTAAAGGATACCGTACTAAAATGGGTTGAGGTAAAACTAGTTCACTGTGTGATGATCCTCTTTTTCAGGCCATTGAAAAACTGATTTATGAGAAAATTGGTCTGATCTTTTTAAAAACTGGTAGGTTGCGACTCTTCATCGAGTGCTGTTATTTGACTAACATAATAAAGTATACTTTTCTTTCCTTTAAATGAGACCAGAACCCAGCTTCCAACTTTAGGGTTTTCTGATCCTTTGAGTAACAATTCGTTTTTTTTTTTTTTTTTATCTTCCTCTAAGTTTATTGAATAACTCTCAAAGTTGGCTTCGTCTGATTTACTGTCAATTAAAATTTACGGTTCGTCTTCGTCTGAAGAGCTCGATACAATAGTATTTTTACTGTTTTCTTTTCTGATTCATCCTTACCTCTTTTTGCTAAATCTATTCTTTCCTTTGTTTCGTCTTTCGCTTTTTTCCTCTTCTTCTTCTTGCTCAGACTTATTTTTCCCATCTTTTCTTTGGATGTTATAATTTCAGCTCCCGAAGTCACCCTTTTTCTTCTTCCTTTTTCGTTGGGGCGGGGGGAATTACCTTACGGTATCCAGCAATAATTCCTCAAATGATACACATCTGTTACTTGACCCTGCTATCTGTATCTGTAACGTATGGAGGGTGGGTTACCCACATGGCACCTAGGCCTCATTAGGCCCTTTTTGCATCCTCCTAAGCTGATAGGCGCCTCCTAGCTCGTCAGCGAGCCTACAGATTTAATGTAGTTGACAACGTCGCCAAGAGGTGCTTCTCTTATATCGGCAGGTGTTAGCCGATACTCGCCGAACACAAATCTTCTAATAAATGAGAGCATCGGGCAATCGTAAATGATATGCTCGATGGTCTCATCTTCTTGTTTGCATCCTCTGCAGAGTGCGGATTCGGACAGCCGCATGATATTGAGATGCTTCCGTACTTGGCAATGACCAGTCAGAATGCCTGTGACCAGACGCAGATTCTGTCTAGTCATAGTGAAATATTTGTTTGCTGCAGTGTTGTCAGGATAACTTAAGAGCTCCCTGGCAACTCTGCAGTTTCTTGTTTTATCCCATCTTTCCTTGAATTTCACAACGAAATGTTCTTTAATTAGGTCTGTCACTACCGATTTTGTCAGGCCAATAGAAGGGCCAGGTCCAAAAAGTATTTGATTGGCTGCTTTCTTGGCTAGTGAATTGGCAAGACGGTTACCTTTCGATGTAGCGTGACCTTTGATCCATCTTAAGGTGGCCACATTGTTGATGGATACTTCGGCCAAAGCTTCATGACATTCTAGTACTAATCCTGAATAAATTCGTGGTCTGTTCAGGGTGAGTAGTGCTTGTCTGCTGTCTGTATAGATGAGCATGTTCCTTCCAGTGATATTATTTCTGGTTATTTCTTTTGCTGCTATGAGAATCTCTGTTAACTCTGTTTAAACTACACTGGCACTTGACCAACATAGAAAAGTATACTATTATTTCCTTTAAATGAGACCAGAACCCAGCTTCCAACTTTATGGTTTTCTGACCCTTTGAGTAACAAATCGTTTTTTTTTTTTAGTGAATCCTCATCTCTAAGTTTTTTTGAATAACTTTCAAAGATGGCTTCGTCTGATTTTCTGTCAATTAAAATTTACGGTTCGTCTTCGTCTGAAGAGCTCGATACAGTAGTATTTTTACTGTTTTCTTTTTTGATTCATCCTTACCTCTTTTTGCTAAATCTATTTTTTTCTTTGTTTCGTCTTTCGCTTTTTTCCTCTTCTTCTTGCTCAGACTTATTTTTCCCATCTTTTCTTTGGATGTTATAATTTCAGCTCCCGAAGTCACCCTTTTTCTTCTTTCTTTTTCGTTGGGGCGGAGGGATTATCTTACGGTATCCAGCAATAATTCCTCAAATGATACACATCTGTAACTTGACCCTGCTATTGGTTCTGGTTGCGGTTTTGATGTCTGCTGCTGTAAGATTGGTTACTTTCTCGATGGCGCTTCATGACTGCTTGTGCTTGGCCCATTAAAATGTTCTGGAATGGTAGGTTGGGGATTTATCAAACGTTCTTCATATCTTCGTAGAACTTCTAGATCATATTTCGTACGGTCAATGACAGATATGTTGAATGGGTATATTTCTCCTTTACGAAAGCCTGATATCAATAAAGCTGGATCGGTGTCTTTCTAAATGATGCTCACAAGTATAAAAAAATCTGTTTTGGGAACTTTAAGTTCTACATGTTTTCTTTGGTACGGTATTTTCAATCCCACCGTGACTTAAGACTTTCAAAGACACCCATGTCCATGACACAGGCACTATGTTGAGAATGAAAATATTTTTTAAATAGTTAACGAAACTTTTGATTTACATCCAACCATTTGACGACGCAGCATAAGAAGTGTTAGGGAAGGTAAATTCATCGGGAGCCATCCAGGTATCCCATGTTTTTTTCTTTAAAAACAATTAATATTGTACTTTCTTCTTCAGAACTAGTAGTTATTCTTGAAGCAGGGGCATTTTTCTAACCAACAATTTTAGTTTTACTTGGATTAAGGGTAAAACTGATCTTCACCAGGTATTTCATCTGTAAATGTTGTTTTTATGTTATTTTTCCTAATATACTTTCTCACCTATTCTATGACCTCCTTCCTGCTTAGCCCCCAACCCCACTTCTTCATGGTTTTTATGGTTTTAACTAATTTTTTTTAGTCAGCTGCAAGTATTGCGGTAGGTTTTCCTTTAGATGTACTTTTTAGAAGTCGGGTTCCTCTTAAGAGTTTCTGAAGAGTAGAAAATGGGATATCATGCCTCCGGGCAGCACCACGAATACTAAGATTGCCTTGCTGGATGTTTCTAAGCACATCTTTTAATTGGTCAGCATTGTAAGAAGGATCTTGTTTTTTTTATACACTTTCACCATTTTAAATCAGGAACTCACTAGGAACCATATAAATTTTGTCTTTGGTAAGTATTTAGGTAGGTTTTTTGGTTAAAGTTTTTAACACTGATCTTATAATTTACTGACTAACTTAAGTCTTTGGTAAGTATTTACACCACATACTTTGATTTTCTTTTACTATACGGAGAATGGTCGCACTGCGCAGCTTTCTGAGTGCCTTTTAAAAGGAGATAGAAAACTCCGCCATTTTGAACCCTTATTACGTGTTGCCTACATCTTGGCGCAATATTTTTAATAGGTGCGTTTTAATCATCCGCTTCTGCTTCGGAATTGTCGGTTTTCTTGTTTTAATCTGACAGGTTAAAACGACTAAACCGACAATTCCGGAAGCAGAAGCGGATGATTAAAACGCATCTGATATTTTGCTTGCTGCTGTCAGTGTCAGTGAATATTATTTTTGAAGTCACAGTTTATTGCTAAAGAATCAGTTAGCTCACTCGGACCAGTTGAAAGTTCCAAAATAACATCCACTCCAGGGATACAAATTCAGGATACGCAGAAGACTGCTGTTTTATTATAGGCGGTTGTCACATATTGTATTATCCGAGTTGCACAGTGTATAAACTGAAACATTGAGATCAAAAGTGCCGACGCAGAGTGAGCGATCTGATTCTTTAGCTGTAAACTGTGTCACAGGGTTCAAAATGGCCGCGCCCTATGTTGGGCGTGTCGGACCTCTCTCTTGCCTCGTATAGTAATCAAAGTATGTGATTTACACTGATTTTTTACACACGGTTCTTATTATCCTGAAACATTTGCTAATATGTTAGGTTATAAACTTAAAAGTCATGATGGGCGAGGAGAATAGGGTAAATGTAATCAGAGATTACATTTAGCCCATATACCCATTTTGGTGGGATAAATGTAGTCACTGGAATATATTTTTTTTTTGTATTATCCAAATCCAAATCTGATAGCAGAATCAGATTCTTTCTTCAAAATTACCTATAACAGCAAAATATTACAACTACATTGCAATATTTTCGGCATTAACGGGAAAATGAAAGAAGTAAATGACACCAAATGAGTATAAATACAGTCAAAATAAAAAAATCGTGAATATTTCAGAACTGGAACTAAAAGAGGTTAGTTAATAAATAGTATATGGGTATAAAAAAGGTGATATTTTAGAATTTTGAACAACAGAAGTACAAAAAAGTTATAAAAAAATTACACTTGCCTCATGAGTACATTTACCCTATTTTACGCTAAACACACTGCAAGTCATTGAGAATTAATAATAATGTTCTAATCGTTATTCTAATTGTCAATAAAATGATGTATATGTAACCAGCAATACAAGAAAGTAATACTGGTTGCTTAAATGTCAGTAATGTTTAAATAAAACACAATTTTAGTCAAAATTAGAATAAATATTGTATTTAACACGTTACGAAATCCCGTTTTATGTAACTCGTTCATGTTGCGCAACTGGTTTCATAAATAGCTATTATTAAGATAATTACATAGTTGCCGATGTAATGTTGCGATGTTAAAATATTATTATTATAATACATTTTGGAATGTAGGAAAAGTGTGATAATATAAAAATATTCGCTTGATTTGCGGCACTCGTCTAAGCGCTCGTGCCTCAAACTTCTGCACTCGTGGGAAAAGTATTGCTTTGCGCACTTTTTGCACAAACTACTATTTACCATTGGGAGTAATTTACACCTAATTAATTTTAGTTACTAATTATTAACATGATTTTGTTATTTTCAATGCCTTTTCTTTATTTTACTACCACCCGAACTTCTATGCAACCGAATCATTAATGTACGGTGCCTATTACAACATAATACCGTATCCAATTTTCGAATTGGCTGCATTCGAGAATAGTTTAATTTAGACGAAAATAATTGAAAATTGAAGGGAAGTTACATACACATAACCAACAAATTAAAAACAGATTATCGACACGTGTCAGGTGGAAATTATACAGGTGTTCAGATTAAATTCAGCAGGGTGTGGGGTCAATAGGTACTGGCATATCCTGCGTAGCAAACTAAAAGGATGTTGGTGGGTGTGGTTGGTACAGAATGGTCTTTGTATACATAATGTTTGAACAGATGAGTTACAATTAAATGATAATCTTTTGGTATAATATTATGTTGATTGTACTTTATTATAATTTCGGTTGGATTTAAAATTTAATATAAATATTCTAGCAGTTTGCAAAGGCAGAAAACAGGTGCAATTTTGTTAATTTGTTTCTTTTTGGACAATTAAGTTTTCAGGTAAAAGTTATCGTTATATAATGACTTATTTATTGCAGTTTCCTAATCTGTTTTTTGCATTGAAAAATAGCTCACCCGTTTCCAGAGCTTGTTAATTTTAAGCGCCTAATCATAGAAACGTGCGGTTTTCGTTGATATGTGTTATTTTGCTATAAGTTTTGCTTTAGTGACACATAAATTATGTATTACTTATACAGGGTGTTTTTTAAAAATCTTCTTTTTTAAATTCACCGTAACCAAATTTTATCAAATGGAACACCCTGTAGTAAAATACCATGTACAAATAATACATTTTTGAAAAATAGAAGAGTGTATCTTGAAGATGACCTAAACATATGCAGGGTGTTCCATTTGATAAAATTTGGTTACGGTAAATTTAAAAGAGGAGATTTTTAAAAAACACCCTGTATAGCTAATTTGAGTATAAATTTCCTTTATACAATTGGACATATTGTGTAGCCAATAAAGTATTTTTCTTAAATTTGGCGCACTCATTGGGCCTCCAATAAACTGGATTAATTATTTGGAATTCCTAACAAGAGATGACATAAATACTATTTTGCGATAGGACAGATGGACGCACTTCTAGTGACGGAAAACTGTAATGAAAATGACGACTTGAGTAGTACTTTGATTTCTTTGAAACCAATAATAGTTGAAGACTGACGGAATGAAAATGATGTTATATCATTTAAATGAAGTTATTTAACAGAAATGGAATTTATTTTCACCAAAACTCTAGTTCCAGTATCTCGAGTTTCACATATTAGGCAAAAGTGTAACGCAAAGGAGTGGACACTTTAGCATCGTCACAACATCTCCTCTTTATTTTATCTCAATGTTTTTTCTGCAACTAAGCAGTATAACAAAACAATAAGACAGTGACAGACGAAATACCTTAAAATGGAATAGAATAATAAAAGAACTATATTATCAGTTGTAATTCATGGGACGCTAAATTTCTATTTCCTATGTTATCTAGACTGAGGCCCTATGGGCAAACTCGTAGCACACAAGAAATTATTTTAGTTCGAACGGAAGATTAACAGACCATGTAGGGAAATTCCTACACCAGAAGTAGCAAAACCGGACGACAAAAGTGATGCTAATGGATTTTTTTACAGACGTCTAGAAGCAAATTATTTCCTTACCAGCAAAAAACGAAAATATCCATTAAAAAAAAACATTATTTTGAATTTGACAGGTTACATAGCAGCCCTCACCACCGGGACATAGTACATGTTTTTTATCCCTCTCCCCTGTACCTAATTACAAATAGCAAACAAAAAACACGACGTGCCACTTTTTGCAATTGGATCAGGGACTATTCTTTAATTTGTCTAAACATTTTGCTACGAATAACAAATGACAAAACAAGCTACAAAAAAAGTTTTTACCTACTTCATATTAGGGGAATATCCTATTTTTAATACAGAATATCGTAAGCCTGGCGGAAGTTCTGCGAAGAGGTCTCAGAGACCACCGCTAGCGCTAGAATCCATAGAGTTATAGCCAAAAACAGTACATCTAGTCAAGTGGGAGTCGTCAAAAAAGAGATTGATACCTACACCACGACACTAAAGGAAAGTCTGGAGATACTAACTCAGGTTCACTTTCCGGCCCCAACTATCCTAACAGGACTAGAATCAGGAGACCAAGAGAGCTACAGTCACAAGGGGATTAGACCAACTCCAATAGACTGGAGGCTGGTCTCCGAGATCATAAGACCACACAGGATTAGTTGGGCTGTCAACAAATTTAAGGCATACAAATCCCCTAGGCCGAACGGAATATATCCAGTTCTGCTCCAGAAGGGTAAAGATGTGTTAATGCCAAATTTATGCAAAATCTTCAGAGCATGTATTGCCTGGAGATATATTCCAGCAATATGTCAAAAGGCGAAAATAGTCTACCTTGCCAAAGTAGGTAGGGTCATAGACCAAACGCCAAAGTCATATCTCCCCATAAGCCTATCCTCCTTCCTACTTAAAACTCTAAAAAGATTGATAGGTAGGTATATCAGGGACAATATACAAAAAATAAATCAGCTCCATCCCAACCAATATGCATACCAGCCAGGAAAGTCAACTGACCTAGCGCTGGATGATCAAAACAGGCTGCTTTCAAAATCAATAGATGACAAAGAAATCGCAGTAGCCACTTTCTTAGATATCGAAGGAGCTTTCAACAATGCCTCAACAAGGTCAATAACCAAGGCTCTAGAAGGGAGAAACGTCCCAGTAACAATATGCCAATGGACCACTGCCTGTCTAGAGAACAGGATTATTTTATCCACTCTAGGAAAGGCAACCATACAGGCAAAAGTTACAAGGAGCTGCCCACAAGGAGGAATACTATCTCCAATGCTGTGGTCAGTTCTTGTGGACGACTTACTCAAAATATTGTCCAAAGAAGGCTACCAGTGCCTAAGATACGCAGACGACCTAGCAATCATCGTCAGGGGGCGATTTGCAGGTACAGTTTCGGAGCGATCTCAAACATCTCTAAACATAGTAAACAACTGGTGCAAAAAGGAACAATTGTCCATCAACGCACAAAAAACAACAGTTGTACCATTCACAAAAAAACGGGTACTTACAGGTCTAAGACCACTAGTACTAAACAGCACAGTTATCCCATTCGTCACAGAAGCTAAATACCTCGGAGTCATATTTGACCCAAGGTTGACATGGAATCAACATGTCAAAAAACTCACACATAAAGCTACAAAAGCTCTCGTAAGCTTCAGAAGAATATGTGGGAAGAACTGGGGTCTAAACCCCAAAATGACCCTATGGTTATAAACAAGGGTAATAAGCCCCATGATAACCTATGACGCAGTGGCATGGGTAACCAAAACTACGCAGGCAAGTGAAATAGGCCAACTCACTAGCATTCAGCAGCTTGCCTGTCTAAGTGCCACTGGGGCCATGCACACTACGCCGACTGCAGCAATGGAAGTATTATTAAATCTCACGCCACTGCACATGTTCATAAAAGGAGAAACCAGGTCAGCTATTCACAGGATAATGCAGGGACAAAACCCAATGAGCCAACTACATAGCGCCGACCACACAAGGCTAAATCAGCAAGTAAAAAGGGATAATATTCTAGCTATGCCTACTGATCGAGCCATAACCACATATAAATTTGAAAGAAATTTTCAAATTCAAATACCAGCCCGAGAATTCTGAAAACAGGGACCTCCCGTACAGGATTAACTCGTCTGGTACACAGATGGTTCAAAAACCAAGGAAAAAACCGGTGCTGGAATCTATGGACCCAAGTCGAAAACAACGATTTCGCTGAGTTTACGAAAATATGCAACAGTGTTCCAGGCTAAGCTAATAGCCATACAACACTATGTAAGAGAAATATTAAGTCAGCAAGTATCAGGCAAAACTATTGCCATATACTCTGATAGCCAAGCAGCTCTAAAGGCAATTCTCTCACCAGAAATCAAATCACGACTGGTGAAAGACTGTCTAGAAGACCTGACAGAGCTAAGCAGTCAAAATAAGGAGACCCTAGCCTGGGTTCCAGGCCATGAAGGATATCAGGGCAACGAAAAGGCCGACAGATTAGCCCGAGAAGGCTCAGATAAGGCCATGACAGGCCCCGAACCCTTCTGTTGAGTTGCTAAGGCATTGTGCAATTCATCCATTTGTTTTGTTCTTTTCTCGAGTGTTTATGTAAAATGTTTTTTGTTCTCTTTCTTATTAATTAGAAGTTGTTGCTCGTACCCCAGGTATTTATAACTATCATTATTCAGGTATTTTATGTTCTCGATTTCGATGTTCTCGTACTCTCTAGGCTTTCCCCGGTGTGCTACTAATTTTGCGCATTTATCGAGGCCGAATTTCATTTTGATGTCACTGCTAAACTTTCTGGTTAACTCAATTTCAGATAAAGCGTATAATTTTAAATCATCTACATAAAGCAGGTGTGCTATTATGTGGGTTATTTCTCCCATTTTAAAATTGTATCCTATATTGACTTTTTGCAATGCTTTTGATAAAGGATTGAGGCTTAAGATGAACCACAAAGGACTAAGAGAGTCACTTTGGAATATACCGCTTTGAATCTCTATTTCATCTGTTGCTATTATTTCGTTGTTAAGAGAGATCAATTTTTAATTCGACATGTTATCAAAACGGATTCAAATGTAACGAAGTTGCTAGATAGTCCAAAATATTTATTTATTTTTCTTTAGTATTATATCTCTTTTTTTATTTGCCTTAGAGTTAGTAGTTATTTTTATTATTAAAGACTCATATTGGTAATTTTTTATTATTGTTACAAAATGAGATAATATATAACATTGTAATAAATTATGTTTCTTAAAACCCTTATTACAGGCATACGATTAGATTAGAATAGATTAGGAGTTGGACGTTATTTGTCCTTGTCCACCTGATTCAACAGCAAAAAACAAAATTATAGCAATTAATGCATATACAATTCCTACAATGTCATATTTCTTTGGCGCCATCAGGTGGTCAAACATGGAGTTAGAGGCTCTCAATGGATCGACTCGTGTGCAAATGACAACATACTTAATTCACCATCAAAAAACTTGTACAGAAAGGCTATATATTCCCCGGAAAATGGGAGGCAGGGGACTGTTAGATATAAAGTTGCTTTATCAGAAGCAAACTAGCAACCAAAAAAATACTTTCGAGATAATTCCTTAACTTCCCCACTTCACCGAGTCGTAACTCAACTGGATAACTACTCCACAGTTAAACTCAAAGAAGAAAGTTTAGCACTTCCTGATCTCAACATACTAAAAAGTGAATGGCTGTCGAAGCCCCTTCATGGAAAGTATCCCAATCAACTACTGCAATTAAAAATTGAATCCTCAACTGAATGGGTGAGAAAGGGATATGTGTTTGGAGAAACTGAGGGATTTTTGGTGGCGATTCAAGACAACGTTATTGCGACAAGAAATCATATTCAAATTATCCACGGAGTTCAACTCGTGTAGAATATGTTATCGCCACTCAGAAACGATTAGGCACATAGTATCGGGATGTACGGTGCACCTAATGAATACCTTAAGCGCCATAACTTAACAGCCAACGTAGTTCATTAGCACCTGGCAATTATGTGCAATTTTCGAGAAAAAGCTGAACAATATTTTAAGTATGTTCCGTTCCCGGTCCTAGAAAGTGATACGTACCT
Source organism: Psylliodes chrysocephalus (assembly GCA_927349885.1). Lineage (NCBI taxonomy): Eukaryota > Metazoa > Arthropoda > Insecta > Coleoptera > Chrysomelidae > Psylliodes > Psylliodes chrysocephalus. Next base: position 65,259,742 of record OV651816.1, read on the forward strand.
TCTGTACTGGGATACGCCAATACACACCGACAAACCAGTATCCAGCAATAGACCTGACATCATCTTCGTAAGAAAAAAGGAGAAAGTAGGCTTCTTCATTGACATCACACATCCGAATCGGCAAAATCTGGAAAACACAGTAAAAGAAAAAAATAACAAACATTTCGAACTGGCATAAGAATATAAAAGTATACACAAACTGAAAGTATTACCATAATTCCCATAGTAATCTCAGCTACTGGTCTGGTTTCGAAGAACTTGGAATCGTACCTAAAACAAATAGACATCACTGACAAAAATATCTTCAAAACATTGCAAAAGTCAGTTTTACTAGAAACTTGTAATATTGTGATAAAAATTCTGAACTTATCTGCCGAAGAGTAAAAGTCGCACAACTCACGTTTGAAAAAAAATTAAAGCCTGATAAATTGACTGATTTCATAAGAATTCCAATTTATCACTGAAGAGAAAAAAAATAATAATATTAATAATAATAACAATAATAATGATAAGTTGCACATATGATATAATGTTTCCAACATTATAAACAAAAGCGCAATTTTGCTATAAATTAACTAGTTCCGGACTTTGGAAATGGTTGCAAGTTCAAACTTAGTGTTAATTAAACTAACCGAATATTATAACAACGTTTGAAAACTTTTGTAATTAATGTTAATTGTTCAAAATAGGAATGTTTTCATTGACTGGCCTATAAGAACTGCTCTGGACTCAGCTAAGTATCACCTACTTCCACTTAAACCATGCCCGTTTAAATTTTTATGAGTTACCATTTAATTTCAAACAACAACATACGCTTGAAAGCTTTCATATACCCTTCAAAACTTTTTTGTTGTAAAATGTTTTTACTCTATGGAAGAGTTTAATGATGGGCTGTCAAACTACGATTGTACGATTTTCGTTTTCATTATATATGTACGTGTGTTAATTTGGCACGTCATTTTCATTGAAAAATTGTAAATTGAGTGTTTTTAAAATGTTTCCGTATCCTCGTTTTTCACACTTGGTTTAAAAAAAGAATATATTGTTTGTTTATATGGGTTGCGAAGAATTTGGTATTTTCATATCAAATCCATAATCCAGACAATCTGTCTACAATAGGTTACACCGACAGAAATTTCTTTTTGTCAATATAAGAAATCTTTTACCTATCAGGTAAAATATTTCTCTAGTTCCCTTTCCAGTGTATTCTTTTGGGTTTTCTAAAAATATTTTTGGGATTGGGTAGGGGAGAGGGTGGATGGTTTGAAAACGAGGAGGTTTTGAACAATTACAATATTTTCTTGTCGTCTGTGAAAATAGGAATGCAATGGCAACATTGTTTTCTTCGCCTGTCATTAGGTACGCGGGGATATACCAGATGATGTTTGGTCATTGTTAGGTGAATATATTTTCGTCAAATTCCTTGTTTATTTTGATCATTCTTACAACATATATATTTTTAAATCTGTTATTGGTGTTCAATTGTTTTATTGTTTGAGCGTATCCCTATATTTTTGAGGTAAGTTTACAAAACAGTTATATTTAGATATTCAAAAGCATGAAATGTAATTCAATTTTTTCTGAGAAAAAGTGCCATCGGGAGGCGTTGAACTACAAGCCCGGGGAGACTTTGAACGATGTTCAAAGCCTACCCAGACTGTTCAAAACATCCCCAATAGGAAAAAATATTTTAAATTGATACCTTAATATATTTAATGATTTATTTATTTCAGTGGTAAAACATCAATATTCCCCGAGTATACAAGAAAAAAGAGCAAAAGAGTCGAATTCAATGAAGCGGACATGCAGAAGGCAACAACTGATGTGGTCGATAGAAAGGTTTCTTTGCGAGTTGCTGCTGAACAAAACAATGTAAAATACACAGCTTTATATTACAGAATAAAGAACAAAGACAAAGAAAAAGATTATACTTTTAAGTATAACACGAATAAGATATTCACAAATATGGAGGAGACTATGCCACAAACTCATTTACTTGGAACTTCCCGTATGAATAATGGATTAACTTATGAATCTTAATCTTAAGAGTTGGATACGTGACGAAAGGGCTGGTATTGAATGGATGAAGGGCTTCATGAGAAGACATCCAACTCTTATTTTACGCAAGCCTGAAAATACGAGCTTATCACGATCAACCAGTATTAATCCAACAAACGTAAAATTATTGTAGAAAAATTACTCAAAGGTTATGGAAAAATACAGCTTTTCTGAAGAAATTTTTTTTAATCTGGATGAAACTACAGGTAGAGGAATTAAACAAGTCGGTCAGGTGGTATCCGGAGAACGCGGTAAACTTGTTACCATGTGTGCAATAATATCTGCAAGTGGAAATCCTGTTCCTCCGGTGTTTATTTCTCCGAGAGCTAGAATGTTGGAGAAATTTATGAATGGGGCTCGTAGCGGTAGTTTAGGTTTTCCCAATAGACCAGAAAGTGGTTGGATGACTGCTGACATTTTCTTGAAAGTATTGGTACACAAATAAATACACACGAAGCTCAAAAGATGATCCAATCCTAATCCTAATGGACAAACACGAGACACACTGCTCACTGGAAGCAATTCTCTATGCCAAACAAAATGGTATGATTCTACTTACCTTTCCACCTCACTGCTCTCATCGCTTCCAGCCTTTAGATGTTGGGATTTATGGTCCTTTTAAAGCAAAATTTAAAACTGCATCTAATGATTGGATGATGAACCACTCCGGTAGAAGCATCTCTATTCATAATGTTGTGGAGATTACTGCCATTGCTTATGTAGCTTCTTTTACAATGAGCAATATAGAAGAAAGCTTCAGGAAGCCTGGGATATGGCCAGTCAATCAGAATGCTTTTAGTGATACAGACTTCGATGCCTCTTACGTTACGGATAGACCAACTTCTAATATCTCTGAAGAAAAAAAACTAGCAATGTGGACACTGTTATTTCTTTGCCTACAACTGGTCAATTCATTCAAGAAAGTACTCAAACAAATTCTCCGATACCTGGACCATCTCGAATAAATCCAGTAAATTCTGCGATACCTAGACCATCTTAAATAAATCCAGTAAATGGTTAGGACTACGCCAAACAACTTCAGAAATTACTTTAGAGGTTGTTAGACCTTACCCTAAAGTTACAGAAGCTCGAAAGAAGGTGGGTAGTAAAAAGAGGTGCTGCAAAAATACTGACAGAAACCCATGTAAAAGTAAGTATTGAGGAAGAAATGATCCAGCGAATTCTAAAAGAAATGGGATCGTTTTAAAGAAGTAACCACAGAAAAAAGGCAGTAGCTTAGAGAATAAAGTAATTTCTTTATTAAAAAAGAAAATTAAGGAAAATGATAAAAAAAAGTTGTTAAGAGAAAAGTTCTGCAGAGCGGCAGTAGTAGTTCAATGTCTGTCCATAATAGCAGCACTGATAATGATGACCCAGAAGATTTGGAAGCTTTCGAAAAATTAGCTACAGTAAGCTTAGAAACTATTATAGTAAAAAATTGTGTTCTAGTGAAGTTTAATACATAAAAAAGTATTGTTCACTATGTGGCTCAACTAAAAGATAGATTAGAAGATGATTTAAATGTTAAATTTCTTAGAAAAACAGGAGACAATATCTTTGGTTTTCCTAAAATGGACGACGTGTCTCTTGTTTCGTTGTCAGGCATTATTTTAAAGTCACCTCAACCCTCAATTACTGATGGCACATTGCGAGCTACAAAAATATTCAGATTTAATAATGTGTGTTTTGATAAATTTGATTTAAAATAAAATATGTAATTAAATGTTACTTACCTTTAGTAAATAAATATATTTGGCCTTTCCTGGATATTTTTTTTATTATAGAGCTCATTCTGGACGTGTTCAAACCCTCCCCTTTTCTGTTCCAAGGCACACCAGCCAAGGGAGGATTTGAATAAATGTAGTGGGGTTGTTTATATAATTTTATAAAAGTTAACCCTGGTTTAATAAAAAATATATGTATATTAAGGAACACTGTATGGTTTAACACACTAATAAAATGTGTTTAAATAAAAAGTTATATACAAAAGACCGAAAAGTGTTCAAACCCTTCACCCTCTCCCCTATCTATTTTTCATGTAATATAATTTTATTATAATATTATTTCAGGATAACAATATATTTTTTGTTGGCAAAATAGTTTTATTTTTGCTTTATTATTGTCAAAAGAAATTTGAATGAAAACAAAATGATAATTATTTTAGATTTAAACGAAAACTGTATATTGTTACCCTCCATCTTGTTACCTTGTGGCTGTTATAGGAAACGTACGAACAAAAGAAGAAGGGAAATGTCCCGCATCATCCTACACTGTGCTGCGGTTGTCATAAGTAAAAGTAGGAATAAAAGAAGAAGAGAGAACAATCTAAATATATCTAGAAATGTCATTCCGTGTCAAGAACCATCTGGAAGTTTTGAGTAGGTCCGAGAAGGTTCAAGCGAGCTATATAGATTGATGATCCTGACGTCACAATTCAATTCCACTTGATATCCAAAAACGTCGGCAATTCCTTCTTCAATGAGTGTTATTAAAGTTCCTTCATCACAAAGGGCATACATCTGTAGTCTTCCTTTAATACCTTCTACAATAAGGGAAGGACTTTATATATTACAAGGTTAATAACCTTGGTAGTTGGTGCTGATGGCACCAAATTTAAAAAAAACTGACAAGGGATTTTTTTTATGTGTTAAAGTATTTATTATTTTTATTTAATCTTTTATGTACAAACGTTAACAGAAGAGTTGATTTAAAAACTTTTAGCTGCTACAATATTTTTTCTCGGTGTAATCCTAATAATATTACCAGGTAATCCGTTTCCGTTTCTGGAGATGACAAGGTTTTCATTGCTAGGATGACAATGTGCGAAGCAGCACATAAAATTGATTTTTAAAATTTAAAAATTTATTTTATTTAAATATTTAAACTGTTATTTTTATTTTTATTTTTATTCACATCATTTTTCACAAATTCTCACTCGGTAATTTCTCATACAACCTGTATAATAAAAGTGATTTAACTCCTTATCGAGTGTTAAAATCTTGAGAATCATTCAATCCGCATCAATAATATTACAGGTAGAATGTGTTCTGACGGAATTATCTGCGATAACTAATTTTTTACTGGACGTTGTATGAAGGTTCGCGACGGGGTGCCGCAGAAACCCATTCTGAAGCCGATTCATCAACTTCCATTCATTGACGGAGGTCGATGGTGCCTTACAGCGGGGTCTGAAATATGAATAAAACAGTGTTTCATATTTTGATGTAAAAACTGGACGTTAACGTGTGTTAAACGGTTTCATATACCTAATTGGGATTTCAAATTATGATGAACTAAAAAAAATAAATTCATAACTATGGGAAATAGGATCATTTGATGTATCAAACATTTTAAGTCAGTTTCATTCACAATTAATTGCAAATGTCTTTCTTTTTTGAACTACGGTGAATTAACTAATAATGTCTTAAAAATTAATAAATAATATAAAAAAATGTATTTTTTACTTTTTTCGTTCATCGTACCCATTAGTGCGTAATTGTTCAGTATTTCAACTTGTGTTAAAGACAAACAAGTTTCAAATAAAAGTTTTATGAATTTAAAAAATACGAATTTAAAAAATACGATTTTAAAAATTTATTCGGATATACAGGGTGTTGTGTTTTTGCCTGGCAAATAAAAATGTTTTTTTTAAGTGAACACCCTGTATTTTATTTTAGTTTTATAATGACTGTGTTCAACCTTAGAATTTTTATTTAAAATATTACAGGTTTGCCAAGCAATTAACTATTTTATGAAATTAGAGAACGATGCAGATTCCAAATTAAATTATCATAATTTAGGTAGCTTCATATTGATTTCAAAATTGTTTAATATACAGACGTATAAGATACTAAGCTAACGAATAGTGGTAATTAAACTGTTTTATATAATACTGATTGTTTTTAAACATGACTTAAATATAGCTAATTTTTAATTTCATTTATTCAATTTTTTCAAATACAACACTCTGTATATTATTTTAGCATAAAATTCCTTATGAATTTACCTATTCAACGATACCAATATTTTAGCCATCAACAGGGTGTATCATCAGTGCGTTTTTTTATTGGAAATGCGAAAAAAATTAATATGAATGTTGTATGACCATATTTAACAATTAATCTTAAATATACAGGATGGTCCATAAATGAGGGGTTAACAAACCTATACATTTTTAAAGCCATAACCATGACCATATTTAACAATTAATCTTAAATATACGGGGTGGTCCATAAATGAGGGGTTGACCAAACCTACACATATTTGAATATTTTCAGATCATACCGTAATTATTTGCTATGTTTTATATAGGGCGTGTCAAAATGCGAGGTTACGATTTCCCCCCTTTTAGAAATGGAATACCATGTATGTTATACTACCAATTAATTGATACCATTTAAAAAATTGAGAAAATCGTAATCTCAAGTTTTAATACACTATATATACAACATAGTAAATGAATGAAGTTAATTAAAATTGTTTGATAATGTGAAAACAATGAAAACAATGTATACATATACGTATAACTACCTACTTACCTGCCTGTATTAAAAAATTATAGATTTGGTCAGCCGCTTATTTATGGACTACCCTGTACGTTATATTTAAAAAACTTGAGAGTACGATTTTATCAATTTTTTAAATGGTATTAATGAAAACAATGTATACATATACGTATAACTACCTACTTACCTGCCTGTATTAAAAAATTATAGATTTGGTCAGCCGCTTATTTATGGACTACCCTGTACGTTATAGTTAAAAAACTTGAGATTACGATTTTATCAATTTTTTAAATGGTATTAATTGGTGGTATATTTAAAAAATGAAGAAAATCATAACTTCTCATTTTGACACACCATATATAAAACATAGCAAATAATTAAGGACTATCAAAATTGGTTAATGATGCAAAAATAATCAAATATTCATAACTACCTGCAGGGAGGTTTGATCAGCACCTCATTTATGGGCCACCCTGTATATTTAAGAATAATTGTTAAATATGGTCATACAACTTTTATATTAATTTTTTTTTCGTATTTCCGGTAATAAAACAGCTATCAATCAATTACGGACTAAGGATACACACCCTCTATGTGTTATTGGCTAACATGTTGGTATCGTTAAATAGGTAAAATCATATAAGTTAAAATAATATACAGGGTGTTGCATTTGAAAAAAAATTTGTAAATTGAACTTTAAAATAGCCATATTTAAGCCATGTTTCAAAATACTCCGTGTAAAACAAACCAGTTATATCACCACTACTCGTCTTCTTACTATTTTTTAAGTCAATCTGCTTACTATTTTATAAGTCTGCCTGCTAAAGAATTTAGAAATCAATGTAAACCTATCTTAATTATGATAATTTATTTTGGGACTGCATCGTTCACTAATTTCCTAAAAACATTAATTTCTTGGCAACCCTGTAATATTTTGAGGAAAAATTTTTTAATTACAGTATTATTAAATAATTCTAAAATTGAAATAAAATACAGGGTGTTCAATATAAAAAATATATATTTTCATTTGTCAGGCAAAAATGCAACACCCTGTATATCCAAAAATATTTTTACAATACGTATTTTTCTAAATTCATATAACATTTATTTAAACCTTGTCTGCTTGTCTGTAAAACAAATTGAAATATTGAAAGATTTCGCACGAATGGGACACCCTGTATAATAATTAAACATAAATTTATTGATATAAGTTTGATCTCTTATGTATTTACTCCTGTAAAAATATACGTAAAACTTTAGATATCAATAACTAAAATATAAAAACCGATACATTAATGTTTGTACCTAACTCAAACACAACTCAACGTTAAGAACATCTACTAAATAGGTGCATCCTCAGCGTCTAAAAAAGTACAACAAAGTACCAAACTTAATTAATTTCGATCCTCTCAAAAACGTCGTGAACACGATCTATCTCTGGCAATCGATACGATACAACTTACGACTTTACCTCTTCAACAAGAAAAAACCGCAGAACGGTAGAGAAAAAAAAAGTAGAGTAAAGAAAAAAGTAGACGCCGTCGTAAATCAGAGCAAATCGTTTCCATGACCTGAACGGCCGAGACCGGGAGATGCCGCCACTGTCGTCGTCACGACGTAAACGAGGTTGTCGTCGTTTTAGGTGTATACAAGGTGTTTCATATCTATGTTTTCAGATAAAATACAAAACAAATATCTATATAATAAGAGAAATTAAATATGAAAGTGATAATATTGAATTTTAATACATACGTAAATCTCCTTTAAATGTACTATGTGTAAACTCATGTAGAAAATATTTAATAAAAGACTTGCCTGGTATTTGAAAAAAAATTAATTCTTTCAGCAAATCAATTAAATTTTGGAAGTCATCGTTCTACCATGAAAAAGTTGGTTCTTCCAGAAACAGAAATAGTTAGTGGTTACTAGTGTGTTTGACATCAAAAGTGCCTACAACTCTATTCAGCATTCTGTCATTATACAAAGCTCAGAAATTACTATCTTAGAGGTAACATGTTCTATTTTGTTCAAAAAAATTTTAAGTGAAAGAATCGCTAGAAGCTTATACTTCTATAATGTCAAAACTTCCTTGAGACATTCTCAAAGTAGTAGTAATCCTCAAAGATTGTATTATGCCCTATTTTATTAATCTAGATAAGGAGGCGAATCTGCATACTCGTAATACGGTCCCACAAAACGAACGCTAATTCAGCTTATACAATTTACCGCAGGGGCGCTGGTGTTGCTAGCGCTGTAAAAAATACATGGAATGTTATGAGAAGTTTTCATAATTTTTTGAAATTAATAAAAAAAACGTGTTTATTGCTAAATAAAGCATGTTTTAATTAAAATATTATTAATTTTTTCTTTGAAAATTAGGTAGGTATGACCAAATTCGAAAAGGTTTGTTAAATAGTGAAATTTGGTAAGTACAATTTTGGGGCAAAATTTATTTTATGAATTATACCTAAATATAGTTTTAAAAGCAATATAAAACACAGTTAACAGATCTTTTATTGTTATAATGCAAGCATAAAGGGAGATTTGGGAATGTACATAGTATTAAACAGCATCATCTCTAGAAAGTGCTTTTCCGGCCCTAGGAATATGCTGCCACTGTTCTAAACGTTTAGAATCCTATAAAAAACATTTACAATGTCAAAATTGGGGTTCAACAAAAAAATAACAGTTCTTTTGTGTCATGGTGAAAAAATGGTACGACTTGCAGTTTACTGCAAACTGCAGGAGATTGTGTGAGCGTCAAGTATTGAAGCAAATCTAAAGCCATTAAATTTGGTAAACAACGTAAAGGACAAATCATAAATTTCTTTAATAAGGATCTTCATGTGACTATTATAGTGAACAGTTGTAAAATATTAATAGTTAATATATATTAAGTAGTTTAATAATATATATTAATAATTAAAGAACATTCCCATGTGGAATTCATGGAAAGATGGGATAAAAAAAAGCTGCAGAGTTGGCAAGGATCTTTTAAGTAATCCCGACAACATTGCTGCAAAAAATTACTAGGCTATGACTAGACCAAATCTGTGCCTAATCTGACTAGTCATCTCCAAGTACGGAAGCATCTCTATATCATGGGGCTCTCAGAATCTGCACTCTCTAGGGGAGCGAACAAGAAGATCACATCATCAAGCATATGTTCTGCAATTGGTGGTGCTCTAATTTGTTAAAAGATTTATGTTTAGCAAGTAGAGACTAACACCGGCCATTAAATCTGTAGACTGGCTGACGAGCTTAGAGGATCCTATTGATTTAGAAGAATGCACAATAGATCTAGTAAGGTCTAAGTGCAGTGTGGTGACCCACCCTCAACACGTTACAAATACAGATATATTAATAGTTACATATCTACGAAACTAAGAGCGATTGCCAGAGAAGAAAAATATTGGACTGCCATCATTGGGGTGCTAATGAAACTGATATCATTAAGATATTTGATATAGCTCTTTTAAGATTAATACTTATATCGTAGTTTTATTTACATGTCTGCTTTAAAATGTCAATTAACATTTTTAAACACAATTCAGAACACGATTGTTCTTCTGAGCTTTTAGGAAACGTCTTATAGAAAGCTTGTACTATGATGCTAATGATCTTCCTTTTTGGCTTAGATGCGAATACCTTCTTCTTTCTTACGCTGCTGATATAGATGGCATCCCATCAAACCTTGTTTATTTACTCTTCATTGCATTGCTTAGGACTGTTCCCCTAATTTCGTAGGCACTAATGACCTTTTCGATTCCAAAAAGTCCTCCCTGGGTAAAAAAATTACCTCAACTTAACATCTCCCTTGGTCCAGTTAATACAAGTAAGTAACACTATAAAGGAATTAATTTAGGGAAATAATGTATAACAAGTTTAAAAGAATTCTAATTACAAATGCATTTATAGATCAGAACGATGTAGTGTTATGTTAGCTGAAATAATAGATCCCAGATCTGCTTGTTATTACCTTCTTTGTGCAGTGTTCATTCTGTGAAACTCCTACGGGTTACGCCAGGCTTTTACATCACCAACTGCAGATATAATCACGTCGCAATATGTACAGATTCCCTTTCTTTAATGTAAGTTATTAAAAATGTTTATGCTCAACAGCCCTTGGGTTCAAGAAATACACGATTGACACAAATTTCTCGCTTCAGCAGGAGCTTTTTTTTTTATATCTCCAAAAACAATGAAAGTGATAATACATTTGAATTTAATACCTACATTGACAAGTTTTTCTAATGAAAATCATTCATGGATTAGGAAAAAAAAAAGGATAATACAGGTCTAAATTCTATCAGCCCAAAACATTGGACAAAAAATCGAATAAAGCTTAAAAAAGACGATTTGGAAGATAAACTTGAAGATAACAGTGCAACTAAGAACATAATTACCAGTCATGATACAATAAAAGATACAAGATACAATTTCGTATGAAGTTGCGCATAATGTCTACTCATAACAACAATCTCGCTTGTTAATGATCCTAAAACTATGTAAACAACGTGCGGGAGAGCCAGAAAACAAATTGACTCGCGAACTTATCTTGCTAGTTATAATAATATGCTAAACAACAGCCGAACATTGAGAAACCGTTAGCACATTAAGAAACGGAAAATTTTTTGTTCTGCTGTTAACATTTATAATGAATTCATAAAACCAGCATCAAATATATCAATAGAAAATCTCACAGCTGCTTTTAAAATGTCTTGGTGATAATCGATCTAAGATTTAGTAAAGAGCAAAAATAAAATAGTCGATATTTAAAAAAAATGAGCAGAAAAGAGTGTAAGATATTTTTATCAAAATTTAGATCTACTTTCCGGTTCTAATCATATAACAGATCGACGGTATCTCCTCTCCTCTATAATAATGGTTTTTCCTTATTATCTGAAATTCTTCTTAGAGTTTTCATGTAACTTTGGTTATTTGCATTTAATATACAATTGGTCCAAAATAAATAGTAGTATATGTGTCTCTATGCATGCACCGTCATTCTTACGTTAGCTAATATTAAACAATTAATTAATTAATAATGGTGAAATGTGTAGCATTTGTTAATTCCATTAGAGACTGGAATTGAGAACCTATCTATTTCTTGCTGAGGAGTCCTAATAAGGACGAAACCGGTCCAAGAATGATGTTCTACTTGGTGAGCAAAATCAAAGTAGAGAGTGTTGAAAATTAATTTCTATCTCTGCTGTTTTTCCTTCGGGTGTAATTAAATGCCTGTTGTGGTATTAGCCAAAGAAGTAGTTGTTTTTCTGAAGGGGAAACGGTCGTTGTATTTTATGTGATATTCGGCTTTGAGCTAAATTCATTTTATTTCATTTTGCTACTATTACATTTGAGTTTTGATATTTTATTATCGTTTAATTAATTAATAGTTCCTAATTGAGTTAAGTTTAGAGGAAAAATGTGTTTCTGATGGAGTATTATTGTTGCTCGTATGAAATCGGTCTACGCAATGGTGCAAGCATGCAATACGTATTTAATAAACGTTCTCCGACTAATGTCGTAATTTTAAAGGTTTTTGGAAAGTTCAAAAATACCGGTAGTGTCGTATGTTAAATAAAAGGAAACTCGAGGCATCTCAGGACATCCTGAAGGAGCTGGGTGCATTTTCGTGCGCAGTAGAGTAGAATATTTCACCAGAGTTCTCGACAAATATAAATGGTTTTCAGATGAAGCACATTTTCATTTGTCAGACCATGTGAATCGGCGCCAAAATGGATTTCTGGGATTTGCCAGACTCGACAAGTACGTAAGTAAATGAGTGGATCGCAGTTTCTGGACACTTGGACACAGAATTATTGGTCCGTACTTTATCGAAGATGGTGGATAAGTCACCCTCAATCAACAGCGGTAGATACAAATTTTGCATCTAATTTGGCACTTCGAGACCAAGTGACTTAGCAGGACGGGCCAACTTGTCATACTTCTGCTACAGTTCGCCAGTTTCTTTGGGGATATTTTTAAAACAAAGCATTTCACGATTTACTGACTTTCTTTATCCTTCACATTCGCCACACTTCACCTCTTTAGATGCATACATTTAAGGCTTAATCAAAGATGTCGTCTTTAAAATGTCACCACAGACCATCGATGAAATAAAGAATGACTTTCGTACCTTCTTTGCAGAAATGATAAAACCCTTATTCGATAACATTATAACTAACTTGTAATGTTGTTATGAAGTCTGCCTTGAATAAGGAGTTGCACGTTTAGAACATGTAATGAAATGTAAACAATATTGTGATATGGATTCCTTCTTTAGTTCTCCAAATTCCAATCAATAAAATAAAAATGTCAATTTGGGATAGGTTCAAGGCGGTCTAGGACGTTTCGACGCGGCCATTTCGACGCAGCCGTTTCGACGCGGCCGTTTCGACGCGAGGACTTTTCGACGCCGGCCGTTTCAACGCCAAGTGTATTTTTTTTAGGTAGGTAATAATTCATACAAAATAATGTATTTGAAATGTGTCTTTTAATTTTATTATTAAGAATGCATAATATAATTATGTGATATTGCTTTTAAATATTCGTTTATATTTCACTTTTTATAAACGATTTTTAAAATCCTCTCGTCACAATCGCGATGTTTTTTTTATTTAGCTGGCGTCTGCTGGCCCAATAGTAACTGTTCATTGTTCCCTTCCTGTTTGTAACTTTTTAAGTGCATCAATAAATTTCCATATTGTTAGATGATCTATGGACATTTCGTTTTGAAGTCGTCTGTGTGCAGCTTCGGCGTGATTGTTCGTTCTGTCTGTACCTTCCAAAACGAGGTTGTAAACAGACCACAATGTGAACGAAAAGAATGGATTCCGCCGTCCTTGACCCTGTCGTTGAGGACGTCCTACGTATGAGTCCTCGAACCATTCTATTAGAGGTTGCAACTCATTAGACAATTCTCCAAATAAATGGTCGATTACAATATCCATGTCGTCTTCAGGAACAAATGCCAAAAACCTCACCATTTGTGCATGAAGACTGAAATCAGTATCGGTATTATATCGACCCAGCAAATTTATTTGCGCCAAATGGGTTTTTATATTTTTCACCAAATTAAAAAAACAACCTAGCAGCTCAACATTTGGAAACTCTTCTTTAAAAACGTTTATGGCACCCAGTTCTAAATCGTATGAAATCTTCTCCGGATTTGCAGCTAGCTGTAAATGTCCCACAGGATGAACTCCTTCAAATTATTTAGCCATAATTATGTAGGTAAAAAATTGAGGCAGTTGGTTTAAATGCCCCATCAACAAACCAATGTTTTGAGTCCGTCAAAATCTGTAAATACAGGGTTTTTCTAAATTCAGGAGATGATTGCTCGTATGAAATTAAGATGGGTCTTTCCCATAACAAAATTTCCTCAGTCCACGTCTTTCCGAGATATCACCCTTAAAAGGTGGTGGCTAAAATTGAGATTTTATGTTTTTTTCTAAAATTTCAGTAAAGCTAGAAACTTGAAATTCTGTAATTTTACACGAGCAATCACCTCCTTAATTTTGTCGCATGAATGTAGAAATACCCTGTATAAATATTGTAATGGAAATGAATTATCGACATTTAAGATCAAAAATTAGTTAACTGTTTAATCTAACTATGATCTGGTACCTAAAATGGGATATTGAACTACTTAATATAACATTATGTATCAATATTGTTACGAATAAATATAACACTCTGTGAATAGGTATGTTATGATTTGTAAAGTTTTGTCCCAGGGCAAGCGCGCCAAACAAATATTCAATAAAATAATAAAACGTGTAGTTGGACAAGGTTTTATTAAATCATAATATTAAATTACATGGTCAAAAAAAGATCAACGCTTCAGACTTTTCAAGTGAAGATTCGGGGAGTTCCTTTTGGGCTACGTTGACGAGCGGTCGAGATTATTTGAATAAAGTATATTCCTTTTTTTTGTGTCTAAAAAAATAGAGTCACGGGTCGCGATAAGTGTGTTTAGTACAAACTATAGTGATAAAAGTAACGTTTGCTTCCGCCAGCCTTGCAGCCCAACAATGCTTATGTAAGTAAATAGTTTTAGGTAATTATATATAGTTATTGTGTTATTGCGAAAGCAATATTAGTTGTTTTTATTTGTTAAATAAACCACAGTCATTTGTTTTACGCTTGTTTCAATTTTCTTTGATTTAGGAAAACTTACGAACTTTCAGAGGCGGGGGTAATGGCTTAATTCGATCTCTGAGAGAGAGGGATACTACCAAAGGGAATAATTCCTGTAGGGCAAACGCTTTCCCCGTCCTCTAAATTCTAAATCATCGTCAGGAAGTTAGGGTTCCATCTGAACTTAAGCCCCTATCCGTGTGTTGCCTAGAGGCCAATTTTAACACTAATTGAGCCCCTTTATACAACTCGTGGTTACTGCTAAGAGTGGGATTAAGGGACAGTCAAAAAGGCCTATAATCTCAC
Source organism: Psylliodes chrysocephalus (assembly GCA_927349885.1). Lineage (NCBI taxonomy): Eukaryota > Metazoa > Arthropoda > Insecta > Coleoptera > Chrysomelidae > Psylliodes > Psylliodes chrysocephalus. Next base: position 65,274,756 of record OV651816.1, read on the forward strand.
TGTTAACAATATTAGTAATTAGGTAATTCATTAAAAATCTTTGGGATAATGGGTTAATGAATTACTTAATATGTCTCAATATTAATATTTAGGTAATTCATTAAAAATCCTTTTAGGTACCTAATTTTCAGAGATTAATTGTTTATGCCTTTCATAGAAATGAAAACATAAGCCAGCTAATGGTTACATATTTACTACAGCTATCTATATCAATGCATACTGCGAATATTTAAGATAAAGATAAATTACCCAATTTTATACAAAGAATAGATCTGCAAAAAAATAGACATTTCAAATATTTATTTGAATAATTTATTACCTACTTAAAAAAATTTACATTTCGCGTCGAAACGGCCCGGCGTCGAATCGGCCGGCGTCAAAATGTCCTCGCGTCGAAACGGCCGCGTCAAAACGGCCGCGTCGAAATGGCTGCGTCGAAACGTCCCATTCCGGGTTCAAGGTTATAAAATATACCAAATTAAATACAAAAACAAAAAATGTCTTCTTGATCTGCTCTGTCTTGTTTCTGTTGTGCCTCTCTTTGTCCTGACTCCACCTGTCTCTGCTCCTCTCCTCTTTGTTCATTTTAACCTTTCTTTATATCTGCTTCTCTATGCCCCTATCTGCTTCTCTATGCCCCTATCTGCTCCCATCTGCTCATTCTTTAATACTTTTTTTTTTGTTTAAATAAAACTTTTTTTACTTTTTCTTAATATCTTCTTTATTTTTATTTCAATTTTTAACAAATTCCAACATTTATATAACGTTTTCATTCAAAACTCCCTGCTGACATCTCTTATTTCCTTGCTAAGACTTTATTTTCATCTATTAATTAATAATAATCTTTTTTAAAATAACATCCCTCCCAACTACTATTACCTTTACAAAAATTTTCTATGCCCCATCTCGATATTGCTATCTCTAACTTTAACTTTATGATATACAGAAATTTCCATATCAAAATATTTCTTATTTAAATGAAAGAATTGCAAGTTCAGTACTATTTATTTTGAACCATACCTTTATTCCCTCTTGAATGAAGATATATATCATGTGTTTCATTTTCTCATATTACTGTTTACATTTTATTTAGAAACGCTAGACTACAATTTTTTTGGGATCCATAAAAGCCAACTGTATGGGAATATTTCTAGCTAATACGAGTAGTTCTTCTAGCAGGTCTTTGGGTAGAAAACAATTTTCTGAACATTATTAACGAAAGTTACAGTTTTGTATGAAAAATATAGTTAGATGCCACAAGATTACATAAATGCGGTCAAAGCTATACCAGTTTAGTAAACTGATATCACATGGTATAAGCAAAAGGATAGGGATGTTTACTGTTCAAAATATACTTTGAATAAATGGTAAATGCATAAACAAGTAAATGTAATCCCTTGAACATTTTTAAAGTAACTAGGTGGTGTTTGTTGAAGACACTAACCACTCTACATGTTGGAGCAATTGTTTGAGAAGTAGAGCTTGAAGCCCATCTAGACAGTAGAGTGAATGATGTGAAAAAATCGTAATAAGTACGGTATCCAAATGGTGGTTTAGTAAGCGCATCAGGCTGTCATGCCGTCATGTAAATTCCAGAGGAGAGGAGGCAGGCTAAAACATAAGTCTGATTGAGGACACGTATCTGGAACCTTCAGGAGGAGCGGAGGGATGCCAGAAAGTGTGAAGAAAACATGAAAATAAAGAATAGCTTTACATAAAACTTATGTCTAATTTTCTCTGGTAAACTAGTTTGCGTTAGGAAGTGAGCAAATTTGGTACCACCCCATTTAATTACCAACTGGTATGTTGAACTATATTTACTAACGTCCCTACTGAAATATGGCATTTTTCAAGAATTTCCTACTTCGTGACACACTTTTTTCTTTATTAGAAAGAGTATGAGTTCCTGACTATAATAGATTTTTTTATGAGCAAATAAAACGTGTTCAGTATGATACTTTTGAGAATTAAATTCTATTTTATTGTGTAGTAACAATTTGATACAATTTAAAAAGTAGTAGTAATCTATTACTTCGAAGACATACACCTGCACCTATGAAAATTTAAAAGTGTTTTTTATGGCCCTTAATGTTTTTTACATTTTAAAAAATTGTGACCATACCAGAAAATTAATTTAATTCCCAAAAATATGTAGGGCTGAACTAATTAAAATATAATCGACCGATCATACCAAAGACGTTTTATTTACCTTTCTTTTTTTAATGAATATGTTTCATAAATTTATAATTTTTAATTTTAATAAATTTGTCATTGTAAATAACACCTCCAGCGGGGTATCGTTAAAAGCCAACATTTTTATTCTTGTTACACCCTGTACGACTCATTCTGGAAGGTCTTTCTTTGTGGAGCCTCACGATATTTCCTTCCCTAATGAACTGTGAACGCATCCTGACGTTTATAGTTCATACTCTTTCTTCTTCTCTTTTACTAAACTACCCAACAGACACAACACACCGAATACCGCCACCGATGCTCTGGCACCGTTCGAGATGCCATCCATAAACCATTTTTATTTTGTTTACGTTATAACTTCTGCCTAAGAGTCAGTTGGACCATAATTTAGATCTAATTTTTATTAAATTTTACTGGTGTAATTACCAGTAACTGATAGCATCAATAATAAAATCAAATTTTTTGAACGTGTAGTTTCCAAAAACTCGTATGACCTATTTTAGAAACAATTTTTATGGATCATTCATTTCAACCTAATTGGGATCTAAAATTAAGATCGCAGCGCCGTCTGTACTTTACATTTAAATTAAATGTTGTGGCTTGTTATTGTTTACATTTTTGAGTTTGTAAACAAACAGCCCATAAAAACTATTTAGTTTATATTGTGCTATTTTAAGAAAAACATATTGTTGTTGTTAATTTTTAGTGATTAGACACTTTTATTTCAATAGTTTCTAGGTTAAAGTAAAATATATATTTTTATTTGGTAAGTAACCCCCTATTAATTTTGTTTCTGAGTTACTTTCATTCATTTGTGTTAATTTAAGATATTTGTGTTATCTTTTAATAAAATATTAATATATTTATTTTATTTTTAGTGAGATATCTGAAATAAAGCTAAGTTTAATAGAATTTATGAAGTATATTGATGCAGATGAAAATTCCAGGACTGTTATTAAAGAAGAGGATATTTTAAATGCTGGCCACATAGATTTTATGTGGAAATAATGAATTTAGTGACTTTTGGACAAAAGTTGTTTAAGTGTAATGTTGTTTTTATTTAAAAGTTAATAGAATGTATTTTTAAGTAAAAAAATATTGAAGGGGGGAAATGTGTTGTATATTGTAAATATGACTGGTGCGCCACTGGGATATTTATTTATTTCTTTGGTTGATTTGTTATCGCCTAGGTACATCGATGGGTATGTACAATACTAAAAAGAAATCATTCTTGTATTAACCGTAAATGAATAAAGAATAATAATATTTAAAGTGTGAGTTTGATTCTTCCAAATTGAAGGCTTCAAGTGTTATACAATAAACTTCATATTAAGGACAATATAACAAATTTGTGTTGTATATTGTAAATATGACTGGTACGCCACTGGGATATTTATTTAATTTAAACAATTCAAAAAAATCTCGTCCCAGGATTGGAGGACCTCCATTTTCAATAACAAAAAATGTTAAATTCTTAGAAATATTTCTGTAAGTTATAGTTTAATTTGTACTACCAATTGGTTTAATTTTTTGTCCCGTATAAACAAAAAATTCTTGATTGGTATGATTTAATTTGAAATCTGTAAAATATATCGGAAAAACAACTACAAGAAGCTCCCGTATCAATTTGAAATTTAAATATTTTATTAAAAATGATTATCTCTGCCGTAATAGGCTGTTTACCTAACTTAATCATAGAACCATTACCAGTAATCTCCTTAACACAACAAGACAGGTCTCAGTTAACAAGGGATGCCCGCAGGGAGGAGTGTTATCTCCTCTTATGTGGACCTTGGTGGTTGATGACCTCTTATGGGAGTTATAAAGAGAAAACTTATACACGCAAGCATTTGCAGACGACATAAGCATCGTAGTAAACGGTAAATTTGGGACTGTTGTGTCCGAAAGGATGCAGCGGGCACTAAATATCGTCGAAAAATGGTTCCTAAAAGAGGGATTGTCCACAAACCCGACAAAAACCTCTGTTGTTGCATTCACAAGAAAAAGAAACCTTCAAGGAATGAAGGAGCTTTATATGTGGGGACAACATCTAAAAATGGCAAAAGAGGATAAATATCTTGGAATCACTCTTGATGACAAACTTAGTTTCTGCAGCCATATAGAAAAAACAACAGAAAAAGCTGTAAGAATACTATGGGCCTGTAGACGGATGGTAGGAAACGCATGGGGGCTTAAACCAAGTATGATGCACTGGCTCTACACTACGGTTGTAGTACCTGTTATAACTTACTCATCAGTCATATGGTGGCACAAGACTAAAAGCATAACAGCTAACAGAAAATTAGACACGGTACAAAGACTAGCCTGTTTAATAATAACAGGGGCATTTAGAACTACGCCCACAGCAGCAATGGAGCTACTGCTAGGTCTTCCTTCACTACACCTTGTGGTAGAGAAGGAGGCTATGGCAGCGGCATACAGGCTGTTTACTAATGGATTTGGATGGAAACTTTCGAGAAAAGGACACCACACAATGATACTAGGAGAAATTAAAACAAAATCCGGTACTAAGAATGCCATCGGATAGAACGCCCATTATTCACGACTTCAGGAAACCTTTTGATATTCAAATACCAGAAAGGGCCAAAAGCCAGAAAAATAGGGAAAAACAAAACGAATCAATCTGGTATACAGACGGTTCGAAAATGAAAAACAGCACAGGAGCTGGGATCTACCATGTGAACTCAGTTTGAACCTAACAGCAATAAAAGCCTGCGCCTGCGCCAAAGTTATGCTAAACGACTCTATTAGAGATAAGAGGATCGTTATCATGACAGACAGTCAAACAGCCCTTAAAGCACTGAAAAGGGTAGAAGTACAATCTAAATCAATATTTGATTGCCAACAGTCCCTCCAGGCTCTGGCAGAACATAACAAGGTCACCCTTGAATGGATGCCAGAACACGAGGGAGTGTTTGGAAACGAGAAAGCAGACCTCCTAGCAAAGAAGAGAGCGAAAAAACTCTTATTGAACCAGAACCCACATGTGGTATCATACCAACATGTTAAATGGGTGTTAAAGGAACAAATAAAAAGAGAACACCAAAGGCTCTGGATGGAACTTCCTGGACTTAGACAGTCCAAAAGATTCATATAGGGATCATCCACGAGCAGACAACGTCAACTGCTAAACCTTAGCAGAAGCGAACACCAGGCCGTAATAGGACTCCTTAGGGGACACTGCGGCCTTAGAAGACACCTAAATCTCTTAGGTATATTTTATGACTCCCTATGTAGAATATGTGAAGAGGAGGACGAAACTCCTATTCACATACTATGCCACTGCCGGAACCTTAAATGGGAACGGGAATGGTACTTCGGGGTACAATATCCGGAACCTGAAGAAATCGCAAAAGCGCCCATCAGACATATTCTTGAATTCATCAAGAAAATCAATCTGATAGGATAGAAACTGTGAGGGGTACAATAAGCCTAGAGCTTCAGTACAAATGAGCTTTGAACTACGCCCTAATTCAGATAGATAGATAGAACGGTCACTCAAAAACTCTCAAAAATGAGTTACTAGAGTCTTCGTTGCATGGATCGAGTTGATTCTGTTTGTAAAAAGGCTATTATTATATGCAATAAATATAAAAATCAAATATTTTTTTATTTTTCCTGTTAACAAATTATGCCAATGTTTACATAAACGTTCTTTATTGAGTTACAATACCCAATAGGCCATCTTCCGAAGTACTTCAGCAAATTTCACTGTATTTTCTAGTACAGTACATTAAAGTTGTTAATGCCAGTGAATGAACACAACTCTTTGTCAGATTTTAAAAGATCTAAACTTGTTTTAATTTTTGGGGTATGCACTTGTAACTAATGTCAATACACTTGAAAAAAGAGTATTTGCAACCTTTATGTCTTGTTTGGTGTAAGTAGCTAGGTTATCTTGAAACAAATCACTCTCAACTATAACTTGTTTATTCTCACTATCACATTTCACACTGATTGAACTTTTTTTAGTTTGGTTCTTCTTTTTGTTCTCTCAATATTTGATTTTGAAGTTTATCGAACAGAATCGTCAAACATTTACTTAAAAACTGGCAGGAAGGCACAGCGATTTTTTTAAATATTTATTTTCACTTTGGATGAGGCATCTACAACACAAAAAAAGATAAAATAAAAACATTCAATCGAAAAATAAATCAGAGCCTAGAGGTAATATACTCTAGGCAAATAATCATGTTCTTTAAAATGCTATGCATGGGAACAAACTTTCAAATACTTTGATGCTGGCTTCTCAATTTTCAGCTTTTGTAACCATGCATTTCTTGCAGAATTTCTACTTGCATTTTATAAAAATCACCCTACATTTACCAACTTCAGGAAGGAGACGAAATAAAAAAATAGGGTCCTTTTTTTTTAGGGCTGCATTGAGGCACACAACAAGGGTATTTTTCACTGATATTTTAAATAATTTAATATTTTAATACATATGATAAAAATTTAAAGCATTAGCTTATTATTAAATAAGATATTTCGAACAAAATACTTGTTAAATTTTTTAAAATATTAAAATGACTTGATAAACAATAAACCAAACTTGACAGAACACAGACGGTCAAGTGTCAAATGCCACAACTTTTAGTTTACAGTAGAGGGCGTATCGCTTATCTTCAGATCCCAATAGTTAAAACTGTCATACCAATTGAAAAGTTAAAATCAAATTTTTTACAGATGTATCAACATAAAGAGATTTTCCCACATTATATGGAGATGGCTTCTGTCTCTATCGACAACCAGAACGTAATTATAGTTGTGAGAGTTACTTTTACCAGTCCGGTTCTGCTCTAACTCCTCGCCCTCTCTGACTTAAGCTTCTTGCATCCTCCACGTTCCAGATAAGTAAGAATGTACTATAAAGCGAGTCACCTCTGGAATTCATTTTTGATACGCCCATGTCGGACAAAGTAGTCGTTTAGTCTATAAGGAGAAAACTCTGAGAGCTATCGAAAACGTTTCAGATTCTAGTCTGGTCTCTTCTAGAATGGTCTAATATCTTCGAGAACAGGTCTGGCGCATCATATTTTTACATAAATAAACCATTTTTACCATTTGAGTTCAGTATATAGCTAAAGATTGATTTGGTAAGATACATATTGGTAATATAATTTAGTATACCAGTAAAAACGTTTGTAGTTATTAGACGTCACGCTTTAGGCGTATTTTCCACGCTTTTTGACGCTCAGTACGAAAATCTCCCGGTTTTGAGAAAAATGCCACAATTTTAAAATTCAAAGCCGTAAATAAAAAGGAGGAACTGGATTTCTATGAGGTGATAACCTTTTTTGGTTTTTCAAATAAATATCGGCTCGTCTGACAATGTGTCTCCGAATAACACTGCAGCCTATTGGCTTACTGTGTTTTACCCCATGTTAGTTCATAGCACCCACTCTGTCACCTTTGTACCTTGTACAAGTTTGTACAGATCCTTGGGTGAGTGGGTTCTATACGTTATTGGATCAACCTAGGGTTGTCCAAAATAAGCCTGTCTTTTGCGATCTAGAGCTTCGCATTCGCACAGTATGTGTTTGGCCGTTTCTGGTTTCTTGTGACAGTCGGCACATAGGTTCCCCATTGTACATGCCAGTTTTGATCAAGTGTCCCTTTACTGGGGCATGCCCAGTCATGAACCCTGTTATCACTTTCAACTGGTTCCTAATCATTAAGAGTAGTTCTCCAGTTCTTTTGGGACATAGTCTGTCTATGAAAGCTTTTCCATGTGCCTGTTTTGGGGTGCTTCCCCAATAGTTGATATGTTGTTCCCGAATCCAGTCGTTTATGAAACCTTAGACTGTACTTTTTGGTACTCCTGGGTTTGTGTCTAGTTCCGGTGTTTCTTCTGACCCTCTTTTTGCAAGTTCGTCAGCCTTTTCGTTGCCTTTGGTCCCTTGGTGACCTGGCACCCAAAATTTTAGTAATGGATGTAAAACATTTAAAATGCATTTAGCGATTGATTTGGGGTAGTGTCCATCGAGCATGTAAAACCTTTAAAATATCTTAACTGGTCGTCCTTTACACAAATATCTGAAAACTATAACTAATTGAAATTCACAAGCAACGTCCGTCGTTTCATCGGCAATCACTGTAACAAAAGGAGAATTTTCTATTTCTTTCCTAACTTCTTCCTAAAAGTTATTACTTTCTTCGCAACTACACAACCAATTATTTTTATCATAAATAGTTTTATTAAATTTACGACACCGCGATTTTTGCCCACTTCCACTTCGTTTTTTAATTTTTAAATCGGGAATTGGCCGGCCTAATTCCTTAATTTGTAGTTTTTCTTTTAGCGAAAAATCACTAAAAGAGTTTTTTGAGACGCCAATTTTATTCATTGTCACACTAAATTAAAAACTAGGAAAGATATTTAAACAAGTTTATCGAAAACAAAAAGACACTAATAATACTTCGTAACGTAACGAAAAACTTAAAAGTGCATAAATAAATTTGGTTCAGTCAACAATCGACAGTATCGAGAAACCGCGATTATCTGAACAGCTATCGGCGCTGTGCGCCCGACATGAATATTTATTGATTTTGCCGTTTCAATACATGTAAAATATCCCCATCTCTGTTGCTTACATAGGCTGCTGGTAAAATCTATCTCTCTTCCCTAGTGCCAGCTGAGAACTGGCTCCGGTACGCGGTACGAGCTTGGAGATTTATGCAGCGCGAGGTTGCCACATTTCAAATAATTTTTGAATATAAAAAGAAAGCATAAAATAAAATAAAAATATGATAAGACGTTTTAAAATAAAAAATATATTTTTGCATCAAAAATAAGGTAGTACCATGGCACAGTGGCACTACCTCACGAGCCGCCACTGAACTCTACAAAAATTAAGTTTCTATCTCATATTCTATTAGCATTAAAGTTTGTTGTTTCTAGCCTTTCTCAAAGAATTATCAGTTGTCCCCTAGAAATTTTCAAGTACCCAACAAAAATATACAATAGCAACTTCTGTCAAACAATTATTGGGGCTTAAACTTAACTGATAATAATAGATTGTATTGAGAGAGAGAGAGAGAGAGAGAGAGAGAGAGAGAGAGAGAGAGAGAGAGAGAGAGAGAGAGAGAGAGAGAAAGATATGCTTTATTGTCGTAAAAAAATTTACAAAAATTTTATAGACAAAGCGTGTAACTTAAGTTCTAAACATATTATAAAAATAACTAAACAGCAGAAAAAACAAACAGAAACAAACAGACAAAATAGGAATAACAATTGCAATGGATATGCAATATCCGTCATTATAATTATTCTAATTTAATTTTTAAATTTAAATTTAAATCTAAATTTAAACTTTAATATTTAATTATTTAATTAATGCCATTGTATGTGGAACTCAAATGTCTAAGGTACGTTATAAAATTCTGCTACTGTGTAATATGGTCTTTCTAGAAGAAAAGCTTTAGCCAGTCTTCGGAACTTATCGTATGTATTTATAGATTTTAATTGCATCGGAAGGTTATTATACAATTTTTTGGCATTGTAGGTAATGGAATGTTTTAATAGGTCAGAAGTGGGCATTGTTAAATAAACATCTGTCTCTAAATTTCTTGTAGGATATCTACGAGTCGGTCTTTCGGATAAATTTTGAATGTGCTTGCGAACTAAGCAGACGGATTCGAAAATAAATAGAGCAGGAAGGGTTAGAATTTTGAAATTTTTGAAGTAATTTTCGCAATGTGTCCTACTACTTAAACCAAATACATAGCGGATTGCTCTTTTTTGCAGTTTAAAAATAGATTCGAAAAGGTATAAGCTACAAGAACCCCAGAAAGGTAAACCATAGCGAAGGTGAGATTCAAATAAGGAAAAGTAGGTTATTAATGCAGTAGAAGGAGTCAGCTCTTTAGAAACCGATTTAATGGCAAAACATGCGGGGGATAATTTTTTTGCTAAGGTATCTATATGAGCAGACCATTTTAGAGAATCGTCTATATAAAGACCTAAAAACTTTTTAACGTAACTTTTATTGTCTTTAGGCAATAAAATGAAATTTCGACGTGAAAAGTATGATTTGAACAATGAAAAGCACTGTGAGGACTTAAACGGCAATATCTTCATAAAGAAATTTATTGTTACAACAGGAATGTGATGATGAAGATGGAAGAGTAGATATAGAAGACGGAAACAGTGATACAGACGCGTCTGTTTGTTTTGAGGACCGGGAAGAAAATTCTGAGAGCGAACAAAGTGATTATTGTGCGAGTGAAGAAGACGAAGACGAAAATGCAGTACATTTTACTACTGTTTAAAAGAAAAATAATATTGTAGTGAATGAGTGGAAATGACAAAAACTTCCCCTTTTACAAAGAAGACGAAACCCTTCTCAAAATATTCTTATGCAACTACTTGGGATAACTGAAGCCGCTAATGGGATATACGAAACTTGGAACTTATTGATTGACGATACAATGCTGCAGAAGATTGTTAAATCTACCAATAAATACATTCAAAATATTCAAATACAATTTACTCTACCTAGAGATGCTTAAATAACTAATATTTCTGAAACCAAGGCAGTTATTGGCTTGGTATATTTAACTGGCGTTTACCATGCCAATCGACTAAGTTTAGATGAACTATGGTCAGAGGATGGCGTAGAGAAGTTTAGGAAGACTATGCGTTTGAGGAGATTTCGTTTCATAATGCGCTGTTTGAGGTTTGATGACAGGGAAACGAGAGACGAGAAAAAAAAATTGACCGCTTGGCATCAATAAGGAATATTTTCGAGGGATTTGTGACAAATTGCCAAAAATTATACTCTTTGGGCCAAAACATGACTATTGATCAGAAATTAGTAGCTTTTAGAGGACGCTGTGCTTTTCGCCAGAAGAACCATATGGCATAAGCAATAAACTAGTTGATGTGGTCAGGAGACTTGTTACTCCTATTCATAATTCTGGCCTTAACGTTACGATTGACAACTGGTTCGTAAGCTATGATTTAGTAGAAGAGCTTAGGCAAAAGAAACTCTCTCTTGTAGGCACCCTGAAGAAAAATAAGCCACAAATACCTAGTGCATTCAAAGATATTAAACATCGAAGTGTTCCATCTAGTTTGTTTGGGTTTCAGAAAAATTGTACTTTAGTCTCGTATGTACCAAAATCGAACAAAAATGTTATTTTATTATCAAGTATGCATTTTGATGATACAATAGACTTATCAACAAATGAACAACAGAAACCGGAGATCATAACATTTTATAACGGAACTAAAGGTGTAGTAGACACTGTGGACAGAATGTGTGCAAGCTATAACGTTGCCCTGAACACAAAACGCTGGCCGATGGTGGTGTTTTTTTCTATGCTGAACACTGCTGGAATTAATTCACAAATACTTTTTGTTGGAAATCAAAACAAAGTGAAAAGTAGAAAAAGTTTTTTACATGATCTGGCTAAGCAGTTAACCGAACCTAAGATCCAAAGACGACAAGTGACAAATGTATAAGTTCTACCTGATGCCGATCCTGAAAATATCCCTGCTCCTGTGCTACACGAAAATGAGGAAGTACCCTGAAAAAAAAAAAGATGTAGTTCGTGCTATTCACAAACAAAAAAATACTTAAACGGCAATATCTTCATAAATAAATTTTATTACTTATCGGGTTTTCGCTCTGGACCTTTGGTATATTTTTTAAAGTATTTAATCCCTTGAAACGGTAAATTTGGCAGCATTTGACAACCACGCCTAATCTCATTATGTTCCGTATCGTATCGTATTACACGATAGCAGATAGCGCCTAAAAATCCCTATATTTCTGTAATTTGTTTAAAAGAATTCACAATTTTGCATTCTTGCACCCCCCCCTGGAAAATGTTCTGGCGGCGCCCATAGTTCTGAAATTTCGGAAAACTGCCCATTAAAAATGTATCCTTACCTGCCCAATGAAAGGTAAACAAAATCTATACCAGCATAGAATGCATACAATGTGTTTGGAAACAGTTTTGTTTTAATTTTTTACTTTATCCAATATTTTGGTCCAAACGGCTTTTGAAAATAACATTGTGGGCCTGGAAAATAGATTATGGCCCTTCGGAGGAAAGAGTAAATTTGTGGTCGTGCGGGCTGCGTGAAGCGATTTACAGTGACTGTTGAGCTCAAGTGACACTTTTTCTTACTACGATGCTCTTTCCGTAACGGATGGCTGACATTTTTCTAGCCTAAAATTAGATATCGATTTCTGTATGTGTAAATCTGATAATATTTACTCGAGAATATCTTTATAGGTTTACTTTTGTGCGGAATAAAATATGGGTTGTGAGTGACCAAGCAGTTTTCGGCTATTTAGCGTTTGAAGGCTGTGATAAAATATTTAACAATTTTTCCGCTCTAGAACGTTATTAGAGCTATACGAATACGATCAAATAATGAATATAGATACTAACGTAGTAATTAGAAAAATACAGTTTTTGACTATTGGCAAATGGAGTAGATAGATAACTAACCAGATAAGGATGTAAAAATAGTTGTAGTCCCACAAAGGTGTGATCAAAACAGCCATATTAATAGAAGTAATGGAGATCCTTCTGAGTCTAAGGTTTAATTATAAGTAATTCTTAAATTATGAAAAGTACAAACATTTCCTTCTTTATAATAATTAGTCTATGGATTTGGTACTTTTTGCCTTACATCAAATGAGATAGTTCTGATTTTTTATCTGTTGATAGTGATGAGATGGTAATGACAAATCCAAATTTTTCAACTCGAAAGCCCTTCTGATCATTGTTAAATACTAAAAAATTCTGAAAATTTTGGGACTTTTTTCAGTTTTTGTCAATTTTTACCACCAATGACCTTTGTTACGGCAAAAGTTACTGTGCACACTTTTTAAGTAGACTAAATTTGCAATAAAATGAGATTAATTTGGTTTTAGTAGGCTAAATAGTTTATAAGATACGGCTATTTAGAAGATTTCAAAATTTAACAAAAAGGAAGTATTACTTTTTTTCTTTAGTTTTCGGCAATTTTTACCCCTTAAGAAGTGGGTTTATGGAAAAAGTTACTTTTTTAAGTTATTAAAGTCCACTAAATTCTCAACAAAATGAGACCAATTATGTCAACTTACACCTGATAGTTCCTGAGACACAGTTGTTCAAAGTTGTTGAGGTAAGTATGTACTAGAAGGGTTTGCAAAATAAAGTACGCTATGTTGCGAAAATAAACATTATAGTTGATTAAAATAAACATTTTACTAATTAAAACATTAATATGAAAAATGTAGTGAAACGCTTCATTGTATTTTATGTACAGCACAGTTAGGCAAATAGTTATTACTCGCATTTTTGGTATATTTTTGAATCCACAGCACACCTTTTTTGGAGGCAGCTTGCTGAGGTAGAATTTTTTCAGCAAAATAATCAGGAAGGTCGAAATCTTCATTTGGTGGTTTGGAATGTTCTCGCAAGATTGGCCAGTGCAGTAGCTGCAGGTAGCCGAGCATTTCATTCCTGCTTTTCTGCAACCACAACTGCTGATACAACCTTTTTTGCAGTTACAGAAAATCAGATTTAGCAGAGCTGGAGGAGCAGCTGATGCCATCATCTGTTGCGGAACGACGCCTTGTGTACTCCGCATCCAGCCCCAATCAAGAGAAGTTTTCTCATTTTTCAGCCACTTCTGTACCTGAAACAAAATCAACAACAAAATAAGGAACCATGTTTAAAAATGTGGTCTGAAGCAAAAAGGAATAGAAGCAAAAAACGTATTCTCACTTGGTGGTATGTTCTCAGAGAGTGAAATTTTGCAGCATCCCTGGTTCGAGGCAATCTGGCGAGGTTCATGTTGGGCTCAACTACCGCCCTAGGGAATAACTGTTAGCGAAGATCGCTAAGATTTTGCTATTCTCTGTTGCCTTCATAAAGTGAAACGAGAAAGGTCTCTCCTGTGTCGGTAACTTGATCAGGTGTGGCATTAGAGCTTAAGAAAACCTTTGCGTTTTGTTCGGGGCTTGGTTGTTTTTTTATTGTCGATAGAAATTTGTTTTTTCCTTAGTGAAAAAATGGTGATGTTGTATCACAACCGCTAAACGTAAAGAAAGTGCTTTTTCAAGTTGTGATAATTGCGTAAAGAAATTTGTCGAGTAGGTGACATCTGGGTGTTTTCCTCTCCCACATTCTACAAATATAATATTGTTATTTGGTCTGTTTGTTGGAAGGATGTGGTCTCCTTCATTTCGTGACAAACTGCAAAATATGACCAATAAATGTATATCCTCGCCGGGAATCGTCACTATTTCGTTGGAAGAGGATATGGAAATGGCTATGGTTACTAATAACCTATTAGCATCTTCCTCTGCCTGTGATGTTAGAATTTTGTTCTTCTCCAGGTGAACCTTCAGTATGTCGATGAGTCTAACTTTATTTCTGTCAGTCAATAGCAACTTGTCCTGAGCAACTGAAGCAATGGTTGTTTCATCGAATATAATACTTTCAGTTAAAATCCACCAGACAACTTTAAAAAATTGTAATACTTCCTTTTTTTTTAAATTCTGCAAACCATGTGACCTACTAAAACCAAATTACATAATTGTTTACTCACCTCAACAACTTTGAACAGCTGTGACTCAGGAATTATCAAGGTGGTCTGGATTTGTTGAGAATTTAGTGAACCGTAACCGGTTTAATCGCAACCGGTGTAACTCTAAACGAACCGGTTAAACCTGACATTTGTTAAACCGTAACTGGTTTAAGCGTACCCAAAACGGGTTTTAGCGAGACCGTGAACGTAAACGAACAAGTATAGTTTGAGCTCTTGGTAGGGATGCGCATATTTCTTAAAACGTCGATACTGACATCGAATGATATACCAAAAATAAAGTATCGATGACATTAAAATGACCGAAGTGATATTTATAAACATAGATGTTTTTAAAACTTATACATTGAAAAGTAAGTAAAACAAATTGAGACTATTTATTTTATAAAAAAATACAAAATATGCTACAATTAAGCTGGTGATGGTTACAGTTAAACTAGTAACGCATAAACCAGTGACGGGTTTAATTGGTCACGGTTACGGTTAAACCGCCGAATCCGGTCTAACCGGTTTGGTTTGAACGGATCGGTTTGATCGGACCAGTTAACCGGATAATCTGACCGGTTAACCGGATAATCTGACCGGTTGATCGGATAATCGGATAGGTTAACCGGATATCTGGATCGGTTAACCAGATATACGGACCGGTTAACCGAATAATTGGACCGGTTAACCGGATATTTGGACCGGTTATAATAATAGTACAAATTCAGTTAAAACCAAAACCGGTCAAAATCAATCAAACCGGTTAACCGTTTATTACGTCAGGAATTAACAGCCTTAATTATTAGTGTGATTTTTACACACTTTTTACTATAATTATTCTCAAATGCCAGTTTACAAATTTTTGCGCTTCTTCTTCTTCTATTGTATCTGATTTTATTGTCAAAATGGGTTGTGTATGCCTCTCACGCTAATTATAATTAATCAAACATACATATAAATTAAAAATCGTTAATTCATTTCACCTCTCAAAACACCTACGACTCCAAACCAACCTCCTCCGTTTAATTAAAATCAAACGCGAACCACAAAAAGGATCAATCCGGTCCATCAGGCATGCCAGGTATCTCTCTGTAGTGTAAACTTCAACTTCCTCCAAACAAAACAAATAAGATAATGAAATGAAAAAAGGAAAAAGAAGAAACAAATGCAAATCCCATCGCCACCGCCTACTACTAATTAAACAATGAATCAAAAGGCTAACAAGTAAGTATGCGAAGAATTTTACTGTCGGCTCTTAAATAAAGAATCCCAAACCTCAGTCCTTAAGAACAGAAAGATGGAACAGGATCGGCCTCGGGAATTTTTCGCCATATTTTAATTACTATTATATTACGCAGATTTTTATGAGTACTTTTTTAGGTAGAAAAACGTGCATTAATAAACATTATTCAAAGGGAATAGGTGCAGTTGAAGGAACATCGAAGAAAGGCAATGAAAAACTGAATGTTTATTTCGTATGGGTCCAGAATCATTCTGTCTTGTCACAAAGAACTTGTCAGAACTAGCATAAAGCAATGAATAAATACATTCAATGAACTGTAGGGCTACCATAATTTACAAGAAGAGGGAGATATGATTGGGAGTTCATAGAAGGAAAACCATAAAAATTTTAAAACCCAGAATATCTATTTTATTTTTATGAATCAAAAATATTTGTTAAGCGCATTTCACTATTTTTACAATCTAATTGCAGGTGAAGAATGAATAGTTTGTAGTTTTATTCTAATTAAAAATTACTACGTTTGATAACCCAAGCTCTTACTCAACAATAATCCATACACTCTAATAATTTATGATTGCTAAGACAAACATGTGTTTTACTCTTTTAGTCTCTTTTTTAGATTCAAAATATCAAAAAGCTGGATGACATGAACGTAGTTAAGCAGTCGTTATTCATGATTCTTAGCAAAATTCTTTATGGTCTAAATAACAATGACCATCTCCAGGTCTCTGTGAAAGTTATTATTTCTATAAAGTACTAGAGAACCCGTTAGACATACGTTGTCTTGCCGTAGACCTGGATCTCGACAACAGCATCACCTACCGGGTCCAATAGCTATGAACTCTCCAGGTGACCTCAAAAAAATCACAATTGGTCAATCCGTTTAGGACTGTTGTTGACACAAGCCCTCAGCTAAATGCAACGTTCGTTTAAGTACCTGCCTATACATGAGTAATTTATTATAATTTGGAAAGACATTTTTTTATAATTTTTTCCTAGCCCTTTTTTTTCCTTTTATACATGGTCACTGTAGCCCAGACTTATGTCCAAGATAATACCCAAATATTTTGCTGTATAAGTGTAAGTATTGCTAACTGGATCATGGTTTTTACTTTTATTTGTCAAATTTATATGTAGAAATTTAGTTTTATTTGACCTTATTCCCAACGTTCTGTCCAATTGCTAATTTTATTAAGGAAGTTCTGAAATTTTCTTACTACATTTCAGATTCTTCTCCTACTATCACGACAACTGCAAAAGGGGGTAATGCATTATTTAATAATTCCATAATATCCCTAATGACTAGTAGATACAAGAGAAGTCCCAATACACTTCCCAGTATACCTTTAATTTCTTTTTGTTCCAAGTAAATGTATTCTTGTTTTATGCTACATAGTCACCAAGTGTGTTTCCAATAAATGTAAGAGCCTATTGCGAGAGCAACGACAGGTTTAGTCTATGTTTAATACCTAAATTTCCATTTTGTCGCAATGTAGCACTCTAGAATATAAGATTGTCTTTCATTTGGACTAAAGCTTGTAGGCCAATCAAGATATTCGCCCGTGCTTACAAAAGGTCCTGTCGTTCTGGCTGTAGTCGGTAATCTGTAGTCGGGTAATTTTTATCGTCCGTACATTGCAGCTATACCTCCGGGACGTTAATGCACAATTTGCCACCGCATAACTGGGAGAGGACTGATCAGTGGAGCCCAGCCTTACTACACGGGCAGCTCCCAGAGTACCCTTTCTTGCATTTACATAAAAATTTTCGTAAAAGGGCAGGAAGTGCGGGATCTATGGTGGTGGGGATGTGGGTAAGTCCCTGAGAAGACATCTTCCACCCCCAATTAGTGGGGGTGGAAGTTGACTCCCCTCTACTTCTGTACTTGGAGGTAGCACCTTGCTGTATGGTGGCCTGCGGCATCTTCCGTCGGTGTCAAACAGGCAAAGTTCATGCTCTTTGAAGTGACAAACGTCTAATATCTCAGGAAAGCCAAACTATCCATCGCGATGTCACTCCTATATAGAGCCACAAAGTACTTAGTGTCTGCGTATCTCAAGGCTTATGGCATGGAGTCTGGTCAAAGGAAGACCTCTGCTTGCTCAGAAAATGGTTTACTCTTGCTCAGGTGTGTGGGAATTTGGTCTTTCCTTGGCAAACGGTACTAAGGTGGTATCGCACTAGGTAAACACGTGGGTAAATTGTACCTGTCTAATAGTCTCTGGTAATCGCTGGGAGTCCTTGTAGTTTAAGGATATCGTAGAGTAGTGACAGCAACCAGCATCGCCCTTCGTGTTTTTCTGAAGGTCATTTTTGTCTCTTGAGTGCCTAAACCATTGAGAAGAACGAGCAGGTCGGCGTCTTCTCCCACTATAATTACCAGATTGGTTACTGCTCTTTTAGAAAGCGCCGTCATGACGATCTCTTGATCCGCATCTTCTTCGGCAACAGCCACTTCTACTCCCTTCTTCTGAAAAGCATCACAAAGAATTCCTTGTTCTTTGATAATCACAATAGGACCGGTGTCGAGGTCCTTACGATATACGAAATACAAGTCCGGACGGATAGACATTTCGCAACACACTGAGACCTGCCCTGGAAGGGTCAAGTGCGGGTAAGGAGGTCAAGGGAGGGGACAACTATAGCACTTGGGGAATTTCCTTTCAGACGAGCATACCTACGAGGGGATTTATTTTCTCTCTGTCGCCTGTCTGCCTTTCTGACTCCCATACAAACGTTTAGGACTGGTTCCACTACGCGTCCTAAAATAGCCATCCCTGAAAGATTAGCAGATTTTCATGATCCAAAAAATATTATTTCCAAGGGATCCTTCCGTTTTCTGAAACTGTTCCCAGTTGTTTCTGTAACAAAAAAAAATTATGAAATTAGTCAGGTATCAAATGAATTTTTTTAAAAGTATCAAAAATAAATAAATTGTAACTATTTGATACATAAAACCATAAAAAGACGTGAGAAGAGTTTGCATTTCTCCCCAAAATCTACTATGACTTTCTGTTTTTGAGAGAACCGCTAGGCCTACAGGTACCAGTCTGGTCTCAAATAAAATTTACTACAACTTCATTTTAGATAATATTTGACGTTGGATGCGTATTTTAGAAGATATTTCATAAAATAGGTGACCATTAAAAAAAAAATCTTTTTGGAAAAAATTGCCAATTTTCGGAAAAACTGTATTTTGGGCACCAATGGCTGTATAGAGCTCCCCCAAATCTCAAATTTAGCACAATAATTCTTCTTTAAAAGTGTGTGGAATGACTATTTGGTCAGACCCTTCCTTTACTGAGGTATTGAGCAAAAACTGAAAGAAGTACGAAAATTTTTGGATACACCAACTTTGAAACTGCAAATCTGGTTTTTTAATGTTGGGTTTGGTCCTAAAATCATACAAAAAAAATTCAGCAAGCACGACCCTCTTTTCATGTTTAACTTTACTGGACTATTGTAAAAGTTATAATTGATTACAAAACTTGAACATAAGAACTCAATCCATATGACATAAAATAAAAAAATCATTTTATTAGATCTTGCTAAATCTCTAGAAATATGTTAAGTAAAAAACTATATTATTATTTACTTATTTTGTTGCTTTATTGTGATGGTGACAGTAATATTCACTATATTCCTAAAAAATGGATGAAATGATAAATAGATGAAAATTCCTTTGAATATGATTAATCTGATATGTGTTCGTTAGACCCGGTCCTGATATTCACAGAGAAATGTGTTATAAGAAGAAGCATATCAAAACAAATTAAATGTCACTTTCCCGGGTCTCAACGCTCACTTGGATTGTTGGATTCGATCAGCGGGGTTTCGCACCTAATCTCGCATCTTCTCCCAACCACGCGGCCACTCACTAGCTTCTTCCTTCTCGTCCTCCCGGCGACTACACGTCCAAGGTCAATCTTTTCTCTCTTCTCTTAGCAGATGATGGATGAAACACCAAAGTGGTTATTGTTTAATGTCTTTCGAGGGGGTCCGCGCCGATAAAAAATAATAAAACGAGCAGCGGAGAGCCAAAAATGAGGTGTAAGATGCGTTGACACAGGTGATTTGTTTAAAAATAGTTATTTATAGTGTAAGGCGGTAACACAATGAAGGAATGATTTAATACAACAACAAGAAAAAAACAAAAATGTATTGAGATATTCAATTACTACTAGTTTTGGCCACGTAGGGTTATCATTATGAATGAAAAGAGCATTAAAGAGAAATAATAAAGATGCACTACAATTTTTTTTATCAAATTAAACAGTTAACAGATGAATAACTTACTTAAGAAGTCAAAAAATAAACTAGAACCACGGGCAAGATAATACTATAGTAAAATTAAAAGAAAGTAAGAAACAAATGGGTAAAAATTGAAGCTTTAAAGAAAAAATAAGATTAAAGAATGTGTCGCAGGAGAACTAGGTGTGAGTGCAAGTAAAGTCTCAACTGAACTCTCTAAGTTCCACGGAATAACAATTATTTCTAATTACGGGATATTTACCCATCGCTTTTACACACATTACTGGATTAGATGTATTTTTAAAGACCTTATAGACTTCCACTGATAATTTACTTACATGCATGCCCATTTTTCTTTGAAGCCCGGTCAGCAGATATTTTTTTCTTAACCATCCTCCCGAGTCCTATCGCTTGCCGAGTCCTCACTGGCTGCGTATGCGCGTACCGATCTTTGATTTGATTAAAAAGTGGATATATTTCTTATTATTGTCGTAGCAGTTAAAAATAGGTTATGTTAAAAATGCAGAAAGATAATATAATAATAATATATATTCAAGAAAATATAAATAAATAGGAATAGTTACAAGTATAAATACAAAGTTTAATAATTATTCAAATGAATACTTAGTATAAATACAGAATAAATTAGACATTGATAACTCACTGATGCATTATAATGTCTGTGTGCAAGCTAGTTTATGTTTCGATTTAGAATGATATAGAAATAAATAAATAATAAAAGAAAAAAGTATCTTCGGTTTCTCAATTTTGTAAGCAAGGTATAGGTATACTTATAAGTAAAAAATAGAGTCCGGTACGCTTTAGGTACGACGGAATTTGAAAAATTAATTTAAACAATAAAAAGTAGCCATTCTATAGAATAAATTTCTAAAAAAATGCTGACAACAGAATATTTTCTAAGAAAAGTTAATATTTTGATGTTCCTAACCTAACATTTTATCATTTTCTTACAGTTTTGCCAAGAGTTTCAGTACTTTACACCTTATACTACATAAAATATGTGAATATTAACAAGACTGAAATATTTTTATATCGTAAAATTAATTAATTAATAAGGGCAAGGAAAATCTTTATAAATGAATTTCAGTTAGTTACAAGATAAAATACGTAAATATTGATATTACCCATTCTTTAATTGTGAAAAAAATTACGATATAGCCTATAAAATTGTAAATTTGATAAAATTTTCTTATCCTTTTTTTTTTAGAAGTATACAATATGTTATGGGTACTTTTTATAGCCCAAGAGCCCACTGCAAATTTTTACCGTCATCTGATAACGAAATGAAATATACCCCAAAAGCATGGAAAAACATTGTACTTTACCAAATGACACCTGTGCCAAACCCAATCCTAAGAAAAGTGGCTTAAAAAAATTATTTTATATTAAAAAAATCACATAAGGCATGATAGCGCTAATTTTGTTTGCCCTTAAAGTTTTCCAGAAAATAACATTCAAATATATCTTGATATATATCGTTTAAAAGAAACATTTTCTTCCTCTTAACATTGCACAAAAATATCTATCCATGATTAGTAGGTTAAAATATTTAAAAATGTGAATCAATGTTTGCTGATTTAAAAATTTATTTGTATGCCTATTGTTGTGATTCATTTTTACAGGTTGCCATAGAAACGACAAAAAGACTACTATGATTATGGTTTAAAATTATTGTCTAACAAGAGTTTATAATTATTATTGACTATCTCTGCAAATGATTTATACAATGCCATCCTTCTTCCTTTCATACATAAACATGGTTTAAAAGGTAGGTGAAAATATTAATAATTCAGGTTTAAAAGCTAGTTTCACAATGAATTAGGATTGTAATTTTTAGGGAAAACACAATCGTCGTTGTCATGTATTATGTGATTTTTTGAATATAAAATATTTTTTTTAACCACTTTGGCCAGGATAGGGATTGGCACAGGTGCAATTTGGTAAAGTACAATGTTGTTACATGCCTTTAGAGCATATTTCATTTCGTTATCAGATGACAGTCGAAATTAACAGTAAGCTCTCATACTATTAGTGTAATCAATTTTTTTTCTAAATTTCGAGGTAACTAAAGCGTACAGGAGCCACATTATAGGTTCAATATTTGTATAGTTCGTGATTCATTCACTTACTAACAATTTTAAAATCTAAATTTGTAGAAAGTAGAAGAATCTCGAATTGAGTTTTGGTAAAACAATCCTCATAAGGGCATCGAAAGAATGGAATATTTTAACCCTACTGAAAAAAAAAGGAAAATACTGAACACCTCAAGGGTGGAGGTTCCAATGAACATTTTATATAAACCCAACAATTAGAAAATAAAATTGTACGAAACAAAATCAACTTTAAAAGGTACCACCCCAATTATTTCAAACGCGTAAACGCAACATGTGAGGGACTCGGAAAGCGGTAGGACTCGGCAAGCGGTAGGACTCGGCAAGCGGTAGGACTCGGGAGGATGGTTAAGAAAAAAATATCTGCGCCCGGTCATTCTTTAAAATAAACCATCACAACTTCTTTACAGCTTTCAGTTTTCAGTTATTCCTTCTTCCTTTCTCTTACTTTTACTATAGTAATTCTTCTTCTTGTTTGTTTGTTTGTTTGTTGGTTGGTTACGAATTAATTTATTAGTCAATTGTTTGTTCTTTTGTGTTAGTTGGGATTATTATTGTTCTTAAGCCTGTCTGGTTTAAATTAGTAGTACTTTTTTAATTTACTGTGACCAAGACTTAACAGGTATATTCTTATATTTGAGAAAAGATGATTTTCACTACAAAAGATCAACTGAAAAACAAGAGGCAAAAATTAAAATATTTGAATGGACAAACCTAAAGGAGATCAGATTAACTTCACTAATAATCAACACGAGAATACCATATTCTTAATCGGTAAAAGAGGCATAAAATTAAAGTGAATAAAAAGTAAATTATATTGTTTAATCAAACCATTTAATACCTATTTAAGTATTGAAGTCAGTATGTACTTACGACACAACTTTCTATGTGTGACAATAAAACTAACATAAATATGATACGTTTTGAGAATAAAATATTAAGAGTATCATGGTATAAAAGGATCTCAGACCTTTCCAGATATCTAAGAATGCCAATAGTCGAAGACAGAAAAAGTAACAAATAAAACACAAAAAGGCTGTATGTTTATGTCAATGTTAAAGTTCTACAGCACTTGCACCACCAATTCCTAACGAGAAGACTAAATCATTTGAATTAGTGATGTAAAATTTTGTAGAACCAAAAGCAGTTCGCGTTTACAGTAGGTAGTTCATAAGATTAAATATCGGAACAAAAAGGACAAGAGATCTTAATTTTATTTATTTTATTTTTAATCTTCTTTAGTTTATTTAAAGGGATCATAAAAAAATTGCTGGTTGACTGAAATGTATCTAGGTGCAATACAAAAAAACAAAGTATAAGTTATTGTTAAAAACACAGTGTTCTCTACTTACTTTTTTGAAAATTGTAATGAATACTTTTTTACATTATGACAAATACTTATTTCCCGATTATATTTTGTAACACACCTTTTTTCTTACTTGTTTTCCCAGACCATCCTCCAATATCCTTAGATGTCAAAATAGCTCACAGCTTATGTTTTAAAACCTTCATAGTAGATATGAATCGTACTTGCCACTTAGGGCTATTCTATTTATTCTATTATAACCTTATATGGCTTATATGATATACAATATATACATCTCAAAGTGATGGAGACCATGTTTGCTTAAAGCATATCGGGCGTATCAAGCGCCTCTTGCCAAAAGTGACGTCTCGCTTCTCCAGATCCTTTATCAGTTTCTACTTCAACCGTGCGAATGCATGTCATTGTCATCAGAGTAACCTCAAGGGGAATGAGATCACAGCTTTGGTTGGTGTGGTTTTCATGGATTCTAATATGTTATGTCTTCGAATTCGTTCTAGTTTGCGAAAACCTTTGTAAATTTTTGAGTTTTCGGTACCCAGAGTAGTTCAATCCAAGCTCACGGGGATTCTCATAGCAGCAAAATAAGTTACAGAAAAAATATTACTGAAACGAATATGCTTATCTATACAAATAATACTAATAAGTACCAGAGATTGCATTTTAATTTGGCTAGAGCATCAATTGCAACAGCAGGTAGGATGTTTGTGTATTCAATAAGAGATTGCATTAAATTTAAATCATTCAGTGGAGCATTGATAGCAGAAGACGACTCAAACTAAGATTTTATATAAAAAGTTACAACAAAAATTGAAATATCACGAATACTTCTGATTTCTTTAACAGACAGCGAAATTTGATCTTAAAACAAAAATATTTTTAGACAGCAGATAGCTTTTGCAAGCCATCTAGCATGATACGTGGCTCCGGGAAGTTTGAATGTAATTAATTCCATTAGGTGGTGTACCATCTAAGAAAATGTATTCTAGCTCTAAAAGTTCCCAATTATTATCTCTAGAGTGGAATACCTGTAAGATAAAAAATAAATACTTAAATATGTGAATAAACGTTAGTGATGTTTTAATATTGATGTTTTACCTGTAATTGATTTAATATAATTTTTAAGCCCTTCAACTTTTTCAATTAAAATTTCAACAACTGCATCATCTTGTGAACCGATTTTATAATTTTACTAATCTATTTCACTCCATTTCTTTTGGAATCGTTAAAAAATTTCGACCTCGGGTTTCGTTGTTATTGGCCATGAAGCTTAGAAAACATTTCTGAGAATAATTTCAAATACATGATGTCGGCAAGCAAAATATAAAAGCCTTCTTTCTAAAAACTTTTCTAACTCAGCACATGAACCACTTTTGATACCTTTGAATATAAAAATGTAATTTGTTTAGTTTCCAAATCAGACAAGTAATTTAAAGTATATGATCTTTTTAAATAAAATGAATCGAAAAAATTATTATTACCAGTATTTACTGCAGCTGTATCAAAACATTTCAAATTCCAATCGTCTAAAGCTTCGATGACTGCGGTGACTTGATTTATTTCTGTACCATTGTTAATATTAGGAACTCCTAACAGACGTTCAGTGTTTAGTCCAGTGACGATTATAGGTAATCCGTCTACAGTTTTTATTCCATAATCTTCAGGAAGTAGTTTTCCATACCAACGTACAATTAAATGATCTGCTACTTGAAGAACCTCTTTCAATTGAAGCACTATTCACCATACACAGACCACGAATTAATTTACGGTTAGTACTAAAATATTACGATGCTTTGGTCGAAGTTTTCGTCAACAATGTGGTCATCTTAAGATGGATCAAAGGTCACGCCTTGTTGAAAGATAACCTTTCTGATTTACTAGCCAAAAATGCAGCCAACTAATTTTTGAACCTGTCACTTCCATTTACTGACAACATCGGTAGTAATAAATCTAATTAAAGAACATTCCTTTGTGTAATGAAACATAGGATGAAAAGAGAAGCTGCAGAGTTATTCTGACAACATTAGAGCAAACAAATACTTGACTATGACTAGACAGAATCTGCGCCTGATTACAGGCAATCTGACTGGTTATTGCCAAGTAAGAAAGCTTGCCAGAATCCTCACTCTGTAATGGGTGCAAACAAGAATATAAGACCATCTAGCATATCCTCTACGGTTGCCCTGCGCTCTTATTTGATAGAAGATTTGTGTTTTGTGGCTGATATAAGAGAAGCACCTCTAGGCGACGTTATAGAATAGCTCACGAGCTAGAAGACGCCTATCAACTTAAGAGGATGCACAATAAGCCTAATGATGCCTAAGTCCACACGTTACAAATATAGTTCCTTAAATGTAAAGGTGTTTTGCTTGCAGAAAAGTTTCCATTTCTTTTTGTAATTTGCTATTTCGCGAGCCTCGCTTCATGAATTTCGTCATGTAGATAAACGTATGTTCACGCTTTTGTTTTGTGTCTTCGTTTACTGGGATTAATGTATTTTAGAGCTTATATATTTTGGTAACCCTTTTCTACCTGTTACACTTACCAAATCTGTATTCTGTATTTCAAACTAAATGCCCTATAATTGAAGAAAACTGTTCTCAATTCATGTAGTCCCCAATTTAACAAAAAAAAACTATTTGACGTACACAGTTGACATTTGTTTTTAGAGCTCAGCTTTTCTTGAGCTGTTAACAGTCTTCATAAAAAATGTCTTAACCTTTCGATTGGTTTTAATACTTCACTCTGATCTATTTATTACCTTTGTCGATAAAGTGTCTTATTATTGCTGTCATCTCTATTGAGAATATCCATCATTTTGTGCCCAAAATGCTTATATTTCTGGTAAAACTTTTTTTGTCACATTGATTTAAATATTTAAAATGTTCAAACAATATTCATTAATTTTCATATCGGACTATTGTTAGTGCAAGGAAAAATAGAGTGAACATAGGATATTTACTGTCACTAAACTTTCTTAAAATTTAAAATCAGACCTACCAACAGATTACCGAATGGAAACTTAATGAGGGGTAATATTTTAATAATCACCAGATGGCGTTCCTGTAACGTGAGGTGTATTGAATGACCTGTCAGAAAACATTATTTTAAAATTTTAATAATCTTATAAAATTTTATTTTATTCTAAAAACAGATGGTTCTTAAGCATGTTTAGTGGTGCCCTCTGACAAGAAAAAAATTTGCCTTGCCTGGATACCGATATGTGCCCATTTTATTTCCGAATTTTTAAATGTAAGATGCTTCTTCCTTCTCGGTGAACAGGGGGCGAAAACAATGTCATTTTGTGCAAAATTGACTAAACAGTGTTATACTCTTTATAGGAAAGTAGAATTATTGGGACATCGGCAGAAGTGTCCAGGTACCTTAATAATTTATAAATTCCATTTATTAAATATAATAAATGCATTCTTAATAAATTCAAAACACTTCATTTAACGAAAAATCTCTCAGATAATTAAATCTCATTTGCGACACCTAATAAATAATATCTATAACCATGTCCGTAAGAGATGCAATTTTTGTGCAAGAGTATGGGAACCAGCTCATGAAACACTTGACACACTTATCTTAATTGCGTTTGAATAGCAACGGTGTTTTCGATATACAAAATTTTTAAGACAAGTAATAAATCAGCCACCATTTTCCACCCAGGTACGTTTTTCATTGGGAACTAAGACACCCAGAGACGTCACAAAAAGCCATTAAAACTAGTATAAGAACTCTGACCTAAAGGAGCTCGAAATCATTCATTTTTTATTATTTGATGTGCAAGCATTTATTTTATTATTTTACATTCAAGCAATCACTTCATTATTTGTATCTAGTTATATAGTCTGTACCTTTCCTAAAACGCTCTTCCTAAACGACGTCTATCCTACAATACCTCCTATCTTCGAAAGTGTCAACGTCCCGACGCCCAACGTTCTGCCGTCCTACTTCCCTACCTTTCTACGCCATCAGTTCTAACACCACTTTAATATTTCCTACCATTATATTTATCCCGACGCATAGTTTCTCGACGCTTAACGTGCAGACGCTCTACTTCCTTACCTATCTACGTCTCGAACGCTGTCACATTCCGCTCCGAATATTTCCTACCTTGCATCTGTCCCAATGCAGTACCGTCTATCTGTGCCAATACAGTACCGTATTAAATACCTTCCTTTCCACCACGACGCTAGGCGACCTCAATGCCGCGACGTACCTAAATCGACACCGTCACAACGCTAGATAAAATAATTACATAATCTAATGTCTGTATTTTTAATGGTGAGTCAAAGGATTTATTTAACTTTATGTACCACTGAGGTGTCGTTTAAACGAGGACATTTCTGCATAATATTATCAATGTAACTAAAAAACCACATGGCCTTCAGGTCATACACCACCCCGAAAGACAGTTTGGATAGACATATGTTTTCGATTGGTGAAAGTTTTATTATTTCAATAGAAATTATAAAAGTCAATATAAAAAAATATACAGGGCTGTATTAAGTAATTTCAATAGAAATTATAAAAATCAATATTTTAGTAACATGCAGGGATGTGCTATCTTGGATAAAGTGTACAAACCAAGATGGTAAAATTTAACAGTAAGTTAACCAACTGGTGAATACACTGTTTGTTATCTCAAGGGGGGACACCTATATGCTAAGCAACCCTACTAGGTTTGAAACAAAGTATATGTGAAATTAACACAGTAAGGTAACCAACGGGCGAATTGGCGCTGTTTATTACCGCCGTTGGTCATGACCTCTATACTAGTCGTAATATTTACCTAATAGGGTGCAACCTGTGTATATCTAGAATAGAATCAAATCAACATCAACACAGTAGTTCACCAACTGGCCAATTGACGCTGTTCGTTAACTCCGTTGGTCATCAACCCAAATAAAATATATATTGATATCAAAAGAACGTGGTCTATATTTGAACGGGATTCAAGTGAGATCTTAGTAAATAGTAACAATTGTAATATACTTTGCTAATTATTGCATCACAAGTATAAAAAATAAAAAGAGTTTAAATATGAATTTGTATGTTTTATTTATCAATTTGCAACAAACTTTGCATCCAATCCTTTAATTAACATTATCACAACGTGGGTATATAAATTATCAATTAATTAAATAGACGATCACTATTACTACTAGAGAAAAAAGGCCAAATACAGTAAGTATAAAATAAAATAAAATAAACTTGTGGGGTAAATAATAACATTTCAAAGAGTAAAACAACGATCAAAAAGGGGTACCAGGGGTGGGCCGTTACAGGTTCATACTTTAATAATTATTTGTTAGGTGTGTATATTTCATTAAAACAAAGTGAGTGTTTTACTTTGTTTTTATAATATATAAGATAATAATAATTATATATAATAAATATTATCCAGTTAGTATTACTGATCTGTGTCCGAAATTATTAAAATATACCCGAAATTAGCTCAAATGCCACTTGTAAAAGTTTTTCTATGGTTTCAGTCACTTTACAATACCTTTTTATCCCATCTTTTAGGCCCCTTACTTTAATTAATCCGTATTTATCCATTTATCAATTTTAGTCATTATTTTCTCCAATATATCATTTAAAACATCACAAAATTAAAGGACACACATCATCCACATATGAAAGTGACGTTTAATATTGACCTCACGTTTCAGTAGTGCCATCTATTTGTGACCCTTCTCCTGTTACCCCTCACAATATAAAAACTAATTTCTTTAAAAGTCAGACAATTTTCCAGCATAGCTCACTGACTAAGAATGCACACATAGCAGAATCTTACTGGCCAAGAGACGTCATGAAGTGTTATATTTGACAAGTTTGATTATCGTTTCTTTTACATCGGGCAAAAGTCAGAGAAGCAATTACCTGGGTGTGCTTTATGTACTCTTCTTCTTTTATTTTCGCGGCTGATTATTAACTTCTACGCCAACTATGACCCGGCGATGTAATGCAAATCACCAGACGACTTGATTTCGCCAGAAGGTGGGTTTTATTTATTTTAACGATTCTTCAGGTGGCGTGGAATGGTGAGTTAACAGGGGCGCTTTTTGCTGTTTGGTGAAAGGTGTTTGTCAAACCAAAATTTAGTTTTAAAATCGTAACCGGCTTTATGATAATCAGGCACGTAACTACATGGGGGCCAAGGGGAGCAAGGTCTCTGACGTTGCTAGGACCCCTCCAGGAAAAGGCGGACTTTGATTATTTATTAAAGTTTTATGAGCCGGTTGCGTTCTGGAATTAATCTCTTAACAAAATAGGAAATTAAAGTTAATTTAAAGTTTATTTTATAAAATCCATGTGGGAATTTTTGGTTTGTCTAATATACCAAGTTCATTTTATACATGGTGTAATAAGTCGATTCAAGCTTACTTGCTTATATAAAAAAAATAATAGTAAAAGGCTTTTATGGTATTAAAGTTAAGAAAAGACATACCCAATAATTTTAAACAAGAAAAGCTTAAAAAAATAATAGCAGACATGAACTCATAATTAAAAATAGAACAAAGATGTACAATATGCTAACAAAAAACAAAGTTAATAAGAGAAAAAATTGTTCAAGTAAAATAAATATTACTGAAGAAGACACTGATTAGTTCCGAAAGCTATAAACTAAAATTCGAGAGGCGCTAAAATGGTGGTTCCCACCTTATCGAGACTGGTCCCCACAAAGGTAAACTCGTAACGTAACCAAAACGAGAAATGATTTAACTTGGAACGAAATACGGAAAGCCGATAGTATTATTAGCACGTTGAATTTTTTGGTTTCTGAAGCATTGGCATTACTTAAGTTAAACCATGTGATGATTTTCACAAGCCTTGATTTGTAAAACCATTCTATATCGCCTTTTGATTAGGGTTTAAAAACTTGTTCGAGCAATTTATCCAATAATAATTGGCCCCTTTACCTCTTAAGCCTGCTCATGTAAAATATTTGGGCTCCTTACTTAGCCTATTTATATTCTATTAATAAAGGACAGAAGGATGAGTATTGCAACTATGTTAAAAGAAATAAATTGGCTTTCAGTTCAGAATTATATTCAGTACATGACTGATATTTATTTATAAAATAAAAATGACAGTACCATCGCATCAGATCTATTAGAAAAAAATCAATATAATTCGCAATATCACAACTATAATACAAGAACTCAATCTGACTTTCATGCACGGCAAGCCATCACTAAAAGTTCCCAAAATACAATTTTTATTAAAGGTTTAAAAATTTAATAAAATGCCTACAGAAATTAAAAAAAAAAAACCATAAATGTATTCAAAAGTAACCTTAAACAATACTTGATAAACAGAACGGATATTATTTCTTGTGATAATACTCTTAAAACCTGCCCTTTTTAGGTATTTTCCTTAATTTATTGTTATTTTACCCCTCGCTTTATTCGCATCTATTATAGATTATTTCTTTTGAGATCATGTACTTTATTTTAAAAAATTACTTTAATACTTCTTACTATGTTTAAAATATTAATAGTTTTGCGACGATAGGTTATAGCTACTTATGGCCACAAAACTATTTTTGTGTTAAAGTAGAGAGCAATGTAATTTACGGGTCTAGGACGTTTCGCCGGCGCCGTTTCGCCGTCGCCGTTTCGCCGTCGAGCCAGTTCGCCGTCGAGCCAGTTCGCCGGCGGCCGTTTCGCCGGCAGCCGTTTTGCCGGCAGCCGTTTTGCCGGCAGCCGTTTTGCCGTTATTTGACTTTTATTATGTAATCGAGTGCTATTAAGTGTGTGTGAGAATTTTCCGATAAATTTGTGGTGCAAATATTATTTTTTTTTGTTTTCAGAATTTTCTGATTTTTGGGGCCCCCGGATCGACTTTCTGGATCTTCTACTCACGTTCCGTAGGCTTTTTTGTATATTTAGATTGCAAATAAGTTTTGAAATTTTTTTTTCAGCATGTCCGTAGGGCTCTCCCTCCCCTGCCCCCTACACGCAACTCATTGATAAAAGAGCTTTTCTTTCCTCCCTCTGTTTAGGTTACCCCTCTCCTATATGGTTTATTTTATTTCAGAGTGGTTTCATATTAATTTATAAGTTTATTTCGCCTTCAGTTAAGAAACACTTTTTAATTTAAAAAATATATAATCCAATATAAGTATAAACTATAATATTTACATATCATAATTATATGCAAGTCCCCTCAAATATTCTAAAATATTTGCTTCGTATTGAATCCTCGTACAATCCTTGAGATTCGCTCATCCGCATTCCTGTATTTTCTCAATTTCAAAGGTGGAACATTACCAGTCACTAACTGTTTATAGTAAACATACTCTTTGCGCTTTAGGGAGACCGTCGATGAATTTCCATATTGTTGAATGGTCAAATCCTAGCTCTATTTAAAGCCTTCTTTGCTGCTATGTGTAGCTTATGCATAATTATTTGTTTAAAATCTTATAATAGGTACTTTAATGACAGGTAAACACTAAATGCCAAAACAAGGTAATTAGGTCTCATATCAGTATATTTGTTTCATATGTTTCTTTAAAGTAGTTAAGATTTATAAAAATCCAAAATACCTATCCAAAAGAAAACTATTATTAAGATCAGATTTATTACGAAAAAAATAAGAAATTAAAACTCAAATATGGAATTTTTTTAATTAGTAAATGATATTGACAGAAGCTCTTTCTCAAATTTAACATGACAATTTTCAATTACTGATGCAAAAAAAATCGAAGGCGAAACGGCCGCCGGCGAAACGGCGACGGCGAAACGGCGATGGCGAAACGGCGACGGCGAAACGTCCCATCCCCATAATTTACAAAGGCCTTCTTTCAACATAAATATAAATGACAACTTTATAATTAAAATAAAAAACACAACAAAATACCTCGGTATCATAATTGATCCAAATTTGAAATGGGCATTCTATCCTACCTCTCTTTTATATAATAAAAAAGTGCTTTGTACAAGAACATTATATTATTTGTCTTGCTGTACCTTTATTTATGGAAAGCCTGAATTGAGATACATTACAAATTATTTGCAATAAATATCAAAAGAAGTATATATTTTTAAATAATTTGACATGTAAGAGCCAGTCACATATCACAGTTGACATCTTGATACTTGACAGGCATAGCCAAGCATTATTCTGATTTTTTTTGCCAAATAAAATGGCCGGTTAATTATTCTATGGGGTTGCGACAGAGAACCAGTAAATTTGATGAAGGTGTTTATTGTGGCTAGGGGCGAAATAGTAGTACGCTTAATAGCACCACAACAAAAAAGTCAATTTTAAGAAACTGCTTAAATATTTTTCATAAATTGGAAGGCTTGGCGACTAATTTCGAATGAAAATAGCCTCCAAAATGGCTATGGTTGCCAAGTATGAAGGTCGCAACCCGCCTTAGAAATTTCACTTTTACTATCAACAGGTGTTGTTTGACAGGTCGTTACAGAATGTTTGCAATTTATGGAATGCAAAGAATGTTAGGAATTTTGGCGTTAGAAATTATTGGAATTCCCAAAATTGTCACGTACGGAATGCATAGGCGGATTTTAAGCATATTGCAATCAGAACTTTCGTTCTAGAGTTATCGTGCCGGCATACATGCACACAGACGACCAGACAATTTTTTTTTTTGCATTTTCGGACTCCAAAAGATCAGAAGCATGAAAAAAAATTTAAAAAATGGGGGTTAGAAAAATTTTTCGTCTGCACGAATGCAATACTGAGGCTCCATAGGAAGGGCATCAGTAATACATGGCTTTCATTTAAAGTATATCCAGATATAATCTACAGGCACTAATAACCCAAGAACCTACCAAAAAAGATTAAAACAATTTTAAACGCCACTACCTTTATATTATTGGTCACTGTATACAAACATCCCATCTATATGTTTATAAAAATATGCTAGCTCGTTTAAGAAGACGAGCACAACACTTCTAAAATATCTACTTGAACACCCTGTTACATTTTACCTATCCCTTTTATATGTAAGCAAGTTAGCTTAAATTGACCACAGAAACTCTGGTTAAATTTACTGTACATGTTTTTGTTACATCCTATACATTATTCACAGTTTTTATTTGTTCATTTATGTAAGTTAGATTTTATTAATTATTAAGTCAAATAATTATTTAGTTGCCAGCTAATCACACTCAAGACGACTCAAATCGTTCTGCCTGGAGGAGCGCTGACGACGGTCCGCTACTACCGCCTCAGTTCCCCGCACTCCCTGCTCTTGACTGCCGATGTTCTTTACCGTACTATAATTAACAAAAATTGATTTATCTACTGAAATGTACATTAATAACTTTGTAATCATTATTTTTAAAAAAATTTGGTATTTGTGCCTTTTAGAGTCAACATTTCTTTTACTTTTTTAAAGATTCTAATTCACATTAACAGGCCCAACTAACCTAACCCCCCCCTTTAGTACTGTATTGATTGGCATTATTATAAGTAAAAATCTAAAGAATTCTCTAAAATAATAAAAGTTATAAACAATACCAAACAATTAGGTTATTACTCCAATCAATGGCTTACACTGAACTAAAGAATTATTCTAGTTAAAATGTTGATAATTCTTGAAAATATAACTCAAGGAAGATTTGAGTAAGGGCTACTGCCCGCGACTCTGGCTAAAAGGCCGCTCTAGTAGAGACCCTATGTAGTAAAGTTTTGTGCAGCGATTTGTGTGTCAGTGTCTTTATTTATTTTAACAAGTTTTTTAAGTGTATTGTATGGTTTTGTTTTGAGAAACATAATTATCAATTTAAATGCCAATTTTTCCATTATCTATCCAAATTTGATTACTAAATAAATATCATGTATAGTTTAATTTTTTATTTATATAATTTGTTAATAAGTCCCAAATATGGATGTGTTTATATATTCTTGTGGGAAGGTCGCGCTCTCTTTGGATTCTGTTACATTCGGACAGTTTGTTTTTTGGGCCAAAAACAAGACCTGTAACATTAACTTTAATTTCAGGGAGTAAAAATTGACATTTTACTTTATTATTTAGCAGTTTTTACAGAAACAATAACTCATGGTAATTTCTTCGATACTATAATTTGATTAACTTAAAATCGTTTCTTATTATTTTGTAAAAGATATGTTCAGGCGAATGTCCAAATTTTATATATAGCTGATAGGCAATGCTTTTATTTTGGACAGTCTCAAGAAGTTTCTTCAAGTTTAATGTCACAGGGTCCCATATAATTGCTTCCAATTCCAGCCTACTTCGTATTATATAATTGTTGTCAATTCCAGCCTACTTCGTATTAAAGAAGAATAAAGTATTTTAATTGTGTCTATATTTTTGAAGTCATATATGTAGTGTTTTTTTTTTATGAAAACCAAGCATTTTTTAAAATTATGTACAATTTGCTTAATATGTTCATTAAAATTTAATGAACTTTAAAATATCACCGCAAGATCAGTTATTTTCGTTTTCCTTTTTAAGAAATTAACCAAATTGATCACGTACTCATCACAACTATTTGACAATAAAAGATGTAAGGAAATTTAGAGGAGCATGTGCAGATTCCGATCATTACATGGTCACTACTACCTTAAAACAAAAATGAAAAGAGCTAAAAAAATTAACATAATGCAACACAAATGGGATGTAGATCAACTACACAACGAAAAAGTAAAAAATAAATATGCAGAGAAAGTAAAATCAATATTAGGCAGTAAACGTGAAAAAAATTAAACAGCAGCAAAATTGAAAGTCCTTAGAGAAAACATAGAAGTAGCAGCAGAAGAAAACATTGGGGTTGTACAGATAAAAGTAAGAAAAAAATGATACAATGAAAAATGCAGTGAAGCAACAAAAAAAAGGTACAATCAAGAATAAAGTGGTGGAGAACAAATAAAATAGAAGATAAAATGACCTATGAAGAAGTGGGAAAACAAACCAAAAAACTAATAAGAACAAGTGAAAGAGGGTGGATAGAAAATAAAATAAAAATAATTGAACACGAAGGAAGTAAGAAAAACACAAAAGACTTTTACGATAAAATTAAAGAACAGAACAAAATCCACAAAGGCAACACAAAGGGAATAAAAAATAAAAAAGGAGCAGTGATACTGAAAGATGAAGATGATGAATACAAACAGGTGCGGATAGATTATTTTAAAGATCTCTTAATCGATCCGGAGATAGAAGAATCTAAGATGATAGAGGAAGAGGAAATAGAAGAAAGAAACATAATTCCTAACCCAACAAGAGAAGAGATAGGAAGGGTCATTGCGAAAAATGACAAATCACCAGGAAAAGATGGAATTAACATCGAATTCATTAAATATGGAGGCAAAGAATTGAAAGAAAGACTATTATCAAAAAATAAAGAGAGAAAAAATGCCGAGAGAGTGGGAAATAGGAGAGGTGATAACAATCCATAAAAAAGGTGACTTACAAATATGTCAAAATTACAAAGGAATAACACTTCTTAATACAGCTTACAAAATTATTTCGGCAATAATACAAAGACGGCTAGTGCAAACAAGAAAAAGGGTGATAGGATAGTACCAATGTGGATTCACAAAGGGGAAGTCAACTATGGATGCAATTAATGCAATAAAGCAAATAATGGAAAAGGTGTATTAACACAAAATATAATTAGGAATGCTTTTTATTGATTTAAAACAAACCTTTCACTCAATAAAAAGAACAAAACTGCAGTTGGCCCTTCAAAAGTTAGGAATACCTGTAAAGTTAAGGCGGTTAATAAAACTGACGATACAAGAAACAGATATTAACATTAGAAAACAAAAAGAAGCGACAGAAGAATTTATAGTAATTAAAGAAAAAAGTAGGGAAATTTGCTTTCAGCTACTCTGGTCAACCTCTCATTAGAGTATGTGAGGCGGTAAATTAATAAAGGAACACTGAAAACAGGGGAGGACAAGTCATTGCATATGCAGATGATATATTAGTAATTTCAAAACAAGAAAAATCAGAGTAAACATCTTGAACGAAATTATAAAAGAAGGCAAAATTATGGGACTAGAGCTAAACCAAAAATAAAAAACAAAAATCATGAGATAAGGTATCAAAGTAGCATTAAAAAGCATTAAAATAAAAAAAAAGTGAATTCAAAGAAGTGCAAAAATTTAAATACTTGGAAATCGCCATAGCTAAAACTAGAGACAAAAAAACTGGAAATATCAGAAAAAATTGTCACTACAAATAAAGCCTTTTACGAAAATAAAAAAATTACTTAAAAGCAAATTACTTACAAAAAACACAAAAATAAAAATATACAACACAATAATCAGACCACTTCTACTGTACGCAGCAGAAACAATGAGTATGACAAAAAAAAATAAGATCTAAGGATTATGGAAAAAACAATTATGAGAGCAATATTAGGACCAATAAAAATCACAAAAAAAGAATATAAAATTGGAACAAATAAGGAAATTAAACAAGAGCTAGAAGAAGATATAATAACAAAAATTAAACAATCCAGAGCTAGATGGTTTGTACACTTTTGGAGAGCAGGAAGTGGAACATTGGTTCATTCAATGTTACAATAGGACCCCAAAGTTAGAAGGAGACGTAGAAGACTTACATCAGGATGGCTGAAGAAACTAAAAGATGAACGACGCAAGGCAGGAGTAAATAATTGGCAAGAAAAAGTACAGGATATTGAAAAATGGAGGAATATTGTAAAGAGTATTATTTACGAGAATGGGATTGATTCACCCAAAACATGGACCTAGAAAGTGAACAGCGATTTAGCCCCACTAGGGGCGTTTTTTGGCCACTTTTTATATATTTATAAGCATACATTATTTATAATTTATCTGTGTTTAACTATATTTTTTACTTATGTAAGCATTTATTAACATTAAGGTTAAGTTTGTATTTATTGTTCAATTTTATAATGTATTAAGTTCTTGTTGTAATTGATCATGATCATTCTGATAATATTTTTTTTTATATTTTACAATCATCATGTTATTCAAAAAATCCTCTATAAGAAGCAAAAACAGCAGAGGGCCAAGGTTTGATCCCTGCGGAACTCCTGACTTTGCCAAAAATTATCTGGAATATTTTCCTTGTCAGTACATATCCAGAGAATAGCTTGATGAAAGGATTATTAAATGAATACGTTATAGTTTACGCAATAAGATAGCGTAATCAACTTTTTCAAAGACTTTGGTAAAGTCTGTATACACTACATCCATCTGCCTGCCTTGATGGGTGGCCATTGAGGAAATTTTCACTAGTAAT
This sequence comes from Psylliodes chrysocephalus, assembly GCA_927349885.1. Classification (NCBI taxonomy): domain Eukaryota; kingdom Metazoa; phylum Arthropoda; class Insecta; order Coleoptera; family Chrysomelidae; genus Psylliodes; species Psylliodes chrysocephalus. The sequence continues at coordinate 65,312,700 of OV651816.1, forward strand.
ACCACTAGAGGTCAAAAAATTTCCTGATATTAATTTGACCTCGCGTGGTATTCGGTAAGAAAATTCCACGTCGAATTATGGTTGAAAATTAAATATTTTTAAAATTTATTTTTCGTTTCTCAACAATGCAAATTATTTTCTCCAAGTCACCAGTGAAACATAAAAGGTGTTGTCGCCTTGATTGTTGAGTTGTCATGGTAACTAAGTGAGACCCTAACCTCGAATATAATTTCAGTTTTGAAGTTGTCAAGCAACCCGACGTAAAAAAATGTTTCGCTGCAATTATTTAGGCCTTCAAATTGCTTATTTCTACTCATTGTAGTTGCATGGGAATACCATTTGAAAATAGAAAATAGTGTATTCTTTAATTTTACGTAAGTTTTGAATAACTACAAGTGGTAGAAAATTGTTTTTCTGCGTTTTTATTAACATGCGTTATGAGCGCTTTAAAATGGTATGAAATTCATAACCAGCGTCAGCAAGCATCAATCGTAGGAGGCTGTGATCATTGTATTTTGACAGTTCAAAACATTAAATAACTCACGTTTTGTTGCGATAAAGAATATTGCACAGCAAGTAAAACCAACAAAAGTACCTATTTGTTTAAAAATGAATCGATTTGAAAACCATACGCTATGCAAAATATGCGTGAAATTGTCTGATGTAATGATCAATCATTGCACCATGACTTACTTACTCGGATTAATAGAGGATTGTGGCTCCAACTTGAAAAACGAAAATTTGTTCCGAATTGTCCACGAATATTTGCACCTAAACTACGCAAAATTCAAAGTGCTGAATGGGAAAAAGGTGAATAAATTAGTGTCTAATTATTATATATATATTTTATTAGACATAGACACATAATTCAAAGCATCCAAAGTCCTGCATTTTCGCCATTAAGAAGAAAAGAAGTGGCCGAAGAATATAGAAAACACCTTAGCATTGTAACTAAAATGTATCAAAACTAAACCTATTATGTGAACAAATAAAAACCAGTCTGTCAAAAATGGTCTGTTATTGTAAATGTCAAAAAATTTCCAGTATAATTCGCTGTTGGGTACCCCACGAGAAAAAAATTTCCACTAAAATACCTCCGTTGCCATGGTGATCTGTCAAAAACACGTATTTTGATTGGTTCAAAATTACAGGTGTGGAATTTTCAAAAAAACATACCAAGTTTGTGTAATGAATCTATGATGGAAAACATGCTGAGACTGTGATATGGCTTCTATAGAAACCAAATCAGTATGACTTTTTTTAAAAAACTGGTGTTAGTTTTGCTTCCTTTAGCCGTTCAGAAAAATGGATTTTTTCAATGAAGTTTGGAAAATGACCATTTGCGGATAGAGCAAATATTCTTTATATGCCTTAATTACCTAACAAGGTTTATTTCACTACTAACGTTATATGTGAGAACAAAAGAATATCATACTTTTTTGTGTTACTTCCGTACAGGTATACATGCTCTAATCTTATATACTATCGAATTTCATTAATTAGTATATAAATTTAATTTATGTTCTCAATGGTAAATACTGAGAGATTGGTTTTCTTTCACAATTTAGGTATCTAATTTTATCTTTTCTGACAATAAAACCAATTTCTTACAATTCTAAAAATTACTGTCTTTCAATAAATGTCTCTCTTCGTGATACTAAATGAAAACGAATTATGAAAATTTTCATTAATCCTTTCCTCTCCAACGAAAATATATTTAATTACGACTGAAAAAAATGTAATTTATGTCCCGACGACAGTCGAGTGTCGACTGTTTTTTTCGAATGCGACCTCAGCCCGATAAAATCTAGATCCATTCTCTTGCGGTAACGAGACATTAACTTTTTAATATCATTTCCATGAAAATGGAAATGGAAGGAAAGAAAGCTGCTCCACATTCCGCCCCTGAATTGCAATGGATACCGTCAGTAGCGTCGACCTAAACTAAATAAGAGAAGTTAATATTTAAATTCATCCATTAAAAAAAGGCTTTTTAGTACAGGAACATATTTTGTTTTGGTTGCTAAGCTAAAAACTGAAACTAACAGTACTGACCAACAATATTTTTGTGATCATTTCTCTTATTTAGTAAAATCAATTGATTTTATGCAAATTACAATAAAATTGTTATTCTTCTCCAAGAATAAGAAAAAAATGGAATACAGTAACAGTTTTGCCATCGTGATTTTCTTATTTATTTATTCATTTATTGTTATACTGCTCGAGAGACAATTCCAATTACAAAGTAGGACATTAAGGCAAACATAAATATGTTAGAATAGGTAAATATTGTACAAAAAATATCAGACTTATTGCTATAAATATTAAGATGAAATATGACAAAGGTAACACAGACTAAGTTGCACAATGTACACATAATATAAAGGCAAATAAATGTAAAGGCGATGACTTTATTGATTTTGGCTAATGAAAGATAGAACATAGCAAGTTGTCATAACAATTGTTCGCAATTAATTTTGTTATATTCCAATTTGTGTAGAAAAATTACCAAATAACAATCTCGCCTTATCTGACGATCAATAATTGTATGAGATATGTAGATATTGATGAGATGTACGTACCTTGAAGAAGATTCTGATGAGTCCCGATTAGTTCAGTATTGGAGATTCCAGATAATGGAAATGTACTCAAGCTGAGACTGAACTGATGAAAAATAAAGCATTTTGAGGGTTTCTGTATCTGAAAACTTACACCTACTACAAATTCATACATTTTGGATGATGAGTACTATGATTTATTATTCATGTTCGACATTTTGTCATTTTATATAAAAAAGGCTCTATATTCTCAAGTTATCTATAACCAAAAAATATATTTTATAATATCAGGCTTTACTAAATATTTGTACTAAATTGAAACTGACTGTAATTTAAATTCTAACATTGTGCCTTGCACATAACAAACTTGCCACTTGAAGCTTAATATTTTAAAATCACTAGCTAACCGAGAATGAGGGTCAGATAGACAGAGTATGCTTTCACTTTATAGAACAATAATTAGATCAAAGCTAGACTATGATGCTGCAGCCTATTCTTCTACCAAGGAATCTCTTTTAAAATCCCTAGATGTAATTTACAACATCGCACTTCGTTTTATATTGGGAGCCTTTAGATCAACTTCAGTAGAAAGCATGTATTGTGAAGCATCTCTTATTGATAGATTAATTTATTTGAGATTTACATATGCAGTAAAATGAAATGAAAAACCCAAAAATTAATACCTTGTTCAGCTCCTTTGATAAACGTACAACAAACAGACAAATAATAATCCAAAACCTGAAAAGACTTAAAGAAAAATATACAGGCTATACAGAAATGTATGTTATGGTATGTTGGGAATGGGGTGTTAATACACTGCGACCTAAAAGATCTATTGTGTCCCCTTCTGTCGCTAATGCACCAAGAAAATGTCTCGATGCCTATAACGACCCTTCCAATCCTATTTCCTCAAGGAAGTGTGGGATTTGAAGTGGCTTCAAGTTAGATAAATCTCCCTTTTCTATTTGATATCCTCCTAGATATAGTGCTACACATTCAGTTAGGATGTGAATGAAGGTTCTGTCCTCCTTCTCACAAAATTTGCACTCACTATCCTCTACTACTTTTAGTTTACTTAGATGTTTTTTTTTTGTCGGCAATGCCCGGTAAGGATCCCTGTTCTTGCTCAGGCAGATGCAGGCTTCCGATATTTTTCGATTATGTTCACCCAGAAATATCTTGGCCTGTCTCAGCCCCAAGAGATTGTTCCAATTATCGGTTCTTCTACTACCCAATTCTTTTTTTGAGCTGATTACGTAAGAGCTCAGCGCTTTTATGGCTGCTTGACTATCGGACATGATGATAATCTCTTATCTATGATAGTTTCTCTTGATGTTAAACTGGATACACTTCTCGATGGCGTGAATTTCTGCCTGGAAGATGCTTGGGTATTTTCCCAAGCTTTCAGAGTGCTTGGTTCTCCGCCCATACACTCCTATTCCAGTTCATTCGATGGTTTTGAAACTATTCGTATACCACTGAATAGCATGCCTTTGAGCTGTAAGCTCGATGGATTCTTGGCTCCATTCTTTCTTGCTGCCCAGCTCTGTGGTTTTGAAGTTTTTCTCAAAAATGTACCTCTTTAGCATTTTATTTTGGGTCATGTCCCAGGTATCTTTAGTCCACAAGTAGACTTTCGTCTGATTACTTCTTTCCTGATCATTCTTTACAGAAATGTATGCAGAAATGTATACAGATGCATCTAAATCAAATGGTGAAGTAGGAGCGGCAATTATGGGATCTAATTTACCTGAAAAATATACTTTTCCATAGTCGTGCAGTATTTATTCAGCAGAATTATATGCTATGTACCATGCCCTACTACTGGTCAATTCTTCCAAACTCGAAGACATCATCATATTGATTCCCTTAGCTCTCTATACACAATACAGTATATATGTATATCCAAACAACTCTCTGGCAATTAAACAAGAATAACATAAAGCTCAAGATAAGAACAAGATTATAGTTTTTATTTGGATTCCATCAAATATAGGAATATATGGAAATGAAGAAGCTGATAGAAATGCTCTGAAGCAATAAATTCGACAGATTCAATAGAGACCCGATAAATGCTGTTCTATGACATTAAAAACTTTATAAAAGTAAAAGTGTATAGTGCCTGGCAAACTCGATGGCAAACCTCAACGGATAAGTTGTTTGTGAAACCGTGGCTAAAGTTACCTCGTGATAGAAAACCGGTTACTATAACGCGTCTAAGACTCTAAGAATCTAACCGTAAAACACTTTATAAATGAATGTCCCCAATTTATTCAAGAAAGAAACAACCACAATATGTCTAAGACTCTCGATCAAGTTCTTGGTTTGAATTGTTCGTTCAAAAATATTATTTCATACTTAAAAGCAACTTACATTGTAAATATATAATATGATGTATACACTGCCTCTCGCTAATAACCATTGAGGTTGATGCGATTTGTTTAATAAAAAAAAATAAATAAATCATAATGGTTTCATTACAATATTCGCCAAACAGCGCTTGTATACTTATAATTATTGGAATTAAGATATTTCTTTATAACTAAAATATGTCAAAACACAATTAAAAACAATTTTTTCTATAACAATTAAAAAGAGAAATACCTGGAAAATTAAATAATTATATATAAGACGCAACATTTATAAACTAAATCATTTATTATTATATTCATTAAAATTCATAGTCTGACAAACTATATCTTGTGGTTTAAAATCAAGATACGGTTATATCGCGAATATATGCTTTAGGGGTTGAATTAAAATTTGAGAGCTGCGACTTACATTTGGATAACAGCAACTTTGTTGAAATTCATATCAAACCGTTATTTTCATTTATTAATGATATAAAATGCTTTGTATAATTATAAACGTATTGTCTAGTTAGTATTAAAAAATCAAATTTTGATCACAATGAATAGTATTATACCCATTGATATTTACATCATGGAGGTTGGCAGGAGGCGCTATATACAGGGTGTTAAAAAAAAAGTGTCACAAAATAAAACGGGGGGTAGTATGGGCCAAAATATGCAGAAAAGTCTTAATAAACATATGTCCGCAAATGAATGGTTTCAGAGATACGGAGTGTTTTGTGTTTTGTATCATTTTTTGATTATCTTTTTTCATTCTCAAAAACTTGCTTTTCTTATCGGAGTCTACTGATGTTTTTTCATAGATACTATTTGCAGTTATTATTTTGTTGTGGGTGAATAATTTTATAAATTTTCGTTATGCCTGTTTACACTAATATTGAATTAGCTGACATGCATTTTATGTACGGTCGTGCAAATGGCAATGCATTGAAATGGAGGACACTTTTTTTTTAACACCCTGTATACTTCCACTGCTTCAAGCTTACCGAGAGATATAACTGCATTAAGCCCTATAAAGTTATAACAGAACAAACAGAAGAATAGAAAGTGGCAAGTACGATACCTAACTACATCGACGGTTTCAGAACAAAATAAGACACAGAATATGGAATATACTCCAGATCCTTTAACCTTTACATAAAATAGGCTGTGAGCAATAGTGCCAGTGTAGTTCAAACCGAACTCACGGGGATTCTTATAGAAGGAAAAAGATACCAGAAAAAAAAGCACTGGAGGGAACATGCTCATTTATACAGATAACCAAAAAGAACTACTTACTCTGGATATATCATCACGACTTTAGTTAGAGTTAGTACTAGAATGTCATAAAGCTTTGGTCAAGGTATCTATGAACAATCTTGTCACCTTAAGATGGATAAAAGGTCACGGCACATCGAAAGATAACCGTCTTGCTGATTTACTAGCCAAGAAGGCAGCCAACCAAATTCTTTTTGAACTTTGCCTTTTTATTGAACTAACAACATCGGACAAACCTAATTAAAGAATATTCTTTTGTAAAATGTAAGTAAAGAAGGAATGACACAAGAAGCTGCAGAGTTACCAGAGACGTATCCTATCAACACTAAAGCAAACAAATACTTGACTATGACAAGATAGATTCTGCGCCTGTTCACAGGAATTCTAACTGATCATTGCCAATTACGAAAGCATCCTCATTTCATGGGGCTATCAGAATCCGCACACTACAGGGGATGCAAACAAGATTATGAGACCATCGAGCATATACTCTACGATTACCCCAAGATCTCACTTAAGAGAATATTTCTGTAAGGCTAACACCAGCCGATATAAGAGAAGCACCTCTTGTCGACGTTGTCATTAGATAACGAGCTAGGAGGTTCCTATGGAGGATGCACAATGGACTTAGTGAGTATCGTGGAGGTAACCCACCATTCACACGTTACAGAAAATATTACGATATTTACTTTTCATGGCAAGTTTTTTAACCTTAAATTGGAACTATTTCATATTTACAATAACTTATTTCTATTTGTAAAAGAAAAATTGACTGGCGCTATTTACAAATAAGATAAATTTCACTCAGAAGAGATTTCTAAGTGTAACGTATTCTTTAAGGTTTAATTAATATAACTCTCACTCACAAATTTTAGGAACATAGTTCATTACTTTTCTAACATAAATTTTTTTGGCAGGTTTCAGGATTATTTTGCCTTCCATTCAAAAAGTTGTCTTGGTAACATCAAAATCCATCTTTACATCCGTGAAAATTTGGGATCTTGCAAATGAAATTACTGATTACGTCACAATTAAATGAATAAGAAGAGAATGTAACTAATCTCCAAATATTTTGCTCATCAAAAGTTTAACTTGGATTCCAAGAATAGATATCAAGCAGATGGTAATGTTAATTTTGTGAATTCTAATTTTGACAAATCAGGACTATAAGGTGGGTGTTAAAGTGTTTTCCAATGCATTATACATAAGTTTTCCTATGTTAATGCAGCTGTGTGTGGCCGAGCGTTGCCATGAAATAGAATCGCACTTTGAATAGGCATGTCTTGTTTTTTTTGCCGATATGCAAGTTTCACTGCATCCAGCAGTTGGCATTAGTACTCAGCGTTAATTGTATGCCATTCGTGCAGAAAATTAAGCAGTAGTACACCTCTGGAATCTCAGAAAACTGTTTCAAGAACTTTCCCTGCAGAAAGACGGGTCTTGGCTTTCCGTGATGCTGGCTCTCCAGGTTTTCGCCACTCCATGCTTGCCCGCTTTCACTCCAGGGTATAATAATGCACACATGTCTCATCACAGGTTACAATATGTTTCAACCAGTCATACCACTCTGCTCGATATCGTGCCAACAGCCTTTCCCATACAGCAAGACAGTTTGCTTTGTGTTCTTCCGTCAAAAGGCGAGGAACCCATCTTGTACACACTTTTCGGTAACCCACATCATCGGAAATTATTAATTACGCACTCCTGTGTGATATTCCGAGGTGCTCAGCAATTTTCAGGACTGTAAGGTGGCGGTCGCCTTCAATCAATTCACGAATTGTACGAATATTCGCCACATTGATGCTTGTCCTGGGTCGGCGTGCATGAGTTTTCCACTGCCTCTCGGCAGTCTGAAAATTTTTTGTGCCAGTCGTAGACATGGTTCTTTGAAAGTGTTTCATTACCAAACTGTGCAAAATTTCGGAAGGTTTTACGCCCTCCCGCGTCAAAAATTTGATAATAACGATGCACCTTCTGCTCAGACATGATGCTAATAACAGCTGATCGCCGCGAGTTAAACAGAAAATTTCTGTTCTTATTTGATTCACCTCGAACATATGAAATTGCAACATAATGAGGGAGAGTGTTCTGTATCTATAACATGTGGAGAAGATAGGCACCTCCTAGCTCGTGAGCCAGCCTACAGATTTAATATAGTTGACAACGTCGCCAGGAGGTGCTTCTCTTATATCGGCCGGTGTTAGCCAATACTCGCCGAACACAAATCTTCTAATAAATAAGAGCGTTGAGCAATCATAAAGGATATGCTCGATGGTCTCATCTTCTTGTTTGCATTCTCTGCAGAGTGCGGATTCTGACAGCCCCATGATATGGAGATGCTTTCGTACTTGGCAATGATCAGTCAGAATGCTTGTGGCTAGGCGCAGATTCTGTCTAGTCATAGTCAAGTATTTGTTTGCTGCAGTGTTGTCAGGATAACTTAAGAGCTCCCTGGCAACTCTACAGTTTCTTGTTTTATCCCACCTTTCCTTGAATTTCACAATGGAATGTTCTTTGATTAGGTCTGTCACTGCCGATTTTGTCAGGCCAATAGAAGGGCCAGGTCCAAAAAGTGTTTGGTTGGCTGCTTTCTTGGCTAGTGAATCAGCAAGACGGTTACCTTTCGATGTAACGTGACCTTTAATCCATCTTAAGGTGACCACGTTGTTGATGGATACTTCGGCCAAAGCTTCGTGACATTCTAGTACTAACCCTAAATAAACTCGTGGTCTGTTTAGGGTGAGTAGTGCTTATCTGCTATCTGTATAGATGAGCATGTTCCTTCCAGTAATATTGTTTCTGGTTATTTCTTTTGCTGCTATGAGACTCTCCGTTAGCTTTGTTTAAACAATACTGGCACTATTGCTCACAGCCCATTTTTTGTTTAGGTTTAAGAATCTGGAGTATGTTCCACATCCTGAGCCTTGTGTTGTTTTAGAACCGTCAGTGTAAATGTGAATCGTACCTGCCACTTCTGGCTCTTCTATTTGTTTTATTATAACTTTATATGGCTTATGGAAGTTATATCTCGGTGTCCATGTTCTCTTGAAGCAGTGGGAGCGTATCGAGCGCCTCCTGCCAAAAGCGACGTCTCGCCTCACCAGATCCTACATCAGGTTCTATTCCAACCGTGGGAGGGTGTTATAGTTTAAACTCCAAAACAATTACATAAAAATTACGACGTTTCCATGGTTACGAAAGACAAAGTAATGTCGGTACGAACTAACCTGTCCACCAACCCATAAAAATAGGAAAAGTATTGCCAATTACTCCAAAATACAAATCTGAGATTGGAGACCAGATCTTTACGTTGTGGAGTCCTAGGAATCAAAACATGTTTTTAAAATTGTCCGATTGTACGTATGTGGGTGACATTTTTTGTTAACACGGTAAAGCCCAAACTGTCTGGCATATTTTGATGAAATTTGGAACATAGGCTTTTTAGAGGCTCCTGAAGAGCTGATGATATTTTTGAAATAATCCGAGAAACTACATAGGTACTTTAAGGCGGTTGTTTTTCTAATGAAATTGGAGAAGAAAATTATTCTGTTAAAAGTTTTGATGTTGTCACTATCTATAATTTTGGTTGTAAACACGTTGTCTCTGAAATTGACCGTATTGAAGATATATTTTACGAATAATACATTTTTTTTGTTTTGACCAGGATCTAACTTTAGTGAACAGTTATGTGTTGGAACGCATCAAATAAAAATGCAAAAACAACATTTTGGATTTTAAAATAATCTTTTAAAATTTTATTTGCTACCGATTTCAAGAGGCTTTAGGTAGGGAGGTTGTTAATGTTAATATTCACAAGGTTTAAAAAATTATTTTCAAAATGTAAAACACTATACTTTTTCTACGAAATCCACTATACCAAGTACTAAAATAAAAAATCATATATTTTTTGTTTATTAAAAGTACAATAGGCGCATTTAAAATTTAATATCCAACAACTTACCTTTGTCAATAGAGACGAAAGCAAACTTTTTATTTGAATTATTTTTTATCCGAAAATTGATTGTCGTAGAAAAAAAAATAACATATGTACTTTACTTATTAAAAAATTATACTTCAACAAATTACCTAATATCGACTTGATCAATATGAAAAATCAACATTCAAAAAGAATATCGATCGTGAACAATAGCTGCGCCACTGCTCTTGTAGGGACTGAAATTCGAGACATTCCAGAAAAATTATTCGAATAATATGAGGAATAAATTAGAATTAGAAAAAAATTTAAATAGTCGTAATGAGAACGTTCGGAATGCCAGGAATGGGTCAGAACAGCTGAACGACAAAAATGGGTGTTTTAACGTTAAATTGGAACACAGAGAGAAACATTCTTGTTGTGTATTGGTTGTGTAAAAAGCTATAAAAGTCAAATAATTCTCATGGATGTGGGTCCAGTACGAGGTATGTTCAAATTGTAACATGTAAAATTTTATTCTTTTTGATATAAACTAGAGTATGAATCAGTTGTATGGAATCCATCGTAATATCTACAGTAGTGGTTTTATATACAGTTTGTCCCCCTAAGTTGGAATCATATGGAAAACTATTTTATTATTAATTTTTGGAAAAAAAGTTATTCTTTATTAAAAGTTCTGCATTATCTCAAACCTAGAATACAGTTATCAAATATCAAATTCAGTGCTATACGAGGTTTGTCAAAAAATATGAGTTTTACTCAAGAGTAAAGTACCTTTATTCTTTATACGACTGATAAAATTTGATATCTAATGGTTGTATTTTAGGTTTTAGACCATGCTTGACTTTTTATAATGAATAACCTTTTTCACAATATTATTAATAAAAAAGATTTTCATATGCCGCCAATTTACGTAGACAGTTGGTGGCATAGGAAAGCTTTTTTATTACTAAAGTTAGGAAAAAAAGTTGTTTTTTATAAAAAGTAGAGCATGGTCTAAAACCTAAAATACAACCATTAAATATCAAATTTTATCAGTCGTTTAAAGAATAAAGGTACTTCAATTTCTTTTTGAAAGAATTAATCTCATTGTAGAAGTTAAAAACGGTGTTGTTTTTACATTGAAGACTCAAATTCAGTTCGTTAAACAGTGAGAATATGTCTAGATTTAGTATAAATTGAGAATTTTTCAGGAAATATTTACCCTGGTAAGATTTTAACAAAACCCAAGCAACATTTTTAGATTTATCAAAGTATACAAGGTAACCATAAAGCCTTTTTTTAAGACACTGATAAAACTTTTGAATCCGCCAGATAGCCTTAGGGCTGCTATAAATCTGCTTTAAGAATAAAAGGGAGGATCCTATAACGGTTCTCAGAAGTATTTTTAAAACAATATGTTAAGACTAATTAGACTTAAGACAAAATCCGTAAGAGTATATTAAGAATTTTAAACCATTTTTAAATCTTTTTTAAGATAATGATAATAAGTGGGATAGGCATAAAAACTTTACAAAACTAATTAGTTTTAAAAGAATTAAATTTTAAACAGTTTTAGCTTTATTCTGTTTTATCACACTCTCTGGCAGAATGATTTTGTAAACATGTTGGGAAGACTGCCATATTAGAAATTAATTATTATATAGTTTATGTTTAATTTGTTTAGTTACACTTGTTATTTCTTTAATTTTCAAACACACTCCAAAGTACTGTTAAAAGTGGAAAAGGTGGGTCGTAATAAATGATGGGCCTTACAATATATAAAATATACGTGAAAATGGATTATTATACGGATTCTAATCTATTTACCGAAAGTTATTTAATAGAAAATAACATTGTAAATATCGAATATATAGCACTATAAAATGATTACATTTGTCTTCGATATCTTTTTCATATAATATATCACATATTTCATGGAAGTGACTGATTAACCGCCAATATAAATTCTATTGTAGATTTGTCTTTGCATGGATACTTTTCATCGTCAGAAAACCATTTTTAATTGCGCATACTACCTACTGGACTATCAGAAACAAAATATGTGTTTAATCATAAATTACTTTAGGCGAGGCGAGTTGTATAACATTACAAGTATCTTCTGTTACGTTGTAATCGTCACTCCCTTTTAATAATTACAATATTTAATTAGTTCAAATATTCCAATATATTCTAATACTTTTTGAGTGCCCCTCGTATTTGGAAATATGGATATTATGTTAATTCGGGGAAATTGTCTCTGTCTAAAAATCAATAATTACTGTCAGAGGTTGTGCGCACGCCTGGCCACCTGTTGGTGTGCAATACACCACGTTTCTCGTTTGCTTATTTCTTTTCAATTTTGAAGCGAAATAAACCGGTTGGTTTAGTGTTGTTAAGTGTTTCTGAACTAACTAAGGTAACAGAATCATTTTTTTTATAATGAATGGTAGAAATTAATTTTATTATGTGTGTATACCCTCGTGAAATTATCTTTGAGTTATTTCATTCATTAATAGCGAGATTTTCGCGTAATATAAGTTCCATGCAATGTACAAAATGGCTGCTATTAATTTTATTTTTTTTTCTCAGTTATTTAAAAAAATATCTCCATTCTTCATGTATTTTAATTTAAATACTATTGCAAATCTCTATTATTGTTGTAAACTTGAAATGTTAAATTTAAAAATGTTTAATTTAAATAGTAAGCTTTTATGGCTGACCACATGTTTTGTTTTTTAAAGCAATGGAAAGATACGGTTTTTTGTTGTAACTGACACGTTTTTTCTTTCTTAAACAAATAAGGAACTGGCCCCTGTAAGGACAGTAAGGAACTGACCCAGTAAGGAACGCCCTGATAACTAACAACTCGTAGTATATAGAAAGTCATCGTAGGCTGAGCTACATCTAGAACTGAAGAATATGTCTAGAAAGTCATCGTAGGCTGAGCTACATCTAGAACTGCCGAATATGTCTAGAAAGTCATCGTAGGCTGAGCTACAGTTAAGAGAGCGACACGGACCAGTTCGACCGTTGAAATCCGGAAACACACAAGATAAGTGTCGGCCAGGACCACACACAATTTTTTGAGTCAAAGTTCATACTAGACAATTTTAATTTAAAAAAAAATAATAACTCATTATCAGTCAAATAACGTAAACCGTAAAATTTGTTAAAATCAATAAATTTAATTTTTATTTGTTAATATCACTTATTAACTAATTTAGTTTAAATTAAAGCCGATTATTTGTTTTACAATTTAAGTTCTTTTATTTTCTTTACTTTCAACTGACAAGTTAATGGCAAATTTACTTTTATTGTAGATCTAAAGGTATGGCGCCCAAATTAATTTAATTGAATTCTTTTAAGTCTTTTTAATTAAAGACCTTGCCATTGATTTGAAGGTAAATTCTAAACAAATTCCACTGACCCATTTTGATCTGAGCTATGCCTGAGGCTTGTAAGAATTCTTATTACAAGGATTTTTACAATGAGACCCAGGTAAGGGTTAAAAAGTTAACGTATCATTTGGTGCAAAATATGTTTTTAAATCATAACATTTTAACGTAACACTTCCAATATAAATTACATTTATATACCCTAAAAGGAATTAGCTGTAGATATGTTTGACAAATTTGACATTATGTGGTTAAACGCAGTAAACTCAATCATAAATAATAAATTTACTGTCATTGGCACAATGTTGTCGTTGGTACACTGTTGTCATTGACACACTGTTATCATTGACACACTGTTGTCATTGGCACACTATTACTGTCTTTGGTTCACAAAATACGTCATTACCAAAATCGAACGATTTTAGAATTATTTGAACTTTGACCATAATTTATTTGAATATTCTTTAGGTACATGTCTGGTAGACAGGTACTATTTTACATGATATGTGGTTAAACAGCCACTGCCATATTTGAAATGGAGAATTTCCTCATTGTGTTCTATCTATACCTAAAAACGGATATTAGCTTATAAAACTAATAAAACTTTCCAGTTTCAATAAGCTCCTGCTACACTTTTTAAAGCGTTTCATTTAACAATAGAAAAACGAAAACCTCAATAAAACATTCATAAGTTCAATCAGACGGGCATAACCTAACCTCACTCTTGAGCTTCTTATTTACTCTACGAACAAGTCATTCAAAATATAAAAATTAGTTATAATATATTACCCATTTCTCTCTTTCACTGATCATTTCCAGAATATTAGGAGCCTAGGAATGTTTTTATATTGGGTAAACAATGGAACACAATGAACTTATTAAACAATGAGGAGAAGGAGAAACATATATATTTACTTTTTTTATTCTCTATGGAAATTACCACTTTTCTTTATTTTGAACAATTTATCTTTAAACGTCAACATAGTGTGATTGGGTTGAAAACCTCTAAAACAAACTTTAGTTCTTATTAAAACTATGTAGTTTTAAAAGAGCCCTATCGTTTACTAGATTAAATATATTATAAGAGTTATGCTGTAAAATTGTAGAAAATTTATCTAAAAGGTTCTGGGATCAATTTAATTTAAAGTATAATCCTAAAACACATTTTAAAACTAAGTTTTAAAAGCTATTTAAGATAACTGCCAAAAAGTATGCCTCTTTAACACCAAACACACCTTAGGAGTATCTTTAAACTAAATAGTTCTAAAATTACTAATAAATTAACCCTTACAGGACAGCGATAAAGCACAGTTTACTTTAGGATAAACTAGCTTTCTTAAATAGATTTAAAGGAATTTATAAAACCAAGTAATAAGATCAATTTATCCTGCAGTCCTATTAGCAAAAAAAAATAACTGTAATAAAATAATTATTAATTTTTATGCTTTTACAAAATCCTCATAAAACATAAATAAAACTTTATTCTCTTAAAAATGTTACTTGGGTTCTTTTCACTTCAGATACACCAAGTATATGACAAAGTTTAATATCCTATGTAATTTTAAAATATTATAGAAACTTAATTTAGTATGTTTAATTTCACTAGGGGTATTATTGCACTTATAGCTGCGGGTATTATGGTTGCAAGGTCTTCTAAATGACTGCGTATTAGGATATTTATCGCTGTACTTCTTTTCTTTATTTCTTCGTTTCTCAGGTGTTTTGGCAATTTTAAAATGGCTGCCCTTGTTACCTGTAAAAATTATACCTATACTAATATTAACTCTACTAATTTTAAATTCAATTACCTTCCTTTACAGAAATATCCATCTCGTTCTCCAAAAGAACGTACACAGTATAAAAAATATATGTATAATTTTCTAAAGCGCGGCTGTACCAATACTGAAAATAAATATAAATCAATTTAAAATATTTCACTACCTCTTGTTTGGTAATCTTGATATGGAAAAACAAATAATATTGCAGTGTTATTAAAGGCTCATTTTCATGCGACATAATAATGTCATGACAGTATGATATTTTTAGTGCTTGTTTTCATGTATTTAAATATCACGATTTTTGTATTAAATTAAAATGGTATCGATTAAAGTGATTGCGGCAGCTGCACGAGTGTTAAGTTTGATAATAAGTGAAGAAAATGAACAAAAGAAGGGAATATTAAAAAAAAAATCTGGGTAAGGCAATGGATCCAACGGAGAAACAAATTGGGTGCATGTAATACCCTTATACGAGAACTTGCTGCAGAAGATCCTTCTAGCATATTGAATTTCATGCGCATAGACCAGGCTATGTTTAATAATCTACTTGGGAAGGTTTAAACTAGTATTCAAAATAAGGATACTGTTATGCGAGACGCACTAAATTGATGCTTCAAATAACCCTTAAGTACTTGGCTACAGGAGACTCATTAGCTTCTTTTCAATATCTGTATCGAGTCCCAAAATGTTCAATAAGTATATTCCTACCTGATGTGTTGGATGCCATTGTAGTGCTTCGTACTACATATTACTCTTCTCTCTGTCATAATTACGTTGATAGATAAATGTTATAACCTTAAACCAGTCATCTCCACTTTGTCATTTCGACGTTTTATTTTTGTTATGTGAATGGCACTTTAGAATGTTTCGTGGTGGCATGAGACTCAATCCTGTTTCCTGCCAATGTCATAGAATTTCAAAGTTGATGACATTGGAAGTCACATCTGTTTTTGATTTGTGGTGTAGTAGGTGGAAAAACAATGGAGTGTGTGGTAGATAGCTGTGGAAAGAAAAAAGAAGGAGCAGAACAGCAAGAGACAAAAAACATCAACAAATTATTATTTTTTTATTTTTACATTTTTTCGAGTAACATGTTCTTGACCTTTTTAATAAAAGAATTTTAAAAAAGAAATTTTAATTATATAGTTATTTTGGTACAGAGAATACCTATATAATATTGGTGACCCCTCGATCAAAACACAAAATTGTACGAGCAACGGAACGAGAAACAGTACGAGGAATTGTACGAGCAACGGTACGAGAAACGGTACGAGCAACAGTACAAGATACCCATCGAATTTCGGCGTAGAAGATAGAAATAAGAATCTCATCAGGTCCAGGTGATCAAGTCAGAAAATCAGATAGAACAACCACATCAGCAACATCTCTACGAGATATACTTCAAGGTTTTTGTTTTTTTGCCTGCTATACCGCAGGTCAAGAGCGAAATATTGCAAGAGGTGAGTTTTGAGTTACTACTTAATGTTTTAAAGTTGCCATTTGTGTTTGACAATAAAATGCCGAATAACGAAACAGAGTCAGAGACTGGTTTTGTCGAAAATTTAAATCACATTAAATTACCTCCTTTCTGGTCATCAAAACCTGAATTATGGTTCAAAAAAATTGAAAGCCAATTTTTTATTCATAAAATTAATTCAGATAAAAGTAAATATCATCTCACTGTAGCAAACTTACCGATAGATATTTTTAGTGAAGTTATAGATGTAATTAATAATCCACCAAATTCAAACATGTATGAATCCCTAAAAGGAATAATAATTAACCGATTGACTTTATCAGAAGAGGCTCGTTTAGATAAGTTAATTTCTAGATCAGAACTAGGAGATAAACGTCCATCAAATTTCTTTAGAGAATTATTACAAATCTCTGGAGACAAAATTATTGATGAGAAATTACTAATTAAATTATGGCGGAGACGTTTACCTGCAGTTATTGATATAGCTTTAACAGCATCTGGGAAAGACGACGTGACTGAATTATTGAAACTTTCAGATAAAATTTGGGAATCTCAAAATTCAAAAATGAATATAAACGAAATTCAAGGTCCAAGTACACAAACTGACAATACATTTTTAGTTAAATTTATGACAGATTTCAACAATTCTTGTCAAACTTTATTAAAAACAATCCTTGACAAACAAATTAAATTAGAAAACGAGGTAAGCTCAATTAAGCAAGAAAACCTGTCTTCTCACAGACGAAATGATAATCAGTGTCATTCTTGTCGTCACAGATCAAAAAGTAGGAACAGATATAATAACGATTCTGACAAATTATTATGCTCATATCATAAACGTTTTAAATTGAAAGCATTTAAATGTAATGGCCCACCTTGTTTATTATATGATTCATTTAAAAATAAATCAAAAAAACGAATAAGATCAACTATGAACTGTTTGGGAGAAGGAAACATATCTTCAAAAAGACTTTTTGTTTTTGACAAAATCAATAATTTAAATTTTTTAATTGATAGTGGAGCAGAAGTCAGTGTTTTACCAAAAAATATTTTCAAAGGTAATGATAAAGATAACAATTTTTTATTAACGTCAGCATCAGGCAATAAAATTTCTACTTTTGGGAAAAAACTATTAAAAATAGATTTAGGTTTACGTAGAGAATTTCTTTTCGTTTTTATTATTGCTGATATTTGCAAACCAATATTAGGTGCTGATTTTCTAACACATTTTGGATTGCTAGTTGATTTAAAAAATAAGAGAATTTTAGATAACGAAACTTCACTAAGCTCAAAAGGTAAAATTATGAATATAGACAAAGTAGATTTTCCCAAACTTTTTATAGTTGAAAATAAATATACGGAAATTTTTAAAAAATACACTAATATATTTTCATCACCTAATTTTCATTTACCAATTAAACATAACATAGAACATCATATTATTACAGATGGACATTTACCTTACTGTAGACCAAGACGTCTAGATACACAAAAATTTAATATTGCCAAAAAAGAATTTGATAATATGATAGAATTAGGTATATGCCGTCCTTCTTCGTCATGTGTGACATCACCGTTACACATGGTGCCTAAGAAAGATACAGCCGATTGGCGTCCTTGTGGCGATTATCGTTTCTTAAACAAATTAACAATCCCTGAAAGATACCCATTATCGTTAATATCCGATGTTAACATTAAAATCCATGGATGCACCATTTTTTCTAAAATAGATTTAGTGAGAGCATATCATCAAATTCCTGTCGCAAAAGAAGACATTTTTAAGACCGCCATTACTACTCCATTTGGAGCTTTTGAATTTTTAAGAATGCCTTTTGGATTAAGAAACGCAGGAAATACGTTTCAGAGATTTATCAATGAAGTAACTAGAGGTCTTGATTTTATTTACGTTTATTTAGACGACATTTTGATATTTAGTAAAAACGAAGAAGATCATTTGAAACAGCTGGACATTCTGTTTAATAGGTTAGATTCTTTTGGCGTAAATGTCAATCCTTCAAAATGCATGTTTGGCGTCAAAGAAATTAATTTTTTGGGTTACAATATCTCTGCTAAAGGAATGTTACCTACAGAGGAAAAAGTTAAAGCAATAAAAGATTATAAAAAACCAGCTACTCTTAAACAATTGCAACGATTTATAGGTATGATAAATTTTTACCATAAATTTGTTCCTAAATTTGCTCAAATTATTTGCCCATTGCATGAATTTGTTGCTTATCTTAATAAAAATAAATTCAAAAATATAGAAAATTGGCCTGAGGAATACGAAAGAAGTTTTAATGAAGCCAAAGACGCGCTTATTAAAGCCTCTTTACTCGTACATCCACAAGAAGGTGCCGAACTATCGTTAACCACTGATGCCAGCAATTCATGCATAGGTGGTGTATTAGAACAAACTATAAATAATGTTAGGCAACCATTAGCTTATTTCTCTAAAAAACTTTCAAAATCACAAATCAATTATAGTGTATTCGATAAAGAACTATATGCGATTTACATGTCAATTAAACATTTTAGACATATGCTTGAAGCAATGGATTTCAAAGTTTTTACCGATCATAAACCAATTGAAAGAGCAATCCATTCAAAATCAGAAAAATCACCACGACAATTTCGTTATATCGAATATATTTTACAGTTCACTAACAAAATAATTTATGTTGGTAGCAAAAATGTAAGAGTGGCCGATTTTTTAAGTCGTATTGAAGAAGACGAAATCATAAATATCAATGCTAAAAAAGACGGAATTAAAGGCAATGATATTGCAAATTTTAATTTACATAAAATTATTTCAGAACAGAAAATAGACATAGAATTAGAGTTCTTATTAAAAAAACAGAATTCAAGTAATAAAAAAGGAAGAAAATTTTTCTTAAGCAATGTAGAGGTTGAAACCCCAAAATTGAATCTTTGGTGCGAAACTTCAAAGGAAAAGAGCAGACCATACATTCCTAAGAGTTTACGTTATAGTATTTTTTTAAAGTTACATAACATAGCTCATACTGGATGTAAGGCCACTGTTAAATTAATAAATTCTAGGTATTTTTGGCCAAGGATGAATAAAGAAATTTATTCATGGTCAAAATGTTGTATTAATTGTCAAAAGGCGAAAGTGCTTAGACACACAAAATCACCTCTAGGAAATTTTAAAATTCCAGAAGGAAGATTCCAACATATCCACGTAGACTTAGTGGGTCCTTTGAAACCTTCAAGAGGTCATAATTATTTATTTACTGTTATTGATAGATGTACTAGATGGGTAGAAGTTTATCCACTTAAGAACATCAGTTCAGAATCAGTAATCAAAGTTTTATTAAATCAGTATATAACACGCTTTGGTGTACCAGTGTATATTACTCATGACCAAGGCAGTCAATTTGAATCTAGTATGTTCAAAGATTTTAGTAAAAGTATCCATACAACTACTTACCATCCTCAAGCCAATGGGATGATAGAACGTTTTCATAGAACACTAAAGGCATCGTTATCTGCAAAATTAATTTCGAATAATTGGTATGATGAATTACCTTTAATATTATTAGGGCTAAGATCTGCTATAAAAGAAGACTTACAATGTTCTTCTGCAGAATTGGTATACGGCCAAACTTTACGTTTGCCTGGTGAATTTTTCACGTATAGGTATTCTCTGTACCAAAATAACTATATAATTAAAATTTCTTTTTTAAAATTCTTTTATTAAAAAGGTCAAGAACATGTTACTTCAAAAAATGTAAAAATAAAAATAATAATTTGTTGATGTTTTTTGTCTCTTGCTGTTCTGCTCTTTTTTTTTTCTTTTTCCACAGCTATCTACCACACACTCCATTGTTTTTCCACCTACTACACCACAAATCAAAAACAGATGTGACTTCCAATGTCATCAACTTTGAAATTCTATGACATTGGCAGGAAACAGGATTGAGTCTCATGCCACCACGAAACATTCTAAAGTGCCATTCACATAACAAAAATAAAACGTCGAAATGACAAAGTGGAGATGACTGGTTTAAGGTTATAACATTTATCTATCAACGTAATTATGACAGAGAGAAGAGTAATATGTAGTACGAAGCACTACAGCCATATATGCAGGATTAAAGGAATTTATAAAGGTAAATAATTCTGTAATGTTACAATAATATAAAAACAAAACATTTATTCTGTGATCAAAAACATTCATCATAATTTTCATTATAAACGCGTAAAAAAACATATATTCATCAAAATCTCAATGTAACTTGATCTGGATAAGTCATAAAAGACGTTGCTTACAATTGCTGAAGTTGGTTACACCGTCTTCACCAAAATTTTGTGCCCATTGGGTAGCAGTTGGAGTAGGTATGCTAATTGTGCTGAACAATGAACTGGGGCGAGAGTAATCTGATGAAGAAGACTGATGCTCTAAATATTGCAAACGAGTTTGTGTAATCATATTTTATATTTCACTCTGAAATTTTAATGCTGCTGGTAACGGTAGCTTTCCCAATTGAATAGCAACGGAATTTTCATATGCCATAAATTCGTTATTTGCGTGTGTATTTGAAATTTTCTATAATATAGCTACAGTATTATCGATTGAAGAGATTTGCTTCTTGCGACATCGAGTTGTGAGTGGCCGTTTTGTGACTGCTCTTTCTGGACGCGACTCAGAAGTATTGCGAGTTGATAGAGTTGTGATTTCGGTGGTATTTAAATCATTTTGAGTAGCATTGTTGTCCATAGATGAATTGTTAATCTCTATACGAGCAGTTCCATCCTCTTCTTCCTCCTCTTCGTCCTCGTTATCATCTGTTTGCTAGAAAACAATTTATTTATTATTGAAAAGAATAATTCTTTTTCAGACGAGCTTTATAGTAGAATAATAATTTATTATTGATTCAGATACCAAGGAACGAAAGCGAATGGAAGGAGATAGGATAAGGATTTGATAGAAAGTGGAACTTCCCAGGCTGCGTGGGAGCATTAGACGGCAAGCACGTGGTAATTCAATGCCCGCCGAATACGACACCTCTGTATTTCAATTACAAGAGACCATTTAGCATTGTCCTCTTAACACTAGTCGATCACGATTATTGTTTTACATAAATAGACATCGAGGGATATGGAAATCAATCAGATGGCGCAATTTTCGACCATTGTGCATTTAAAACTGCACTTGAATCAAATGAACTAAAAATACCACTAGAATGTGTTATCTTAAGAGACGATGCCTTTCCATTAAAACCGTATCTTATGACTCAATACCCTCGACGTCCAGAGATGCCATACGAACAGAAGATCTTTAACTACCGACATTGCCGTGCGAGGCGCATTGTAGAAAATGGTTTTGGTATACTAGCCAGTCGATTTCGTATATACAGGAAACCAATATGTGTAGCTGAAGGTACTGGTTAAAATAGTGAACGGTACTTGTGCACTACACAACTGGATTCGAAAGACCATTGGATCCGCTAATGAAAGCATAACTTCTGACGTAGAAGACCTTGTGCAGGGTAAAATTATACCTGGGAGTTGGCATAACGAATATTCTCAGGGATTACTTCCTCTAAGGGCTACGAAAAATCGCAATTACCGCAACGAAGCCCGTGAAAAAAGAAATTATTATGCGACATATTTTGTTGGAGAAGGGGCTGTAGACAGGATCAAATGATTTTGTAAATATTTTTTATTTTGAAATAAAGCTATTAACTGTTGAAAAACTATTAATTCACTTACCAGGTTTGATTCCGAGAATATTTCTGTTGTTAGTCTCAGGAATCCATCGGTAACTTGAAACCAAAAAAGCTTTGGGACATACACATCTCTCGTTCCACTTCCAGTTTTTTTGCTTTTTTTAATTTTCTGTACTTCTGTATTGTATGTACCGCGAATACTCCTTATTTTTTTTTCGCATTGTTTTTACATCTTTAATTCCTGTTATAGCTAATAGATGTTCTTTCGCTTTGCCTCTTGCGATTCTGTCTTTAAATTCACGATTAATTTTATTCTACAAAGAAGGCGATTTCTCATATTCCTCCAGAAAGTGGACGATATCGAAAACAACATTTTCTCTTTCCATTGTTTCTTGTACGAAAACCAATATAGAATAACGAATAACCTCACTTTTCACACGCGTAAATAATGCCACGTGGTCACGACAATGCGGCATTGCAGTTTTAACGAGGTACTATTATTGTAAAATGTCACAAAAATATCAACATGATTTTGATATCGCGACACTAATGCCACGACTTCAAATTATTGCCGCGACTACGCGACTTTGAAGTTTACATGTTAAAAAATGTCGCGACTTTTAGTGTCACGACACTAAAGTCGCGACATTGTTGTCACATGAAAATGAGCCTTAAGGCGCATTTCTCTTACTTTGTTTGAAATACAGTTAAAAATATATTTTCTTTTTGATTTATCTGCTTTTGCATAACTAGCTTACTTTTGACCACGATTTTAAATAGAATTTACTTGATTTGGATTGAATCTGAGAGTGCCATTGAATTTATCTGATCCCAAAACTTAAGAATCTATATTTAACTTTTTTTTAATTAAAACTGGATTTATCTGCTTTTGTCTAATCGCTCCATAATTGGTTTTTTAATTGTTGTGAAAAAAAAATTTACTTTGATTTTGCTTCTTGTATTTATTGTGACTTCTCAGAAAGATATAGATATTTTTGCTTTCAATCTCTAATAGAAGTTGTAGAGGAATAAAGTTCAATAAAATATTGTTAAGTGGAGTTTCATTAAAAGTTGACACAAACCGTTTAAGATCTAGTGAAACAGTTGAATATTAATTTGTTCGTCACATACAGCTTTTAAACTGTCCATTGGTTAACCAGTTATCAACGTCCTTATCACCTAGTTCATTATTTTTCTTTCGTTTCTTCTGTTTTGCTTTTTGTTAACTTGAAATTATTATCTCATTACTTATTCCACTTTCGGAAAGCTTTTTTGTAAGTAAGGTAAAAATAATATTAATTTTATTGTCGTTATTCTTTTTGTTAAAATTATGGTTACTGCCTCTCAAGAAAGAAAAAAAATCAATTATTTTATATACCGCATCAACGTAAACTATAAAATTTTACAACATAACTGACAAAAAGCAGTAGTGCCGATCATTAAACTTACATGTAGCTTCATAAATATTCATTACTCTGAAAATATTAAATGCTTAATAACTTAAATCTTAAATACAAGAAGCAATAACTCTTTCAAATCATAAAATAAAATACTGACAAATTTTACTAAACCAAATTAGTCAGATTTAATTACTAACTAACATCCTAGCAATGTATAAAAAACAGTTTGTTGGTTTGTATACTTTTCAAAATTTATGAGTATGTTAATGTCAATTTTTATTTACTTCATTTGGTGCTAACTGAAACTAAAGGGTTGGCCACCCACGAAGATGATGGTATTGCGTTTAAAAACAGAAAAGAAGAAGTTGCTGTAAAATAATGGAAAAATAGGAAACCGTAATAATACCTTTTATTTTCAAAAAATATATCTATATAGTTCTTCTACTACAATAATTATATATTAATTATATTAATATATCTATGGATATGGAAATTACTGATGTAATTAAAATTTTGCCAACCATATTGGGGTGGTGAAGATGCTTGAAATAAAAATTATATTTAAATATCAGGATTTTATTTGATTTAGAGAAAAAATAATTGCCAGAAGTGCTTTTGAATGGGGATATGAAAAGGAATTTGTTAGAAGAATGTTCATTTATTAAAAATGTTATTGATACGAGAACAAAACTTACCTTCATTGGTCTCCTCGTCTCTTTAGGTAAAGTTGTCAGGTTTCTGCACCTGCCTGGCTTGGAACAGTCTAAACGTCTCACCTTAGGTATTCACTCCCAACCTTCCTTTAATGTTGGTTTTTATTATTGACTGAAATTCTGACTGAGTAAAAGACTAAAGTCTTATTTATGAATGTGGATTAATTAATTTTTAAATGATATTAATCTTTTCGTAGGTTTTCGTAAATAAATTAATTTCTTCATTATTCTTAATCTTTGCGTATTTGAATGTAATTCGAACAGTTATAAGTTAGAAGAGTTGAATAAAGGTTAGAAGAAAATATGAAAAAACAGGTGTAGAAATAGACATAGAGACAGATGCAGAGGCAGATATAAAATAGATATAGAGATAGATGCAGAGGAAGAATGGAGCAGGAGGACACAGTAACAGAAATAGGAGGAGAAAATTGACATTTACAAGGTGTAATATTAAAATGAAGGGTAACAGTAAACAGTAGACAGAAGAAAAGATAGATAAAATTTATTCAGAATTTTATTTTCAATTTTTTTTTTAAATCGTTTAATTATTTTGTAATTAACAATTTGTAAATTATAGAGAATGAACCCTTTGAGAGTCCGGGCCAAATTTTTTATACAGGAAGTTTCCATATCAAATGGCATCCAATGTGTGGCTGTACATTTTTGTGTAGAACTTCAATCGAATGGAAGTCCTTTGCTTCTTCGGTGTGTAGAACTTCAATCGAACGGAAGTTCCTTGGTCGTATAATTGTCGAATTTGCTTGATACGAGCTTCGATTTGTTTTTAAAGCGGTTGCTTCTTGGATTTTGGCTTGGATTTGGTCAAACTTGTTATTGAGGTTAGCAGAAAGACTTCATTTTCTTGTTTTTCTTCATATTGAAGTTTGCTTCTTCCATAGGTTCTTTCAAAATTTTTAAACTTTTGCTCGAAGGACCATGAATAGATTTCAAAGATAATTGTTGTAATTAATACCACAAGATGGTTTTCATGAATCTCTTTATAGAGATAATTTTGTAAGTCAATCTCTGTATTTTTCGTTGCTTCTTGGATTTTGGTTGGATTTGTTCGAAATTGTAATATTGAAGCGGGCAGGACTTAATTTTCTTGTTTTTCTTCATGTTGAAGTTTGCTTCTTTCATAGGTTTTTCAAATTTTTAAACTTTTGCTGGAAGGACCATAAATAGATTTCAAAGATAATTGTTGTAATTAATACCACAAGATGGTTTTCATGAATCTCTTTATAGAGATAATTTTATAAAGTATACTACCACATGTTGTAATTCAATCTCTTTATTTTTCGTTTGCATTTACATTTATATTATCACAGAATAAACAATATACAATAACAATTAATACTATTTAATTACTTAAATGTACATTAGAAAAATATTTTTAATCCAATTTCAGTCTCTCTAGTTCTGTTTTGAAAATAATTTTGAAATAAGTCAGCATTTTTAATATTATAATTTACACATCGAACTAGATACGAAATTGGAACGTGTTTATTATTAATTGCATATGAAATTAAACATTTTAATTCAATAAATAATTAATTTCATATACAGGATGTTAATTTAATTGGTGAATATAAAGAAAAATGTTCAAATCTGAACAGGGGGAAAGAAAGTTGCAGTTGCTTTGGAAGAGAAACAATCTGATGAGGTTAGAAAAGGGAATATGGATAAATAAAATGTAAATGATCAGTTACTGAAGAAAAGGAAAAAGAGAAGTAAAGAATAATTGAAATAAAATATAAAAACGATTTAATAATGATGATGTTGCTGAAAATGAAGAAAGATAGAAAATAAGATAAAGAAAAAATTATGTATTAAAAGAAAAATTATGAAAATTGACAACAAGATAAGAAACAAATGAAGAGATATAGATAGAAGGTAATGACATATATAGACAAAATAGAGAAAAATTTAGAAAGAAAATAAGAAACGAGTTAAAACAAGAAGAATAAATAATTAAGAAAACAGAAGAAAGTATAGAAATAGATATTAAAGCCTAGAGAGACGAACTGGGAAAGGTATTCAACATCACTTGGAGAGTATCTCGAAGAGGGTATGGTGGAAATAACAGGTGAACAAAGCCTTGACCGAGCAGTAGACCAAGTAAGTAAGGCTTATTATAACCGCTTACGAGGAAAACTGTCCGGAGAAAACAGGGCAGCAAAGAACAAAAACAGTCTGGTGGAATAAACACTTGAAACGCCTTAGAGGCGAAGTGAGAAGGCTATTTAATAAAGCCAAGTCAACCGAAGACTGGGCCCTATACAAGGCTAAACTCACGCAGTACAACAAGGAGATAAGAAAGGCTAAAAGGCAATCGTGGAGGAAGTTCTGTGAGGAGTTATCTGAAACACCCACATGCTATAGAATCCACAAAGTCTTAGCTAAAGAGGGTACTGCAAACCAAGTAGGATTTCTCAGGAAAGATGACGAAACCTATACGAAAACCTTCGAGGAAACGTTACCAATGCTCACAGAAGTACACTTTCCGGCCGCAGAAATTTTGCTAGACCCGATAGTAGCATACAGCCCTCAAAGAAGGTCTTGTAGGCCAACTCCTTTGGAATGGAGGCTAGCTACAGCAATATCGAGGCCGAACAAAATTAGATGGGCTACAAACAAATTTCAATCATACAAATCCCCAGGAGTAGATGGAATATATCCCATTCTACTACAAAAGGGACAGGAAATTCTAATTCCACATATGTGTCGCATATTTAAAGCATGTATAGCCTGGCGACACATACCAAAGGCGTGGCAAAAGGTGAAAGTCATATACCTCCCTAAAGTAGGAAGGTTTAATGACATGACGCCAAAGTCGTACAGACCAATCAGTCTATCTTCATTCATGCTGAAAATGCTAGAAAGACTAATAGATAGATATATACGAGACGAAATACTGAGAGAAAATCCTCTCAGCGACCGTCAATATGCATATCAGCCAGGAAAGTCAACCGATTTGGCCCTGAATGATCTTAACATGCTATTGTCAAAATCCCTGGAGGATAAAGAAATGGCAGTAGCAACTTTCGTAGATATTGAGGGAGCTTTCAGTAATGCTCAAACAAGATCTATAATTAACGCATTAGCAATAAAAGGGGTACCAGTAGTCCTATGTCAGTGGATAAAAGCCAGCCTAGAAGAAAGGGTAATAAAATCATCTCTAGGCGAAGCTACATTGACAGCTAAAGCAGGCAGGGGCTGCCCCCAGGGAGGAGTACTATCACCCCTTCTCTGGTCAGTCCTAGTGGATGAACTTATAAAAAGGCTAATATCTGCAGATTTTTACTGCCTAGGGTATGCCGATGACCTGGCGATCGTCGTAAGAGGCAAGTTCGTAGGTACAATATCGGAGCGCACACAAACCACTTTAAACATTGTCGACGAGTGGTGCAGAGAGGAGGAACTAACAGTAAACCCTCACAAAACCACAATAGTCAACTTTACAAAACGAAAAGTACCAACAGGACTAAAGTCACCAGTACTGAAAGGAGTGAAGATTCCATTCGCTCAAGAGGCCAAATACTTGGGAGTCATCTTTGACCACAGGTTAATATGAAATCAACACTTGCAAAAAGTCACCCAAAAGAGCACAACGTCCTTTAACTTATGTCGAAGGTTGTGTGGAAAAAATTGGGGATTACAACCAAAAATGTCCCCTGTGGTTAAATACCAGAGTCATAAGGCCGATGATAACCTACAGGTCGGTGGTATGGGGGCCAAAGACTAGGCAAGCTGGAGCCATTTGACAGCTCAATGGTATTTAAAGGCAAGCATGTCTGAGTACCACGGGAGCTATGAGAACGACTCCAACAGCAGCTATAGAAGTCATGCTAAACCTAACACCACTACATATATTCATTCAAGGCGAAGCCAGGTCTGTCACATACAGACTGCACAAAGGTTCATCGCCCATAAGCAGTTTGCATGGACGCGACTACAGCGAGCTATATAAAGAGTTGGAGAACGACCAAATAATGGGAATGCCTTCAGACGAAATGCTTCCAAAGTATAGCTTTTAAAAGCAATATAAAGTAAGTATACCAGACAGGGAAGCGTGGACGGGAGGACCTCCTATTCATGCAGATCTCACCTGGTATACAGAAGGCTCCAAAACCCATGAAGGTTCAGGAGTAGGTATATATAGTACCAAGCCAAAGACAGGAATCTCACTGAGCTTAGGTAAACATGCGACAGTATTCCAGGCAGAAATAGCAGCAATACATCACTGCGCAAAAGAAGTATTAGGACAGAAGGTAAATGGAAAAACCATTGTCATATACTCAGACAGTCAAGCGACGTTAAAAGCACTCAGTTCCATGCAGGTATACTCAAAGCTTGTGTGGGACTGTTTGGAAGCCCTAACAGAGCTGGGTAGTCAAAACAGACTAACCTTAGCCTGGGTACCAGGCCACAGGGGACACAAAGGCAATGAAGAGGCTGATTTATTAGCCCGAGAAGGAGCATCAAATGCTATTGGCCCAGAACCCTTCTGTGGTGTAACAAAAACAACTATCAGAACATGCACAAAGCATTGGATGTTTAAAAAATCTCAGGAGTGGTGGGAAAACTCACCAGGACAGAGACAGGCCAAAAAGTTCTTAACAGGACTATCCTCTAAACTCACCGAGCATCTACTAAGCCTTAATAGGAAAAATACTAGAATACTAGTAGGTCTATTAACAGGGCATTGTAGGCTTAACAAACATATGTTCAATATCGGTCTGACAGAAGAGGCCTTGTGCCGATTCTGTCAAGAAGAAGAGGAAACGGCAGAACACGTATTGTGCTACTGCGAAGGTCTAGTAAGACTGAGATTCCTTACACTTAGAGAAGAAAAACCAAGGGCAACTAGCTTCCCAGTCTATGGAGTCTACTACAAAAGACCGCATTAGACAAGGTACTCTTAACAATGATTAAAGGATATCCACAATAGATCTGAAAAGGTCGAGGTGGGGGAGGCCACATGGCCCATAGTCCTAATTAAATCTAATCTAATCTATTAAAGCAATAAGTAGAAATAAAGAAAAGGTAAATAAATTAGGAGAATATGAAGAAAATTGATTTTAGAAGGTACAAGAATGAAAAGAAACAAATGCAGAACAATTATATAAAAAAAATAAAAATACAAGAAAACAAAATAAAGATAAAACTAGAAATTAAAGATAAAGAAGTTAATTAGGAAAGATACATTATAAATACAAAAAAAATAAGTAGTAATGAACAAATTAAAAGTAAAAATCCAATTGAAGAAATAAAACAGATCAAAGAAAAAATAAAGCACATTAGGAAACAAATCAAAGAGGAAATCAAAAGACTCTATAAGGAAAATAAAAGAAAAATTAATGGAAAGAAAATAGAGAGAAAAATAGGAAACAAAATGAAGGATGGAAAAAAAAATATAAAAATCTAAAAAATAAGTGTCAAACAAAATGTTGAAAATAGAGGGCAAATAAAAACTAAAGTAAAATATAGAGAAGAATTGGAGCAGATAATGAAAAATAGAATATTGAGAGATGAGGAAAGAATGAAATGAAAGGTGAAAGAAAAGTGATTAAATTTAGATGGAAGATGGAAATTAATAATTTTAAAACTAGCTGCGAACACTGAAATTGAAGAGATAAAATGAATAAAATAGAAAGCGATGAGGGCACTATAAAGTGTGGGAGTAGATATAGTGCATAAAAGACACTATTGGTAATAACAGAAAAATAGAGTACACAGTTTGGTTTAAAGAAGAGTAATTTGTTGAAGAAATGTTTGTAGAAAATAAACAGTATTAAGGTAATTAATAGTTTAATGGATTAAAATGAAGGAGAATAGATGATTTGGGCAATAAATTGTATAATAATAAATAAAGTGAATGAATGCGGTGTAATAGTGATTAATGTAATATAATAGTGAATTATATCTTATAGAATATTTAAAATAATATAATGTCTTTAAATTTAAAAGAAATATGAAATAAGATAAAATGCACAGAAGACATTAGAAAGACTATAAGATAAAAAGAAAGTAAAGTATTTAAAAGGGGGATAATTAGAAGTTATAATTTATATGAGTATGAGTGGGATATTGTAGTTATATGGTAGGTAAAGTAGTTATAGTTGTAATAATAAGTTACAATAGATGTAAATAGATAGCAAGTGGTATAGGAATGAGAATTATAAAATTGTTAACAGATTGTGTGGAATGAATAAATAGTAAGAATAGAAAAAAACTAAAGGAGGAAAGTATAAATAGTCAGGGGCAAAAAGGAACAGAGGAAAAGGAAGAGAGTTTCAAATATTCAAATATTCTAAAATACTGAGGATTGTGGCTCCTTTGGCACCCTACAAAAATTTTTAAACAATTAATTAATAATTCTATTAAATACATTTTTAATTTGAAATCACTATCTAAATCTTTCACTTCTCTTCTCTCTTTCTTGTCTCAATACACCTGCCTTCTGCTTTTTTAAACCCACTGTTCTTCTGCCTGGTTTCCTATTGCTGTTTTCTTCTATTTTCTCCTGTTACTTTTACTCCTCCTTCTGATTAAACTTTTCTTCATGCTATCCTCTTCCTTTTAATATCAATACTTGTCAAATTTGGCATATTTTCAAAAGAATTCCAGTGTGTCCAATAATTGGCAGCTACATTCGAAAATTCATATTTATGACATTTTTTTAATGAAATAACATACTCTGTTTAAAAAAAAATAAAGTAAAATTATTAAGCTATAAAATATTGAAACTATAGATATTTAACATTAAGTATAACATACTGTTTTCAACATTTTAATTTTTTTAAATATTCAATTTGAAAAATTTCTAAAAAAAACATTTTGGCAGATGATTGTATTAAATATTAAATGGTATTTTCAATTATAGAAATTCGAAAAGAAACACAAATTTCGTTAGAATAGGTGAGTAGATAATTCGACATTTGTCAAAAGTTTGAAAAATTGTATTGTTTTTTTGTTTGTAGATGTGTTAAATTTAACAGAAAAAATCACATTTTAATTAGTTTTGTTGCAAAAAATGTTCATGGACTCTAAATTTGCGTAAACTAAATATAAATATTATTTTTTTATATGGTGCGTACTTTTTAGTCCAATCAAATAGACGTTTAAATCAAAATTTTAAAGGAAATACAGGAATTTTTGACATGTCACTTTAGAGTATTTGAAAACGATATGTAAAAAAATTTTGTTTTTCAGGCACCGGCAAATGTCAAAAAACAAGAAAATAAAGTGTTTTTTTAAGGTTATTTAAAAACGGTAGGTGCAATAAAAAAAAGTTTCGAATAAAAATTGTAAAGCATAAAGTTTTACATTTTTTGCTATTATTAAAACTGACAGAGTTAGAGTGGTTAGAAGTTTAGAGGAGAATAAAGGGAGTTTTATAATATATGCGCAGGACTTCAGGACGTGATAGCTCGTCAAAAAATATGAAAAAACGTTTCTATTAACTTGCCCTCTAAAATGCACCATTTTCAAGATACAGGGTGTTGAAATTGAAAAAAAAAATTCTACGCCACTGGAAAAAGTACGGTTTTGAGACGCTCATTTGAACCGCCAATGTTTTCTACACAAAAAAGGTACTCTTGGTCATAAGCTCTAAAGTCGACCGTTTTCGAGAAAAATCAAATTTTGATTTTTGATTAATATCAAAGAACAAAAATACTGCATAAATAAATAATTATAATTGCATAAATTGATAAAAAATGCTTTGCAATAGCTTTACCGCGGCAGTCCCCGAGTGCCACACATATTTTTTGTTTTAAGTTATAACAATTTTAATTTAGAAATTTTCAATATATTATACGAATTTATATGGCAAAATAAATTTTGAAGTAAACTTTTTAGCTTGACTGACATGGAAAATTTTAGGAGTGAACTAATAAAAACGACATCCCGACAGTTTGGTCCCCACTTGAAGTTCCATTAAATAAATAAAAATAGAAACAAATAAAAAAGAACTAAATAAAAATATTAAAAAAAATAAAAATAAAGATAATAAAAAATGAATCAATTAAAATAGGCAAATTAAAAAATATATAAAAATAAGTAAATAAATATATAAATAAAATTAAACAAAAATAAAAAAAAAGATAAAAGTAAAAGATAATAAATAAAAATTAATACAAATAAATAAAAATAAATAAAAATAGATAAAAATAGATCAAAATAAATAAAAATAAATAAAAATAAATAAAAATAAATAAAAATAAATAAAAATAAATAAAAATAAATAAAAATAAATAAAAATAAATAAAAATATATAAAAATGAATAAAAATAAATAAAAATAAATAAAAATAAATAAAAATAAATAAACATAAATAAAAATAAATAAAAATAAATAAAAATAAATAAAAATAAATAAAAATAAATAAAAATAAATAAAAATAAATAAAAATAAATAAAAATAAATAAAAATAAATAAAAATAAATAAAAATAAATAAAAATAAATAAAAATAAATAAAAATAAATAAAAATAAATAAAAATAAATAAAAATAAATAAAAATAAATAAAAATAAATAAAAATAAATAAAAATAAATAAAAATAAATAAAAATAAATAAAAATAAATAAAAATAAATAAAAATAAATAAAAATAAATAAAAATAAATAAAAATAAATAAAAATAAATAAAAATAAATAAAAATAAATAAAAATAAATAAAAATAAATAAAAATAAATAAAAATAAATAAAAATAAATAAAAATAAATAAAAATAAATAAAAATAAATAAAAATAAATAAAAATAAATAAAAATAAATAAAAATAAATAAAAATAAATAAAAATAAATAAAAATAAATAAAAATAAATAAAAATAAATAAAAATAAATAAAAATAAATAAAAATAAATAAAAATAAATAAAAATAAATAAAAATAAATAAAAATAAATAAAAATAAATAAAAATAAATAAAAATAAATAAAAATAAATAAAAATAAATAAAAATAAATAAAAATAAATAAAAATAAATAAAAATAAATAAAAATAAATAAAAATAAATAAAAATAAATAAACGGAATGTAATTAAATTATAATTGACTTTTTTTAATGTCTTACAATTAGAAGATAAAAACAACTCGAGAAAATGCTGTTTATGCAATATCATTCGTATCATCCTGCTGAGACTTTAAATATTTAATGTAATATTTAGATACTTGAAACATTTTTTTTTCCTTTTGAGATATTTATTATTATAAACTTAATCATAACATTAAATTCAAAATGCAATCATAAATCTGCTTGCAGAAAAAAATATCTTTAAACAAAACCATACATATAAGTATAAATTTAATAAAAAAAAAAAGGAATATGTGATATATTGTATACCTTGTCAATTGTCTTATTTAACCAGCATAGAAGCCCATCTGTTTGAATTCAATTACAAATAGACCAGAAGGTATTCAAAATTTATTTACCATAAGCAAATGAAATATACCTTTGTCCTGAGCCAATTCAGAAATGGTTTTCAAATTTAAATTCATATCACCAAAACTTATTTATTTAGGATCGGGGCTCTATTTCGCTGTTTCACCTCAACAATTTGTTTTTTCAGGCATACACACACTCACCCCCTGCTAAATAAAACTAATTTTTTTACAATGGAATTTCAACAATAGGTAGGATCTGAGGTATGGGGTATTAGAACACTCTGTGGATCACACCGACGAAGACTAGGGTTACACGTAGAAAAGGGCTAATAAAACCAGAGTATTTCTCCTATGTATGATGCAATAAAGGATAATAATTCATATTAAATGGCCGCAGTATTTCTGATCTTAAGCGCATAAGTACCATATGCGATTCTTTTACGTAGTTTCTATTATTTCTGAGACACTTAACGTATCGTGGAAATAATTAAAAAATAGTCGTAAGTCTGAAGATACGTATTTAATTAAAAAGAAAACCATCGGGAACGATTTTAATACACAAAAAATGTATCTATTGATAATATAAAATTTAAACTAGTAATTTTATCCAATTTTGAAATTGTCTGATTTTGGGACAATTGTTGTAATGATTTTTTTTGAGACAACCTGCAAAATATCAAGCAACAAAACAGAATAACAGTTAACAACGTAAAATAGCTTTTATAAAATTTAGTAAGATAGTTATTTATTAGTAGAAATGTCAATAGTTTAATTTAAAATGTCAGGATTCAATCAAAATTAAGCAATAATATTATGGATTAACGTATTAAAAACTTATCAGATATCTTTATAAAATATAATTAGAATTTAGTTTTAGGTCAAATTTTGGCTAAAGGAACATAAACTCATAGGGGTCTTAGTTACCGACATACAGGGTGTTAAAAGTTTTTATTAAAAAATAAAAAATTGCCATAAATCAAAAACGTCTTTAAATATTTCGTTTTCAAATTTTATCTAACAAGATCTTGTCAAATACACGAACCAATAAAAATTTCACACCTGCCCACTAGATTAGAATTTAGATATATTGAGTCTATCAAATTTACGACCAATTTCCCAGTGCTCAACTTTGCATTTTTGGAGATTTTAATCTCCCTCATATTGCTTGGTTAAATGATCACTTATGTTATAGCTGCACCATCCATCATTCAAGGCATCACCAACAGAAGCTGAATCTCTTGAAGTCTTATCTAATATGTGTGCTTTTCATAACTTGTTTCAACTCAACTCTATACAAAATAATGTGAATTCATCTTCAGATTTAATTTTTATGCAAAATTACAATGTATTTGTAGATAGGGCTGATTTTAACATTGCGAAAATGGATGGTTTTCATCCACCTTTAATCTTTTAGTCAATTTTTAATAACAAACACCAACCTAGCTTAATGCCTAAAGGTTTTTATGGAGATTTTAAATCGGCGAATACTAAGTCAATTTTAAAATTTTTAAGCAGTTTTAAGCAATTTCAACGCTCTTGAAACCATGGTAGATATATTATATAATATAAAATTTTTCTAATAAAACATTTTCTAGATGGTATTCCACGGAAATGAAAGACTAAAAAAAGAGCATATAAAAAGAACAAATTAACTAATTCATTGCAAGATTTTCTAGAGTTTGCAAGACTTTGACCACTTTGTTAGAGATTGGTATAAGAATCACATCTTAGTTATATTTCTCAAACAAAATATTCTATATCAAATAACTTAAAAATTCTAGTGCCAACTAAATAGTTAATTTGTTTGTTAATTTTTTTTTTCAAAAGTATATGTTCATATCAATTGTGAATTTTCAAACGTATCTGTATGTGTAAATAACATAAATATATCTAACTGTGACATTAAAATGTCCAATATTTATACTAAACTAGCAGCTTTAGATATTCCTAGGCCAAATGGAATTTCTCCATATTTTCTTAAACAATCTTCCTCTATTTTTGCACAATTACTGTTCATAATTTTTAACTTTTCGATCAATCTGGGCATATTTCCATGAATCTGGAAGACAAACTATGTAAAACAAATTTTAAAATTGGCAACAAAACCGAAGTAAAGCTTTATCGAGGAATCAGTATCTTGAGTACTATACCAAAATTATTTGAAAATTTGGTTTGCGAATCTTTAACATCTTCGCTTAACATTATACTCATAGATCAACAATTTTTCTTTAGACGTGAAAGTTCAACAGAATTAAATCTATGAACATATTCCCACCACGTGTTAAATTCCCTTGAAAACGGATATGAAGTACATTCTATTTATACTAATTTCTCCAAAGCCTTTGACATGATAAATCATAGTTTTAATTCACAAAATAAAAATGGCTGTGGTAAATAGGTCTCTTCTAAATTGGTTGAAAAGGTAATGAATTGATAGACATATTTCAAACTATAAGTTATACGACATACATATGCCCTCAGGCGTCCCGCAGGGTTCACATCTGGGACCATTACTTTTTAAAATTTTTGTAAAAATTATTAAATCTTGCAAAGCAAGATTTACGTC
Organism: Psylliodes chrysocephalus; assembly: GCA_927349885.1. Classification (NCBI taxonomy): domain Eukaryota; kingdom Metazoa; phylum Arthropoda; class Insecta; order Coleoptera; family Chrysomelidae; genus Psylliodes; species Psylliodes chrysocephalus. Next base: position 65,349,209 of record OV651816.1, read on the forward strand.
ATTCCGGATTGTAAAACAGGATACAAATCAAATGTAAAACTAAATAAAACACAAGGAGAAATCAATTTAATGTCTTTTTAAAACTTGTAATCTAAGTAAAATAATATATTTATGTCTAAATATAATATTTATTGTAAACTAGTCACAATATGTTATCTTATGGAGTGTAGTTTATTTTATTATAAGTTTCTATAATATAAAATTTTACAGTCATAGATCCTAACTTACAAAGAACAATAATTATACATTAAATTTAACTTACTATAAAAGAAAATTAATTTTTTTTAGAGCTAAAATGTTAGATAAAGAGTTGCTACTGTAATTTTTTTTGTTGAACCCCAATTGTGTCATTTTAAATGTTTTTTATAGGATACTAAACGCTTAGAACAGTGGCAGCATATATATCGTTCCTATTGCCGATAAATCACTTTCTAGAGATGATGCTATTATATACTTTTTAGAAGATATTATCAAATATTATGAGACTATTTTTACTGATGGTACTGTTAGCAAAATAAAAAGGGAAAGGCTGAAATTAAAGGATAAGGTACATTCCCAAATCTCCCTTTATACTTGTATTAGAACAATAAAAAATATGTTAACTGTGTTTTATTTTGCTCTTAAAACTATATAGGTTTAATTAAAAAAAAAAAATTGCCACAAAATTGTACTTATCAATTTTGAGCACTTAACAAACCATTTCGAATTTGGTCATACCTACCTAATTTGTATTTTGTATAGATAAAATTAAATAATTTATCAATTAAAACATGCAAAACTTATTTAGAAATAAAGACAACAGTTCTATTCTGTGCTTTATTTAGTTATAAACAAGTTTATTTTTATTATTTTGACTAAATTATGTATAACTTCTAAAAGAAGCCATGTATTTTGAACACCGTAAGCAGCATCAGCGCCCAGGCGATTAATTATAAAAGCTCAATTAGCATAGATTTTTTGTGACTGTAATTTGAGTATACCGATTCGCCTCATCTCTAGTCCTCATATCTAGAACTAACGTCATATCTGGAATAGTGATGACAATATAACAACATATACTTCTAAGAAAAGCGTATAAAAAATGAGCATTCTTTTGTTATGTGTCAAACAAAGAAAAAAATCTGATCTTCAGTCAAGTTTCGCTAACCCTGTTTAGAAACAGTTCTACAAATCCAGTGTAAACGTAGTAAGCTACATTTAAATACAATTCATTTGTAAGAATCGGTTAAACCAACTGGATAAAGGATACAACAAAGAACCCGAAGAGGATACAATGAAAGCAAGAGTGGCCGAGATGAGTATCAGTTGCAGTTGGGGAGTTGAAAAGTTGAAAAGGGTGGTTTTTAATATAGGGTTATTAATTTTTTAAATTTTTATCTTTTAAGATAAGACCGTGGATAGTACAATCTAATCTCTAAAACTTTTCGTTATAATATGAGATATATTAGGGATGTAAATTAGGCATATTAATTTAAACAATAGCTTCTTATTTCTTTTATTTTTTTGAACAGTTATAAATTCAAGATAATTTTAGACAAAAAGGATTTTATTTATAATAAGATGAAAATGATTAAATTATTCTTATCGTTATAGATTTAATATATTCATCTCAAACGTCATTATGTATTCATATATTACGTGTAATCAAACTCCTTATCATGTGTTGGGGATGTCAAGAGAAAATAAAACATTTGTCATTTTATAGCACATTTAAAAGAATATAATTGATTCGATAAAAACAAAATCAATCCCAAGTATAATTTGAATTAAGAGGAGTATTTACTTGGCTTTAGAGCAGAGCATGCAAGGGTTTCGTAAAATCCCACTTTTAAAGTTTATTTTTGACTTATTTTGAAAGAAAAAAATATGTGCGTATAGGTAAAGGTTGAATCTGTGCTACTCTTGAAACACTTTTTTAAAATTTTAAACTGTTTTTTTTTAACCTTTATCTACATGTACAAATTTTTTTTCGTTTTAAAATATTTAAAAATAAACTTTGAAACCCTTATATTGGAAGAATTCTTGTCTGGAAAGTGGCGCCTCTGTTAGATTTTAAGAAATTAATATTTGTGAATGAAAACAATTTACAATATATTTTTCTGATGTTTTAGGAGGGATAATTAAATTTTCCGTATTTTTATTGTTTTACGTAAATCGATACTAAGATCGACAAATTTATATAATATGCACAGGTTTCATAGTACACCAATTTTATGGATTATTTTTTATTTTTTGAAAAATTATGTAAGTACAGGTAAAGGACCAACCCGTACCCCTCTGGAGTCACTTTTTGAACATTTGAATCTGTTTCTTTTGAAAAAGTTTAAGAAGATATCACAAGCTGAATTTTTCAGAGATGAAAGGTCATGATAAGGTAACCCTTATTTCGGAGGTAATACAAAATTAGACTGTGCAGAAGGGCACTATCATCAAAAATCCAGATATTGATACCGCTGAATAAAAAAAATACCTATTTTTTGGTCCAATGCACAATAAAATCTTTGTAGGGAGTAATTTTTTATACTTATTTAAAAAAAAAAAATTCAGCCCTTCAAAAATTTGTTTAAAAAATCATTTTTTTAAACACAATTTTAATATTTAACAAAAAGGAAGGCCCTTATGAAAAACGTAGCATAGCTCTGTTTCTCTCTACGAGTCGGCTGATGCATCACATTTTATTGATATGCTAAGATTTTTTTCATTTTTTTATTATAAAACTTCTGGTTAGGTGCCAATGGACAATGTGTCATATTGTCTGTTTTTACTAAAAAATTAATGTACGTTATATATTAAAGTTCCTAATACACTGGGAAGAAATATAAACATTTTTTGCATTCTTATTATATCTACATTCATCCTGTTATAGGTGGATACCTGAATATATTTGAGTTTTCGTTAAACATTTTAATTGCGGATTTGTTGTTGCAAGAAGCAAAGACAAAAATGATATCAAAATATGACTTCTACATCCTTGTATGGTCAACAGTTTCTTCACAATATTTTATTAGCAAAGGATATAGGCAAAAGCATTAATCATGCCGAAATATTTAAATATGAGCTGATAGCATCTCCGATATCTCTACCAGAAAATGGGTATCTCGGCACCTCTAGTTTATTGGGAAATATATTAGAGCAATATGACATTACCCACAAAGACTTACCTGCACCTATTGATTCTGGTAAAACTCGTCACATTTTTCTAGGGATAGCAATACTTCAAGGTTTAGGAAAGTCCAAAAATTGCATATCATTTAAAGAATGGGCTAATATATTTGTAAACATTATTTTTAAAAATAAATTTAATGCTCAATGGAGAGATGTGGTATTTAATCATTATAAAGAAAATTCTATTAAAAATATAATACGTCAAAAGAGAGGATCCCAGAAATAAATTGATATAGAAATTGACAGACCCAATATTCCACTTCAGGAATAATGGATTTTTTTCATTTATTTGATATTTTATAAAAGACGCTTAACACATTTTTTGTCAGAGCATCTTCTTGAAAATTCCATTTAACAAAAGCCTATTCAATTTGTAACTAGTGGTAGATTCACAAATATTAATAAATATGGGACGAATTTTGAACCATCAAAAGACTATTTCTTAAATTCAAATCACGAAGAAGCTGATACTTATATATATTTATATCTTATTGCACATATTATCAGCCAAAAAATTCGGGGAATTCACGCTGCATTATTAATTGCAACGATAATGATGTTCTAGACTTATTAATTTATTTTAAATAGTTTTGAACCAAAAAGATATGGTTTGGAATAGGGCGAGGAGACTCATGACGATTTATAGCAGTACATGATTTAAATTTGAATAAAAAACTTAAAAATTTGCCCGATTTTCATTCTGTGACAGGCCGTGATACAACTAGCCAAGTGGCTGGCATTGGAAAAAGAACCTTTTGGAAAACCTAGCTTGAACACCATCACCTTTTGGATGGATTTGGAACTGATTCGTAGGTACTCTGAAAACACATCTAATCTTGAAAAATTTTTCATAAAACTTTATTTAAAAACTACCAATGTTACTTCCATTAATATTTTGAGGGGATTAATGGCTTCTTCAAAATAATTGCTAAATTTCCATCGACTGAATACGCGCTAAGATTTGGCTAAGCTCTTTAAAGCCGCAGATGCAGCTTCCTAATGTTGAAGAGTATGGATAGAAAGTAGTACAAGATGGAAGCCTGATACCCACTCTTAATATTATGCTCGACCTGCCACCAGACATAACAGAACTTATCATGCAAATGCAAAAAAAGGTACTATACACCGATAATTTTCATACATGTACAATATTTTAACAATATTATTATGTTCTAAACTGTGGAAGCAAAATTTGCAAAGGCAGAAAAAAATATTGGCTGCATCGGTTCCTGCATCTGTATGGCACAGAAAAACTACAGACATAGTTTAACCATAGCCGCTGTTTTGGAAAATGTTGATTCGTGTAATGAATCTGATTCTGATTAGTTTACAAGTCTTGTAATTATATAATTTAATATTATTAATTTATGCTTTATATACTTCTAATTATTATTTTTTTTATTAGGAATTTATCGTATTCTGCAAAGCAATCGCCTTACTGTTGATAATCTATATTTATATATACTGTGCTTACCTTCCATAAATAGTTTATATTTTCTTATTTTTTTATTTTCTTCAAAAAAAAAAATCAAGAAGTAATACACTCTATAATACATTATTCGCCTTCATATCGAATAATTCAATAAACCTGTATAAAATAATGTAAGAGAGTCAAACAGATTGCATACATTTCATCACTGAGAGAAACGCATATAGTCGAGAGACTGTTTCCTTTCCTGTAAAACCATGATAGTAATTGTTTATTCCAGACATTAAGTGCTGTCACATGACAATCTCAATCTCTACTTATTGACAAATTTGGAGATCACTAATAAATTAACATGGTGTACTGTAGGATTCAAAGCTAGTGTGTATCTTACAACAAAATTGCTTACACATAAATGTTAGTGCGTTTGACACCTACGCCATCCATCCAGTCTCTTGGCTCAACTGTAAAAGGCTATTCTACTATAATAAGTGATAGATAAATGGACTTGTATTAAGCCAAGTAAAAGGCACTTTGAAGAAAAATAGGCAAAGTTGACCTTTTTTAGGAGCGGGACTAACTTTGGTTAATGTAAAATTAATGATCATTATCACAAACAACGACCAAAATACAGAATATAATATAAATTTAACTAAAGAAGAAAACCTATCATGATTTGTGGAAACAAATTACGCCATTACTCATGATAATTTGTGAAGGTTCATTCAATTTTTGATTTTTAATTTGTTATTATTAAAGTAGTTTTTTTGACATCAGCATTTCCAATTTGGTTCAAACAATTTCTTTTAAGTGTCTTCAGTTCCAGATGGGTAGAGTTTTTGCTTAACGCTGTCAAAGGCTCTGCGAAGATCGTCCAACTGTTAAATTTTGGATATTTCATACGGTTTTTAAATTATATAAGTACGCAATAAATAATTAATTTTTGAATATAATTTTTAAAGAACTAACTATTATTGGTTACTATACATTCGTATTGTCCCATTTCCCGAATACATCAATTGACAAATATCCAATTACTCACTATCTTACACCACAAATCACAATCTAAAACTACATTCAATTTAGAAACTACGTGTGCCCTTAAAATAAGAGCCCCATCAAGCTCTCATTGTGATTTGTCATAATAGAAAATGAGACAGATGCAAAACCTAAAAGTCCTGCCCTACCTAAAACTTTTCAAAAGCTCTGTAGGAAAGTAATTTGAGAAAGTCTGACGAAATTGCTACTTAGTATTAATGATAACATCAAACCATTTATTCCGATTGAATACTCCGTTTCTTTTAGCGTCCTTTTTTGTACAGGATGTATCTCAAGGGCCTTAAAATGTATACAGTTATTTGTGCCAATGGAAGACAAACTAAAATTAGATGAATATTTTTAAAATTTTCCTAATTAGTAAAAAAAAATTTCCCAATCTTGGGTGGACACGATAATAAAAAGATATAAATTTTATAATATCTTGGGCGTCACACTCTGTTTTTTTATTTATTCCAATCAATGAATTGCAATAAATTAGTTATAATAATAACAATAATAATAATTAATTTTTCACAAAAAAAAATATAAATATAAGAACAGATTTACAATAGTAAATTTAAATAGTTGCGGAAAATAAACTTAGCATCCACTGAAATTTCAAGGAGAGATTTGTGCGTGAGTTTTGCTTCTACTTTAAGGAACTATTTTTAACATTTTTAATATTTTAATCTTAAGCCCTAATTCAAAACAAAACAAAAATTCTAGATAGATAACTTTAATTAACAAAGAAAACAGAAAAAAGTATATACGGAAGGTAATGTACGTAATCCCTGATGGTTTAGTGAGTAAGTAGTTGTCTTTTTAACATTTTTTTTAACAATTTTTTAACAATTTTTTAACAATTTTTTAACAATTTTTTAACAATTTTTTTAACAATTTTTTAACAATTTTTTAACAATTTTTTAACAATTTTTTAACAATTTTTAACAATTTTTTAACAATTTTTTAACAATTTTTTAACAATTTTTTAACAATTTTTTAACAATTTTTTAACAATTTTTTAACAATTTTTTAACAATTTTTTAACAATTTTTTAACAATTTTTTAACAATTTTTTAACAATTTTTTAACAATTTTTTAACAATTTTTTAACAATTTTTTTAACAATTTTTTAACAATTTTTTAACAATTTTTTAACAATTTTTTAACAATTTTTAACAATTTTTTAACAATTTTTTAACAATTTTTTAACAATTTTTTAACAATTTTTTAACAATTTTTTAACAATTTTTTAACAATTTTTTAACAATTTTTTAACAATTTTTTAACAATTTATTAACAATTTTTTAACATTTTTTTAACAATTTTTTAACAATTTTTTAACAATTTTTTAACAATTTTTTAACAATTTTTTAACAATTTTTTAACAATTTTTTAACAATTTTTTAACAATTTTTTAACAATTTTTTAACAATTTTTTAACAATTTTTTAACAATTTTTTAACAATTTTTTAACAATTTTTTAACAATTTTTTAACAATTTTTTAACAATTTTTTAACAATTTTTTAACAATTTTTTAACAATTTTTTAACAATTTTTTAACAATTTTTTAACAATTTTTTAACAATTTTTTAACAATTTTTTAACAATTTTTTAACAATTTTTTAACAATTTTTTAACAATTTTTTAACAATTTTTTAACAATTTTTTAACAATTTTTTAACAATTTTTTAACAATTTTTTAACAATTTTTTAACAATTTTTTAACAATTTTTTAACAATTTTTTAACAATTTTTTAACAATTTTTTAACAATTTTTTAACAATTTTTTAACAATTTTTTAACAATATTTTAACAATTTTTTAACAATTTTTTAACAATTTTTTAACAATTTTTTAACAGTAGTTAGGTACCTACTTTTTATTATATAAAGTGAGTCTAAATTTTTATAAATGTATTAATTTAATTTTGTTTACGACTTGAATTCGTTTTAAATTTTATCAAATTGTTATATCAAACTTGTTTAATCCTAACATAAATATGACATTTCTTATATCTTCGATAAGATGTTATTTTCCAAATTTCATATTTTTTTTTCATATTATGATAATAATTATTACTGTTAATATTTATAGTCTAGAAAAAAAAGTAAAGCAGTAATTTAATTTGCAGAACATAGTACAGGTTCAGGAGGTGGATATTTTATTTATACCTCATCCTTTAATATTAATTTGCAGTTAAAATAAAATTTTTAGTATATTTGATCGACCTTAAAAAAGGTTTCGTTTAGATTTAGTCATGTTTCCATGGTTTTTACTGTAATAAATATCATACCTAGCCCCGGATCTTGAATTTTTTTGAGGCGGGGCAAAAACTGAAGAATGCCGCCCCCAACCCGCCAATGATGGACATATGCCTCCCCCAAAGAACCCACAGCTAATGGTATACCGCTGCTCTTTCTTTGTTAAGCCAATATTTTTTCGAAAAATACCAGGATGTGTCGGACTCGGAGATATATTTTAATTAGGTTAAGACAGGATAGGGTCTAAATAAAACATGAGGTTAAAATTATTATTAATATACACATTGAAATTATAATTTTACTCTTCGAGCCTTTTGTTCTGCAAACAAATCTATGGCCTTATTATAATTAATTTGATGAGCAATTTGGTTTTCTTTTGCTAATATATTAGCCTAATATGATGGCTAATATGACTTATTGAAGATCGTAGATAATTTTTGATAAGTTTAAGTTTGCTAAAACTTTGCTCGCAGCTTGCGGAGGTAGTAGGAAGCGTACAGTTAATTCTTAGAGCAATATAAATATTGGAAAAGGCATCCTGCAAATCATGGGTATAAATCTGTTGCAAGAGATTGAAAGATTTTTTATATCTCCAAATAAAAGTGGACCTTGCTCTTTAAAAACGTAGAGTTCCTGGCAGAACTAAACCGCGTTTAAATCTCGCTCTTATTTTCGTCCCAGATCTGCTCCATGCTTTTGCAGTTCTTAATTTGACATATTTAAAACTTCAGTACCATTAAGAAATGCGAAATTCAAATTCAACGTGGTAGCAGTATCAACCCTCTTTTTAATATCTAATAAGATTCTATCAAATACCATCATTGTTGCTTGATAAAAATATTGAACTGGTTGAAGTGTTCGTGATTCGTCATCACTAGAGGGAGGAATATATGCATCAAAATATAACAAAATATGCGCATATCTATGCATCGTTTTTACCAAAAATATGCAGTTATTTTGTCCAATTATGCCTAAATATGCAAATGCATATTTGTTAAAAATACTTAAAAAAAAGTAGGGGGTGGGTAGCTCAGTGGTTAGTGCGTTGGCCTGTGGACTTAGGGGTCCCGGGTTCAAATTCCAGCCGGGACGCGATTTTTTAAATTAATTAATTTATTTAAAAATTAATTCTGATGCCTAGCGAATATTTCCACTTGACCATTCACTGTTGGGTTCTAATTAACATTGCTGTTCCTAATTTGGTACGCTATCAAAGCCATTACACGAAAAAAAAAAACAAAAGAAAATATGTAATATAAAAATTTATTTAAAACAAACGAAACACAAAAACTAGTAGAAGTTAAGTATAGAATAGTATAAAAATATTAAATAGTAATATTATAATAGGAATTTATAATTAAATATTTTTCGAAATTTTCTATTAAAAATTTTTGTCTTGTCTGTAAAAATATGTTTTGATATAGAAAAGGTCCTTTCAACATCTACCGAAGTAATCGGACAATATCGTAATTTTGGAAGTAATGTACAGGGCCAACGTAAAACTTCTTTGGAAAATTTTCCCTCAAAAATGTTTTTCACTTCCCTTATTTATTGAACCCTTCATTCTTTAATAAAGTTGTATTTAATTTTTTTCTAATCTTAAGGCCTATGTCACCAGGAACAATGTTACATTTATCGAAAACTGTTGCAATAAAATTTGTTGATTCGATTAAACTTAAATTTTTCTTTTCCAATGAAGTTATTACATCAGGTAAAAAACTAAAATTAACCTTTATAAACACAAGTTGCTTAGGCACAAGGGGCTTTTTTAACAATTCTTTACTTTGCACTACACATTGTGAATTGTCTTCTATATCCAAAATTAAATCCTTAATTGCTTCAAAATTTTCTGCATAGAATATAGCTGCTTTAATCCATGTCCCACATCGCGTAATTACGGGTTCCGGAGGCAAACACTCCCCTACCATTCTCTCTTTATACAACTGCACTCTTAAAGGGGCTTTTAAAAATATTTTTTTCACATTCGAAATTAGCTTGTTAACCAAGGGATATTCTGTTCTCACAGTTTCTGCAACTAAGTTTATTCCATGCAGAAGACAAGTAACGTGGACCATATTTGGATAAAATATTTTTAAATTTTGTCCTACTTTTATCATATATGGTGCTGCGTCAGACAAAAACACTAAGAACTTCTCTGAGGGAATTTGATTTGGTAAAAAAAATTCTGCTAGAGATTGTTGAATAAATCGGGTAACAGTTGTATTGTTAGTTTTTTCTTACTGTTTTGATGTAATTAAATATGATGTACCTGGTTAATTTTCTTTTAAGGCTCCAATCATAAGATGTACCATATATCTTCCACAAGCATCTGTGCTTCTATCAACAATGATGTAAAAATTGCTATCATCCAGTAAAACTTTAATTTCTTCTATTACATTTATAAATATAGCATGTACATTTTTTTTTCTGAGTGTAGATTCGTCAGGAATGGTTTGATTGCAATATTTTTGTAAAAATTCTCTTAGATGTAGGTTTTGTAACTTCTTTAATGGAATATTTGCCGCAAAAAGAGCTTTGCATAAGTCCTGATTAAATACCTCCTTGTCACTTTTTGTTTTGTCGGCGTTTTGAAATGACCTCACAACGCATTGTTGAACCGGTTGTGTTTTCATTTTTTGCAATTTGGCTTTATGCAATGATGTTTTCACGTGTTGAACCACTTTGAACTTTTTTTCGCAAACCACTATTTTGGCACAAGCTTTACAAAAAACTTTATCCCCATTGATTTCCAACTCTGGAAAGTTAATAATCCACGAAGAAATTCTCGACATTTTGGGACACTTTTAAAACAACAAATTATTACAAGGCAAATTATTATTAAATTATTACTTGGCAAATAACGAGGATACTATCTCATTAAACTGAATGAAAAACATTCAAAATATTCCGATGTTAGGGTAGATTGGTTACAAGAAATTACTGAGAATTTTATGTAAACCGTTTTATTGCATTGTAGGTAATACTTTATCTGTGTAAATACCATCTATTAACAATTACCTTAATGGGCTTAATCTCTTAAGAAGGTAAACACCCAGTGCATGCCTCCCTCCAAGAACTAATTAACAAGAATTTACAAGAAGTGACACTTAAAAACAAATACAAAAATTTAAAAGGTCTTTATTTCAAATATAACTGTATAATCTGTTAAAACAGTTTTTGATTTGCACAGTATAGTAATACATTTTTTTTTTTCGAAAATATGCAATATTTTCTTAAATTTTCTGAACTTTGGTAAAATATGCAATATTTTCTGAACATTGGAAAAATATGCAATATTTTCTGAACTTTGGTAAAATATGCAAAAAATGCATATATATGCATTTTGCATATATTCCGCTCTCTAGTCATGACATATCTCGTCAAATTGTTTTTTGCACCTCGAAATTCGTTTATTTGGCAGAATAGGTTTGACGCCAATTTTTGCAACAGTTTCTGTAGCCTCTGCTATCCAATATTCAATTGAATTTTCTCTTTTTTGTAAAGTTTTTATCAGGCCATCCATTAAAGAGACGAAACGCGCAAAAATTATATCTTTCTTTTGAATTTCAATATTCACTCGATTGATTTCGTGGAGAATATTGGCCCAAATCGTGAAGTTCAATATAAATTTAAAATTCTTTATTGTAGTTAAGAGACTACCTGCCTCGTACTTTGCTTCCGGAGCATGAGAAGTTTGCTTAAGTTCTTCCAAGAATTGCACCACTTGTAACGGTTGGAACCGTTTTCGTTATTTGACCCAGACATAGTAACGGTTGTAACCGTTTTCGTTATTTTGAAACCACCATCTCTACACAAACGTCATTTGTTGTTTATGCCTTGTGTCAAAACTCGGGTTGTCATTTTACCTCTGTCATCAAGCAAGTTGAATTATTGAATTTTAATTATCTTTTATCTAGTACATCCGATGTACTAATTGTCTTTAATATTTTTAATGACCGTCTGATTATATAAAGCTTGGCTGTATATAGATGGTTTCAGTAGAAGTTCAATAGAAACTATATAGATGGTTCAATAGAAACTATATAGATGGTTCGATAGAAACTATATAGATGGTTCAATATAAGCTGTATCTAGATGAATTTTAGAAGAACGTTTTGGGCAATTGAAAACTTATCCGATTATGGATTAAGCAGGTAATAAGACCGAATAAACACTTGACCTGTTTTGCACAGAAATAATTTAAATAAATTTCGATTATCTATGAATTGATTTTAAAACCCTATTTATGAAAAAACTTATTTTGCTCTTTGCCGCCCGTAGCACGGGGTCCGGCTTGCCCCCCCCCCCTAGATCCGGGGCTGATCATACCTTATGTATTTAATAATCTTCAAAAATCCTTCTTTTACTTTCTGTGAATGAAATAGCCACTAAATGTAAGACCTAAGACCTGTATTGGAGTATCTAAGTGGACAGTGTATAACATTATTAAAGGAGATACAGTTATTAGAGAAATCTCACATCCGAAAATGCACCCAGGAACAACAACAATTTGCTCAGAAGCATGAGGTATATTTTTATAATATTTAAATAATATAACTTTTTATTCATCCAAAATTTAATCCACAAAGTAAATATATACCATTTAAGTGTTATGATCTTATATAATAATTTATATCCCACTATTTCTGCCCTCATCTTTTATTCAGAATATAAATTAAGACATAGTTCTGTTTTTCTCCGTTGCTGATAAAATCGTGTATTAAAAAAATAGCTCTATTTATGTTGTTTTCCTGTTTTCGCGTATTTAATTTCCCTTTAGGGCATTCATTTTATTGTAATAGCACAGCAACGTTATAAGAAGAACAGTCTCAAATAAACAAAATTAGGACCCGTATTTTTTTAGTTTAAATTGTGTATTCGCTGAAATAACTTCATCTTGGACAAAATTATTAGTAGATAAAAAAATCAACAGTTGAATATTAAATATACAATTTACATAAAAAAATTGGTCCAAAAAGGCTTATTATGGGTCCTGAATAGTCAGGACAAAGAACCATAATAAAAAAATATATATAGAAATTACTAGTTTAAATGCATTTTTAAAATGTGCCACCCAGTATACACAAATACGGAAAAGAGAATTCAGGCAATCGGAGAAACTAATCTTTAATCTTTAAAGAGTCCATTCGGCCCTTTGTATTTCATTTTCTGTAAAAAGATTCAAACACTTTTTTTATTTTCATTTCTTTGCCTCGTAACAGGAACCTGAAATAAAGAAGGGATTCTTGTTAGTTCCTCTTAGAACATTGGAAAAACGCAGTAAATTGAATCGGTACGTATCAGTTTCAAAAGAATCAATTTATTTTTGAAGAAAACTTATCCTGGGGCAGAACGGGGGACAAATCGTATAACACTGGCAGATGTATCTTGTGCATATAAGGAAAATGTTGAAATAACTTTTAATGCATAGATTCATAGAAAAAAGGGGTATAGCAGCTTAAATATTAGATTTGTTTTACATGATATTAAATTTAAAAAATAACTATTTCATATAACCTGTTATTAATAAACATGACATTATTTTAAAATATGTATCTTTTAAAAGCCATATACAGTATGATTCAAAAGATGTGTAACGAGAAAAACCAGCAAAAAATTTCGTCGGTTAAATTGTGTAATTTTTACATATATTTTATTTTAAATTTATTTTTTTTATAAATTTTTAGAGAATGAATCACCCTTTTTAAGAGTCTTGGACATTTTTTTTGATACTGAGTGTTTCCATATCAAGCCTCTTCAATAAGTAATTATTGTATTAGATTTTGGAAAATTAATGAGAAAAATTTAAATTTGATTGTCTTTAATTTAATTGTAGATTTTGATGTATACATTAGATGTATGGTAGTAGATAAAAGTAGATGAAGGTCCAAAATTGTGAAAGGGACAGAAAGGGAGAAAATTACCTGCATATAATAGGAGAAAATAATAGAGGAAGGGAAATACAAGAATTATGAACAAACAGTAGATATAAGAAGAGAAGATATGCTAGAAATGGAAAATCGAAACGACAAAGCCAAAATTTTTGCAAGGGGAGAGAGAATAATAATGAATAGAACTTAAATAGATAAAAAAGAAGAACAACAAACATTAATCTAATGTTTAGGAAAACGAATAGCAAAATGGATGAAAATAGAAGAAAAAAGCAAGAAGTAATTAAGAAAAATAGAAGAGAAAACAAAGAAAACATAAAAAAATAGAAATAAAGACAAAAAAGAAATTAACATTCAAGAAGAGAAGACAAAGATAAAAATTAGGAAGTTTAAAAGAGAAGACAAAGAACAGATGATACAGATAATTGAAAAAATGAAAGAGAAGATATATGGAATGTAGAAGCAAATAGAGAAGGAATTGGAAGAATCGATAAAAGAAGTAAAACATAAGAGAAGTTCAAATAAAGTAGAGATAAACATTTTTATAAATGACAGATTTAAAGAAATAAAGTAAGATATGAAAAGATTGTAAGAATAATAAAAGTAGAAAATTGCACGATAAGAAATTTAAAATATTGGTAGAGAAAAAAAAAACGAAATAATGGTGGGGTAGAGAAAAATAAGAAGGGAGTGCAAGGTACTACAGAAAGGATGGAAACTTTGAAAAGAAAATGGATTAATACAATAATAGGAATATATAATATAGAGAAAAAGGTGGAAGAAAGAGGAGAATAATAGAAAACGAAAAACCAGAAGAAACGAAAGTTGGCATAAAAAAATTCGAAAATATGAGAAACCAAATAGATCAATTGACAAAAAAGTTATCTAAAACAAGAACAACAGTAAATAATGAAATACGAGAGGAAAGACGGGATGAGATACATAGAAAATGAAAGATTTGGAAACAAGATTAAAAAATTTACATTTCTTTAGATTACACAATTTCTTGTACAAGAAATATTTTGTATACTGTAAAAAATATTGTACAATATTTAGAACAAGATTTTGCACTTTAATCAAAACTTTTGTCTCTATCACTGTCAAGTGTCAAGAGTGTCAAGTACTGTTAAACTATAATCGGTAAATCCTATGGCTAAAACTTTAAATATTTGTTTATTGTCTTAAAATGGATAATTTGGAACTAATTTTTCTCACAGCATTCACAAATTGGTCAGAATAGTACCAGCGTGCAATACGACTCGCTTCGATCAATCTATATAGCTATTTATATCATTGATCCTGTCAATTATATTGCTGAGTGCCAATTTGGAACTGTCGTAAAAATTCCTATACTTTAAGTGTTTAATACCTTTCAGCAATATAAAAACATTAAACAGACAAATCGACAATTGCACTAAATAATGCAATCAATTATTTTGCTCATGTGCATCCTAAAAATGCGCAGACGACGAGCCTTTAAATTGTTTCAAAATAGATCACTTTCTAATTTTTCAGACAATAAATATTTCATCTAATCTGATTTTTTGAACAATTTACTGTATGATACTTCACAATTTAAATTGTACAATAAATTGTATCAAAGCTTGTACAAAAAATTGTGTAGTCTAAAGCAGTCTTAAACATGCAAACTTAAAAGGAATACATACTTCTACTTGATTTATTTGATATATTTGATTTATATTTCTCAAGCGATTTTAAAGAATTTTTTTACACATGTTACACGAAATTCTATATACAGGGTGGGCCTACGATATATATATATATATATATATATATATATATATATATATATATATATATATATATATATATATATATATATATATATATAGAAAAAGGAGGGTAGTACTGACTGACTAGTTGAGAAAAAATATAGAAATATCTTGGGGATGCAGTCAAAGATATGGAGGGCTTTTTAGTAAATAAAATGCACTCTTTTTTGTTTGTTAAGCTTTCGGAAAATGTTTATTTCCTTCATCAGAACATCTACAATGAATACAAAAATCGTTGTTAAAAATTAGTTACAAAAACAGAATAAACTAATTTACTCACCAAACTGAGATTAAAAGAAAAAGTTGACATCAAATACACAATTAAAAACTTTTCTTGTTAACATTATACATTATATAAAACAAAAAAAAAAAAGAGATTCACTATGGTTAAACATTGAAGACTGAGAAAATTTTATTAGTTGAATTTTAAATCCATCATCGTTGATTTTTACGTTAAAACTGAGCAAAACCGGTGTTCGAATACGAAATTTATCAACATGTGCAAAAACCCAATGACTTTCAAGTTGTTTGAAGGAAATAACGAGCTGGATACAATTATAATATTTTCGAATCTACGTTAATAAAAAGAATTATTTGAATTTATTTGTGTAATGTTATTAAAATATTTCTACAAAAATTTCCATATATATATATATACCCTGTATATATCTCTTAAAAAAATATTAGGTAAAAGGGTATTACTTCCACCTAAAATATTAAAACACATTATTCAGAACTAAAAAATAAGAAAAATCTCGATTTTTATTGATTTTTTTCATAAAAATCATGATTTTTTATTTTTTTTAAAATTCATAAATTTTTCGAAATTTCTGGACATTATTATTTAGAAGGTCGATAACTGCAACATATTAAAAATTCAGGAAACTTTACCGAAATTAATTTCTTCATAAGTCGGCTGTCTGGTCCTTTATTAAAAAAAATATGCCAAATTATTTGAGATGTATTTTATTGTAAAAAAAGTGTAGTACATCCATCATTGAATTTACTTTAATCCCTTTAGTCTACACTATTCTCCGCCAACTGCCAATAAAATTTCTATTTTCTGCTCCGTTTTCCACACGAGCAACCGCTGATTCTGACCTTTGACCCGAACCAATACATCACCCGCACAGAATCGCCTAAACAACAGACAAGAAATCGTATTAGATCTATTTTTGCAGGAGAAAAGAAAAAATTAGTAACACGTAAGAAGTTGCAGGAGGTTTTCGAACATGAAAGATTACCACGAAATCGGACGAGACTATTCTATTTATCAAAAGGATTTCTCTGTTCTGACGTATTTCTTTTTGAAAAGTGGTCTTGTTGGCCGGAAAACAAAATTGGAATAAAATGTGTGGTCAGGGTCTTAGGTGATGGTTTTCTGTATTTTAATTTAGTCAAAATATTAAGTTGTAATATGATCTTATTATTTTATCTATTTTTATAGTGTTTTAAGCTCTATGATTTTGGGGAGTGGGTCAGATTATTAAACAACTCGTATTACTTTGAAAAAGAATGTTGAAAGCCACTATATTTAAACTTTATAAACTTGAAAAGCGATTAGTGATGAAAATATAGAAAATCACTAACCATAATGATATTATAATTAAATAAGGTAGCGACAAATTCTAATTCACAGAGACTTAATTATTCAAATTTAAATGATTTATTAATAACTTATCTGTTGAATCAGAGGTAACATTTAAGGAGTGACTGTAGAGGCCTTCTTGTTAAATTTTCAAAGGTAAAGTGAAATCTCGTTAACTTCTTTCGGTGGTTGAACTAAACTTCTTGATGTATCTAAACAGGCAGCTTGTACGTTCTTCCAGCTTGTTCTTCTAAAATTCATCTAGATACAGCTTATATTGAACCATCTATATAGTTTCTATCAAACCATATATATAGTTTCTATTGTACCATCGATATAGTTTCTATTGAACTTCTACTGAAACCATCTATATACATCCAGGCTACAAGGAAAAAGGTAAAAATATAAAGAAAGGAATTAGGAAAAGTTTATATAGGAAACAGATAAGATGCTTTTTACTATCAAATGCACAATTTAAATTATTAAATGAATAGCTTCACAGAGACCAAATTTAATAGGAAAAGAAAAAGTCTTATTTAACACATTTTAATATAGTAAACAAACAAAATAATATATGAAATTATATAAAACATGTGATTTCTTGTGCTTTCATGTTGAGGTTATGTTTCAAATTTGACATTTTATTAAAGAAATTCTTGTACTAAATATATATTTTCAACAAAATATCGGTAGGAAACTTACCTTTTTAAAATCAGACGGTCATTAAAAATATTTAAGATAATTAGTACATCGGATGTCCAAGATAAAAGATAATTAAAATTCAATAATTCAACTTGCAGAGGTAAATCGAAAATGACAACCCGAGTTTTGACACAAGGCATAAACGACAAATGACGTTTGTGTAGAGATGGTGGTTTCAAAATAATGAAAACGGTTACAACCGTTACAATATCTGGGACTAAATACCGAAAACGGTTACAACCGTTACAAAGTATAACTTAATTGAGTTTGGTTTTTATAAATTGTTCAGTTATTCAGTAAAATCCTGCAAAATGAGAAAAAATTTTGTATCAGTTATCTTTCTTAATTTAACGTATTATGTCATTCGTATGGTTCTTGTGTTGTTGTTCTCCATTTTTAATAAAACAATATTTAAATGAAAATATGTTTATGATAGTGGACAGGTTCTTACGTTCTTAGTGTCTGATGAGCTCTATTACGTTTTCAAAATTAGTAAAACATAGTTTTTGAATTATTTTAAAGTACTAAAAACCGATAAATCGGACAAGGTGGTAAAGCATTATCGCTAAACATACATAAAAAATGAAGAATTTGAGGATTTTCTCAGGGACCCAATTATTATATTTTTGACTAAATTTATATGGGACCACCCCTGAAAACCCCTTTTTCTAACAAAAAAAGAATCATTGAAATCAGACACCGTGTTAAAGAATAATCGCTGGACATACATAAAAAAAAATATTGCGACGAATTGATAACCTCCTCTTTTTTTGAAGTCGGTTAAAAATTCAAACAAATCTGTAAATCATTTTATTAAAATCGCAGATGGCGGCCACAAGTAATAACAAAGTTACAATAGATACTTAACTCGAAAACAGAAGATAATTAATTTTTTTGTAAATTTTTTTTTATTAAAATTTGTAAATAGGACAATTTGGAATGTGTCAAATTAACGGTGAAGCTGAGATTATTATATACACGAATTTCTTAAACACTGTGTAATATGTAATACCTGTTATATATTATATTTTTTTGCCGAACTCTTTGTTTATTTGGGTTTACGGGTCTCATATTTCATTTAAATCCATTACACTATTACAGATTTATTTTATTAATTTAGAATATTCGTTTTATAAAACATTTTAAAGCCTCCAGCTTCTTAAGAGTTTTCTTTTAATCAATACTCACATATATAAAAGCTACAACCCGTATAAAAAATACCTAGTACAACAACGAATCCAGTACAGCTTTTTTCCTAAATAACATTTTAATGTAATCATTAACCCTCGCAAAAACCAAAACACAAACATTCACGTATATCCCATTCTCCGTTTCAAAAAGCCCAAAAGCCAAAAAGGTAGTAGACAATCAGTGGCACACTGTTAGGGAGAATATTTTGTTTATGGGATATTTACAGATACCTGTCTATCATTTCCTTCAGTAAAATAACCACTCACAAGATATTACAAATTACATTTTAAGAAATTTTACAAGAGGTATTACTAAAAGATATTACACGATATGTTACGAGATATAATACAAAAGATGTTACAAGAAATAGTACGAGAAATATTACAAAATATATTTCAGGAGATATTACAGGAGATATTAAAGGATATATTACATGATATATTACAGGAGATATTAAAGGATATATTACATGAGATATTACAGCAGATATTTCAATTGATACTACAAAAAATATTAGAAGTGACATTATAAGAGATATTACAAGAAATATTACAAGAAGTTTTTATACAAGAGATATCACTAGAGGTATTACAAGATATATGACAAGAGATTACAAAATATATTAAAAGTAATATTGAAAGAGATATGACTTGGGATTACAAGAGATATTAAAATTAATATTGAAAGAGATATTACAAGCGTTATTACAAGAGATGTTACAAGAGATATTACAAGAGATATTACAAGAGATATTACAAGAGATATTACAAGAGATATTACAAGAGATATTACAAGAGATATTACAAGAGATATTACAAGAGATATTACAAGAGATATTACAAGAGATATTACAAGAGATATTACAAGAGATATTACAAGAGATATTACAAGAGATATTACAAGAGATATTACAAGAGATATTACAAGAGATATTACAAAAGATGTCACAAGAGGTATTACAAGAGGTGTAACAAGAGATATTACAAGATATATTACAAGAAATATTACCAGAGATATTACAAGAGATATATTATAAGAGATGTATTACAAGAGATATTTCAAGAGATGTTACAAGATTTATTACAAGATATATTACAAGAGCTATTACAAGAGATATTACAAGAGATAATACAAGACATATTATAAGAGATATTGCAAGATATATTACAAGCATTGTATAAGTAGTCCTAGCAGGTCAGCCCAATGCATTTATTTGTTTGATACCAAAAGGAGACCACCACCAGGTGGCCAGTCTAATTGAGTCTCTTTAAGCTAGAGACGACTGGAGCTTTTGCTAGTTTAAAATAGATAGCAGAATAAATTTAATGAAAGTTGCCATTTCTATTCCACTCTCTATTATTTTCATTGGATTTAAAAAGTTGTCAAAGTAAAGAAAACTGATTTTTATTATATTGTTAAGAGTTATTGCTCCGTTGACCGCTGACAATAGCAAGAAATTTGTATAAATAGGCATTTTGAGTTAATCCTAGAAGACACAATTTTAAAGATAATACCATAATTTCTTTATGTGCAAAGAGAATAAGTGGCACTAGCTTTGGGTTACCATACTTTTTTGAAAAAATGGCCCGTTTCGTCAAAAAAAATTATAAAGTTTATTCATTTTTTTAAAAAAAGGGCAACTTTTAATAGAGAGTTAACATTATCAAACATGCATTATTCTTTAAACGATCAGGTACTACTGAGTTGTAGAAAATCATTTCCTTAACAAGATCAAAAAATAATTTTTAAAATTGGACGTAATATAATAATTATTAAATCAGCAAAGTAAATTCGAGTATAAAAATGATTAAAAAATATGAGTAAAATATCCTTTCTCAAGAAGTTCCGTGTTCATACCGAGTGATAGGCGATAGTGTCTTCCTTGTCTACCTACTATTGAAAATTGGACAGATATAGAATAAGGGGTACATATATGGGATAGATCTGAAATTTAGTATTGCTCGATGGTGCAAAGTGGGAATATTTATTACATGAGATAATTTTGTTTTTAATATAGAATTTTCAATATTTCAGTATATTTAAAAAAAAATGTTTGATTAAAAAAAGTTAGGTTAAAGCATTATATTTATATAATGGTTATATATTTTCTAAAATAATTCATTGTCACAAGAATATCAACTAAGCTACTAAAATAATAAAATCTATAAATCAGGCTTTGATATAATGTATTTAACAAATTTTTCACAATATATTAATACATTTTTCTGATTTATCTGTGAAGGAAACGTGGAGAAAATAGTTTTCCTTACAAATTTTTCTTGACTTTGTTGCTGTCTGCTGTTGATGTGATAATTTTTTGCAGAAATATGTCTTCTTTTTGACCTTAAAAAAATAAAGAAAGAAGATTACCTAATTTTTTATTCTATACAAATATATAAAAAATATTACATTACATTATTTAACGTAACGCTTTTATTCGTAACTTTTGCTATAAGTTCAAGAGAATAAAATTCAAAATTATTTCGGTCTGTACTGGCTGAAACTCAAAAAGATCTTCTTATATAATTAATATTTAAAAAAGAACTGAGTAAACAGAACCGTTGTGTTTTGTTACTCTCCGGCTTTGACGTTGTGTTTTGTTACTCTCCGGCTTTGATTGATCCAGATTTTATGTTGCTGCCTTGAATAAAGTAATCATATTTTGTTGCTGTCAACTTTGAGATATATTACATGATACGAGTTCGCGCATGACATATTGTGGTTTGGAATATGAATGATTGGCCATGAGCTGACCAAAATTTATTTTCGCGCGCTGTTTTCGATCACCACAATATGTCGCCGTGATGTAGTATCAATCGGCTTAATATAATGTTCTTTTTATAGTATCATGGATATATATTACAAGTTTTCTTTTTTTCACTTCAACGATCTTATAAACAAACTGGGATGAGGTATGCAAATTCTTCTCAGTTAAAATCCTAAATGCTTGCAAGGTTATGAGTTTCTGCTTTTAAAATAAGTGAATAATATAAAATGATAATAAAGAATACAATAAGGGTTCTGAAATCGGTATTTCATTAGAGAAGACGCTTCCCCTGTAACATTAGAAGAATGTTCCACTATGTACTTTGCCGGATACTTTAAAATTTAAAATCGAAGAGTGTCAAAATTATTTCGTAGAAAAAGAAAATGTTTTGAATGATGAACACCAGTAATTCATTTTTTATAAAACTCTAAACGAGCAATCCAGGCTAAAATGTCCATTATCACTATTGGGCCAATGTGCTAGAATATCGCTACAAATTGTTACGCAAAACAAAGAAGAAAATTGTACCAAAAAAGTTTTTAATAATTTGCGAAAAATTATAATTGAAAAATAAAAATATTTTTAGCAGAATGGTGTAATTGTAATAGAAAATGTGTGGAACACAAACAGTATACGAGTATATGTTCTATTTATTAATTACAACTCAAATTTTCAAATAATATTACAAGAGATATAACAAGAGATATAACAAGAGATATAACAAGAGATATAACAAGAGATATAACAAGATATATAACAAGAGATATTACAAAATATATTACAAAAGATTACAAGAGATAATACAAGATATACTACAATATATATAAAAGGATATATTACACGATATAATAAAACTGTATATGTTTAATAAATTAGGCTAGAAAGGAAAGTGAACGATGCTCAATTGCTTAAATAATGCGATTTTTAAGATTTTCAAATTATAATTTAACTCATTTTCAACCAGACATATCGTTATGATATTTGAATCATGAAAATTTTTGTTTTTCATTTTTTCATTATCTGAAGCTAAGTATTATTAATTTTTCCTGCGCTACTGTTTTTGTTATTAATTGGGGTATTGAGAGCTAAAATGGATTATCTAATTCTTGTAATAAAAAAAATAAAATTGGTGTTACCAATTTTATACATTTTTTACTTAGGCTCACCAATTAACAATGCTGTCTCTAAAGTGGTCTTCGGAAACAGTAATAAAGCCCACAAAGAGCAAAAAATCATAGTTGCCTAAACAGATAACAAAGACAGTATCAATTTAAACAACTAGCAAGTTTTTGAAATATTCAAGGCTTGTAAAGATAGATTTCGTCAACCAGAAATATATTTTTACACACACATAATCTAGTATAAACAATTTAAATTCCATAAATGTTTTATAAAATTTAGGTTTTGATTAAAACTTAAATTTTGAAGAAACATTTACGTCACGCCACTGAAAACAATGCATATCTGAGAATGCGGGTCACGTGAAGTCCAACGCCAAAGTGACCATTACACATAAATTGATCTTTTTATGTCCCGTTTTCGGGATCTCTTTACCATCCTTTTTATTGACACCTGTATATCTCGAAACACGATAAAAACTTCAAAGTGATATCCTGCATTCGGACTGTGTGCAGACAATTAATTCGTTATTTTGTTATTTTTCGTCGAAGCCAGGAGCGTAGAAATAATAATTTACTGCAAGGGATATAATAGCTGAATCTAAACTTTACATTTACCAATGAGAAATTAAACTGC
Organism: Psylliodes chrysocephalus; assembly: GCA_927349885.1. NCBI lineage: Eukaryota > Metazoa > Arthropoda > Insecta > Coleoptera > Chrysomelidae > Psylliodes > Psylliodes chrysocephalus. Next base: position 65,372,789 of record OV651816.1, read on the forward strand.
AACTATTTTTCATTGAGGTCATTTTACATCTTCAAAGAGGATTTTTTAATGTATTATTTTGACTTTCCTTTTATCGATGTTTAGTAATTTTTAATTTCTAGTAGCATGAAAAACAAAATATTCACAGGGGAGAACGGGAAGGGTGTGAACATAGAGAGCATTTGCTTGTATGCGTTTACCGCGCTCTTCTAAAAAACGGGAGAAAGGTTGCCTAGGTATCTTATCTAATGTTCCAAAATATATTATGGCTTGATACGGAAAACAACAAGAAGAGTGTTTCTAGCCTTGCTAAGGTTTTCAGCTTTATTTCAACGACTCTTAAAGGATTTCAACATAAGCTGGAACATGCACTACAAAAACTTTCTCGAATTACATATGAAACCTCGTTGAAACCGGAGTAACTGCAGTGCAGAGAATTAAAAAAGTATTGGCGCCAAAGAACGTCATCAAGTATACCAGGTAACTTCTAGAGAGCGGGGAGAATTAATCCAAGTAGATAATCTTTCTGCTAATTTAACTTCCCTCCAACCAGTATGGTGTTTCCAAGGCTAAGTTTTGACCTTTTAAGAATAATGCGTAGTGTATCTTCCGAAACTCAGGTTTTAGATTTGCTGCATGGATCCAGTTTGATGACATTTGAAAATTTTATAAAACTTTTGTAATATATAGTTAAACATGATCAACAGAAAATAAAGTTCTCCTAATTATGGCATAAGAAAACGGGAAATGTCCTTCTAACTCTACCTTCACTTATTTAAAATAGGCTACAAACTTTAGACAGGCCTGTTTTCGTGCCTTTCAAAAGACATTTTAATCAAAGGACAGATGCGTAGTTGCTAGCTCATCTTTGTAAAAATCTGACAATTTGGAAGCTGCCTGTGTTAAAGTTTGGGACCAAGCTGCTGCAGCTTCGAGTTTTATATGTACTGTTATCTGGCCATTTGACAGAAACATTTTTTTGGAAACAAAGTTTTATTTTGCCATGTTGCAGATATGCCTAAAATATATTTAAATATTTTGAATTCACCAGAAGCCGAAGCAGGCCCTGGTAATTCCATATTTGACAGACATTTGCAAATTAGGAAAAACTAACTATAAAACGAAAAGCTTAATGGACAGAATGGTGCTGGTAGCTCATTATTTGTATCTCCAGAAGAGATGCAACTATACACAAAAGCTTCAACAAATATATAACCAGGCGTCCACTAAACAAACAATCCATAATAGCAGATCAACCTGAAAGAGATATCTCCAATCATAAAGTTAAACCTTAGAATTATTATTTGAATAAGGCTTTGTTTTTATTCGTCCAAACATTTTTAGTGTATGATGTGGATCTTGACGACATGTTGGCATCTTTAACGACTTTTTTTTAAATTTTTTTATATTCTGTTTTTTTATGTTTGAATATTTTTTAAATATTTAATATTTACAAAAAAATTGCCCAGATTCTACCTTGGCTCCCCTAGTATATAGAAAATTCATAAGAAAAATCCCAACTTGAGCCAATATATCCTCGGATCTAAAGATTAACACTCAAACCACCTTAGCTTAGCAAACTGAACTTGTGTTTGACCTGTTCTAACCAAGACTAATGGAAAACGTGCAAACACTTCCAAAACAGAACATGGTTGCAAGGGAATGTCCACAGGGAGGGGTGATATCACCTCTTCTGTAAAATATGGTCCTCGACAACCTCATCAGCCGCCTCAATAATGACAGTCACTACACAATACCGTATGCAGATGACCTGGTGATTTTGCAAACAGGGAATTTTGGGAACATACTCTGCGAAAGAATGTAAGTAGCTCTAAAAATTGTAGAACAGAAGACAGAAATGACCCTTTTCACAAGGAAAAGGATAAAAATGGAACTAAAACCTCCAGAACTTCTAAGCACAAAACTAAACTTTGCAATAGAGGTGCAGTACCTAGGTCTCACCTTTGACAGCAAGTTAACATGGAACTCGCATTTAGAAAACAGAGTTAAAAGAGCATACATTGCTTATGAACAATGCCGCCGAACCGTGGGACGTACCTGGGGTTTCTCCCCCAGAGTGGTCGCATGGACTTACACGGCTATCATAAGACCTATGCTAACATATGGTGCAGTTGTCTGGGTACAGAAAACCCAAAAATTAACAGCTATTCGTAAACTAGAACAAATTCAAAGAACAGCATGTTTCAACTTAACAGGAGCCATGAAAACAACACCGACCAGAGCGATGGAAGTCATTCTTAGTCTTACTCCCCTTGATATTTATATCTAGGAGGTTGCTGTGATGACAATGACATGCCTCCGCACGGTTGGAATAGAACCTTATGTAGGATCTGGTGAGGCGAGATGTCACTTTTGGCAAGTGGCGCTCGATACGCTCCCACTGCTTTAAGCGAACATGGACTCCATCTTACCGAGATATATCTTCCACAAGCCATATAAAGTTATAATAGAACAAATAGAAGAGCCAGAAGTGGCAGGTGCGATTCATATCTACACCGACGTTTCTAAAACAAAGAAATATATGGAAGATACTCCAGATTCTTAAACCTAGACATTAAATGGACTGTGAGCAATAGTGCCAGTGTAGTTCAAACAGAGCTAACGGGAATTATCATAGCAGCAAAAGAAATAACCAGAAAGAATTTCACTGGAAGGAACATGCTCATCTATACAGATAGCGGACAAGCCCTACTCACTCTGAACAGACCACGAATTTATTTAGGGTTATTACTAGAATTTTACGAAGCTTTGGCTGAAGTATCCATCAACAATGTAGTCACCTTAAGATGGATCACAAGTCACGCAACATCGAAAGGTAACCGTCTTGCTGATTCGCTAGCCAAGAAAGCAGCCAGCCAAATACTTTTTGGACTTAGCCCTTCTATTGGCCTGACAAAATTGATAGTGACAGATCTAATTAAAGAATATTTTCCTGTGAAATTCAAGAAAAGATGGGATGAAACAAGAAACTGCAGAGTTGCCAGGAAGCTTTTAAGTTATCCTGACAACACTGCAGCAAACAGATACTTGACTATGACTAGACATAATCTGCTTCTAGTCACAGGAATTCTGACTGGTCATTGCCAAGTACGGAAGCATCTCCATATCATGGGGCTTACAGAATCCGTACTCTGCAGAGGGTGCCAACAAGAACATGAGAACGTTGAGCATATTCTTTACGATTGCTCGACGCTCTCATTTATTAGAAGATTTGTGTTCGGCGAGTATCGGCTATCACCAGCCGATATAAGAGAAGCTCCTCTTGGCGACGTTGTCAACTACATTAAATCTATGGGCTGGCTCACGAGCTATGAGGTGCCTATTATCTTAGGAGGATGCACAATGGGATTAATAAAGCCTAAGTGTCGTGGGGGTAACTTATCCTCAACACGTTACACATACAGAACAGAACATGATAAATCTACGAATCAAAACATAAGGATTACAGGAGAAGTCTCTGCGTGGCCAAATAAAAAGCAGAGAAAATTGAGAAGAACTAAAAACACACGACGTAGTTGGAAGAGTAAGATGTTAAAGGATTTGGAACCGATACATGCGCAAAATGTACAAGGGACAAAAGTTACAAAAGATAACAAACCTTCAAAATGCAAATGGTGAACTGAAAAATAAAGAAAAAGTATACGCTAAGGCGTGAGAAAAAGCAGAAGAAGAACCAGAAATAGGAGAAGAATAAGCAGAAATAATAAGTATTTTATTTTGAGGTATTTACATGTTGAATGACATTAAAAAACGTTTAGTTGTTGTTAGCGAAGAATACCAATTCCAGTTATTTGACAAAGAAAATGATTTACATCTGACTTGTTTGAACTGTTATATCCCAGCGCTGGCCTAAGACACGACTACATTTAAGAAAAGAGAAATTCGCCTGAATTGATTGGCGAACAAAAGACTGGTAGAGCAGGTGGATCCAACGGCTGCACCAGGACATTTACTACCAAGGTGGTAGAAGCCCACTAAATAAGTACTTTTAAAAATTGGGACACCTACACTTTGCGAGGTTATTGGTCTAGAAGACTTTGACGAGCTGAGAGGCGGTTTCTAGACACTTAAATTCAGGTCTTTTAAAATTTAAGAATGCACAATAGGCCTAGTAAAGCCTTAGTGATGTGGGGTAACCTACCCTTCCTCACCGTACCGATGCAGAAGATACAGATACATTGAGAAACCTTGAGAGGAGCAGCTTAGCTTTACCAATTTTAAATTTAACTGGAATGAATATTAATATTCAGATAGATAAGTCTAATGCTAAAAAGAGTTACGTCATGATGAAAATTTAATGTCGTACGTTTTTGTGCTATTATTAATTGAAAACAATGCATTGAAACTAATTCTATATTAATTTTGTTTCATTTTATTTCACGAAGTTAGTCCAAAATTATGTATTTTTTTTACGCTTAAATATGTAAGCATATTTTGAAGATTATTTACCGAATTCTCCCCATAGCAGACGCGCCTGGCAGTCGGTCAACGCTGGGCTTCTCACACGTTCACGTATTGCAAAGTCTGAATCGGAGTTCATTTGGGTTGTGCGTTCAATGGAAATGGAAAGAAGTAAAAAGAGGTGATAAAATGGGATCGTTTTTGGTAAATGCACCTGCAGTGACAGACGTGGACAGCTTTAATTTTCATTAATGAGGTTATATGAAGATATTGTGTCCAATATTACGTAAAAACTAGTAATGTTGCAAACTTATTTCAAAAGTTAATAATATTTCAAATAATATATTGCGACAAAACGATTTAATTAGAAAATTAAAAATAATTTCTTTGAGAAGAGTAAATTCTACCAATTTTTCTAATATTTTGCATCCTACAAAAATATTGATTCCAATCTACTTTTTTTAATAGAAGTTTCTCATATCTTTAAAAATAATTCGTACTTTATTCCTACAAAATAGTGTATCTAGAAAAACTCGTAACAAGCGTTTTGTATCATATTTAGAACATATAGGTCACATACTTGCTATTTAGAAGAACAAAAAGTCACGTAATTTACTAAATATTATGCACTGATTGCAATGAAATTTTATACGCATTAGCATTAGGTAAATTAGCCAATCTTTTAACAAGAGACTAAACAACCATAGATAACATTAATATATAATAGTAGTATCCTTACAAATCATATGACAGACAAAAAAATACATTGGCACTTCAACAGAACAAACAAAAATAACCTTTTCAATAAGGAGGGAGCCACCATTTTAGCGTCTCTCGAATTCCATTTGCAAAAGAAAAGTGTGTGGTCCTTGGAAAATGAATAATAAATTGTATACTTAACCTGGACGTAATTTGTAGGTTTTAAAAATAAAATTTAGCAAAGAAAATAAATCTATAGTACTATTAAGTAGATATGAAATCAAAGCTTCCTAAAAATAAAGTAATAAATTTAAAAATTACAATTTTTCCTTTTCTTAAATGAAAGACGTTCAATTGAAGCAGATCGAAAAGATCATATATAGCAGAAACAAGTGTAACTAAAGCTCAAATTTTTGTTTTTAAATTGTGAACGATTCGATTGTACCAGTTGTCCAAACCTTACTTTCTGATTAGCCGTGTTTTTATGTAAAGCTACTCTATTTCTATTCAGTCTATACCATACAGTTTATTATTCGACCTCCCATATATATTATATCCTTCAAATATCCGCCCTCTAATCATTACTAAATAAAAATACAAAATTTCATGTCTACAAAACCCTCAAACCGTTTGAAATTCAAAGGAACGTTCCGTGCGTGCTTAAAAATACTAAAAGTGCGCGTATTAAAGTCAAAACACGCCATAAATCTATATTAGAGGATCATACAAAGAATCAAAGTACCAAACAGATCCAATAAAAAGTGTACGCGACACACAAAAGAAAGAAAAGACACCACCAGTGGCATAGGAACAGGGGTTAGTTCGTGGTCTTACCAGACAGCTTATATTGTGTTTAATCGCAATAGTTTCTATGAAAGATTTTAGCCCTTTTATTATAATAGGCTCAACATTGATAACAATAAAGTAAGGATAAACAAAGGGTGTAAAATAAAAAAAATTACAGCTTAGTTATAAAGAACAGAGACATCTTATACCAGTAATGGTATTTAATTGACGATCTATGGCTTATACTTTACAATCAATATTAACGTAATTCCTAATTTTTGGGGTCGATTCAATTTTTATAAAAAGTTTCATAAAATAAAATAAATTAAATCAAAATTTATTTTCTTTCTTCTTTTACTGCTACTTTCCAAATACATGCCTTCTATTCTCTGCTATCTATGCTCATTGTATGTTAAATTTAACATACAATGGTGGCAATTTCCAATCTGCGAAGATCTGTAGGTAACGCAAATAGTTTCGAATGTCTGATGAATATCCCAGGCTCCGGTTTCGCTCTGAATGAAGAAGGCGTATTCTGTTTAGTACCAAGTAGTCAATTGCAGGCACCAGACCGATTTAAATGCCAGATAAATATGATTACTTGTCTCCTACCTAATTCGATTAAACAATATGAACGAAATGAGACAACGAAAACTCCTGCTTATAGCATTTAATAGATTTTTGAACCTTTTCATGTAGTGAAAATTCACAATGTACCCCCAGGCTTTATTTTAAACACAGCCTCAGTAAAAATTTACTTGAATTAAGAATACTTCCTTTCTTCCCCGAACCCCATAGTTGAAAACACATATTTAAGGAATTTGAAAGAAGCCTGTGAGCATCACGATTCTAACTCAGATATTATTTAATCTTGACATCAAGAAAATAAAAGAACATCCTGTATATGAAATAGATTAACTCTTTCATTGTATAAAACTATTATTTTAAAATATCGAAATTAGATCTTTCAAGTTAGCACGTAGCACGTAAAAACTGCTAATTTACAGTAATTTATTTTATTTTGTTGACCTTGTTATGATTTGGGTAACTGTGTTTATGATATGTGATTTAATAGTCCTTAAGGTCGATTATAGATGGTCCTTCGAGCAAAAGTTAAAAAAAAAAATGTTGACACCCATGGAGACAGTAAACCAACGGGCACTGGATCAACAAAACCTGAAAAAAAAAAAACTGGTCCAAACACTAACTAACGCCAAAAAAAAGTCTCAATTTCAAGAAAGACAGATGAAAATATAGTTAAATGACTTAAAAAAGTAGAGGTTGTATGGTGGAATGAAATAAGAGTTAATGACGATGAAATTCAAAAGTTAAAGATTCCAGAGCTCGTTTACTTTAAAAATGCGTACTTTTAAAAATTACACAAGAAATACTGACTGGTAACGTGCCAAAAATTTAAAGAGGACAGTAAATTAGAGACAGTAAGAAAGTTAAATCTTGAGGACACTGATCAAGAAACGAGATTGAAAAAACAAAAATTGAAATGTGACCAATTAAACAGATTCAAAAATATACAAGGAAATGGATGAAAATAAGATCAACTCCAAAGACACAGCAAAAAAGACATGGGGAAGTATTTGGGAATTTAATGAGAAGATTATGGCTGTTAAAACAACTTTCCAAGACAGATATTTTTTAGAAGAAATATTCACTAACATGGAGGAAGATGTAGAGGAACTTATAAAGAAAATTGAAAAAAAAAAAAAATTGCAAATAATGGGAATCCAAATCAATATGATAAAAGTAGACCGAATATTTAGTTACCAAAAATAAAACTACCGATGTTTGATGGGAGCTATTACCAAAGCTTCACATCTACGAAAAATGCAGTATTTAAAAACGAATGTTCGAGGAGAAGCTAGCAAAATGATAAAATATTTGGACATAACCGAAAACAACACCTTGGGTCATTTTGAAGTAAAGTTATCAAAATAACAGAAAACTACTAGCAACATTGGTTGATAAAATATTGGATTTGCCAGTAGGTCATAATGAAGCATTTGATAAACTCAAAGAACTCCATGATGTTACAATAGAATTTATAAATGCTATGACCAACATTGGCATTGATACAGGATCCTGGAGACCAATATTAACTCAAATCGTAATAAGAAAATGGGATACTAATACCAACAGGTTATATGAACAAACATTAAGTAAGCCATATGAAGTTCCAGATTGTAACAATTTAATGAATTTTTTGGAAAGAAGATTTCAATCTCTGGAACCTTCGAAAAATTCAGAAATGCAAAAGCCAAAACATTCATTCTTAGATCTGGGGTTGAAACATACATATACCAAATTCACCAAAGGTAATGATACCTATCGTTACAGCAATAAATCCCACTTACTCTATCAATGTAAGGAATTCAAAACCCTACCCGTAATTAAAAGAATCGATCTAATAAAAAAGAAGAAGTTATGCTACAACTGTGTGGTTCATGAATCCAAAATCAAATGTAGAAGCCAACAAACATGTAACATTTGTAGTCGTTTCTATCATACCATGTTACATCAAGACAACAGAAAACGGTCAAAACCGAAACAACAACGTCAAGCAACCAACGCACAAAACATAGCTGCACGACCACTTCCTCAAAACAGTAATACAATAGATACGTCTAGCTACGTAACTAGCCAAGAAAGGGAAGTCCTCATTCCAACAGCTATGGTACAAGTAAAAACGTTTAGGCCGACGACATTAATCTGGGATAAGGAGAAAAAACGAGATTGAGACACATGAGATGGTTGAGTTGCAGCCTCTGAACCAAGCGACAATGGAAGCCTCATCACTCTATCTGAGAGTCGCCAGTATGTTCAATCTTGAACATCAAGAACAACCTGTATATGAAATAGTTTAATTCTTTCATTGTAAAAAAATAATATTTTAAAATATCGAAATTAGATCTTTCAAGTTAGCACGTACAAAACTGCTAACTTGCGGTAATTTATTTTATTTTGTTGGCCTTGTTATGATTTAGGTGATTGTGTTTATGATCTGTGATTTAATAAATAATGGTTGATTTCAGAAATAAAGCGATTCAAAACTAAAATATTGTAGTATTAACCCGAATTAACAAAAATCCCCAAAGGTCGATTATACGGACATCTTTGTTTTGTACACAAATGCTCTAACCACTGTACCATCGGGACATTGACTATCTAGATTCCCAGCTGATAATTTGATGTGTGAATTAGAACCAAGCGCCATTTTCAGGTTCGTTCTCAAATCTTTAAATACCTCTATACAGCATCGGTCTATATGAGAAATGCGTTTAGATGCTTACTGAGCCCATATCTTCGTATGCGTGAGTTAAGACGTTAAAAGGTTTACTTTTATTTGTTTTAATTTCGCAACTGGTGACATAATTAATTTTTCGTACCAAGTTTCATAATGATTAACTTTCTGCGACTGATAGATGATTTTGACACTTGCTGCGATTACAAAAAACGTCAGTCTATTTGTCAAAATTAGAAAAACGTTATTTGTTTACATTGTAAATGTCAAATCTCTCACATCGACCTAAAAGTAAAATAACTGTTATGTTGTTTTTAAAATTTTAAAAGCTATTTGTTAAGGCGCGAATCAGATAAGGGCCCTTTCGCGTGACGCACGAACTGATTACCTTTTCAGCTTTATACTGAACTGGCTTTGACTGTTGGACTATACACTAACAGATAATATGAATAAATTCATTAAAGTATAAACGACGGTACCATTTATATACATATGATTGTAATTTTACATAATGCGCAATGTTAATAAATTATAATGTTTGATTAGTCACGCATTATAATGACCACCAAGTCAGGAACGCTTTTAAATCGTTAATTAAAGTTAATCTGTGTTGTTTATGTTTCATATTCACTACCTATAATGTATTAAAAAGTTATATCTTCTATTTCTCTTTTCCATCTGACTGAGCCTAATGACAGTATTTCAAAAATGGGCAGTAATACAAATAGACAAGATAAAAGCAATTATGCTTATGTAGGTACTTACTAAAAAGTTGTAAGGAACTGCTTGAAAGACACAATAGAATTGGTTAGTCTAAATAGAATAAACTTGGCCTGGGAATACATAATGATTTATTTTTCGCTCATAATAATATTGATCAACTTCGAGTCTTATAAAACGGGTCATGTTTTCACGACTTTAACCAATGGAAAATATATATCGCCACAAATTGCGCAGCATACTTCACAGTCAACAAGCTTAGCAGAAAGTACTACTCATGAATTATTATTATTATCATCCTTAATAACCAGAATAGATTTACTCTCTGACAGGATCCAGAAGCTAGAAGAATTAAATAAACCTCAAACATATAACAAAATCACCAATGGACAAAAGAGATTTTAGAATAGCCACTTGGAATGCCAATGATATTCTCCAAAAACAAACAGATATCCAAGTTTTCTTGGACGTACAAACATAGATATATGTCTGATTTCTGAGACCCACCTTACAACAGAGTCATACATTAAATTCATAGGATATAACTTCTATCACACTATCCATCCATCAAATGCAGCAAGAGGAGGAAGTGCGTTAATTATTAAAAATAATATTTCTCACTAGGGGCAACCAGGCATCCAAGAACCAGAAAATCAGGTAACCATTAGCACCATTAACATTAAGGGGGCAAAATTACAATAGCTGCAATCTATTGCCCACCAAGATACAACCAGAAAAAAGAAAATTATCTCAATGTACTCAAAAAACTAGGTAACAAACTTATGATCGGTGGAGATTAAAAATCCAAACACACAAACTGGGGTTCAAGATTAACCACAGTCAAAGAAAAAGAATTGCACTGAGCTGCATCAGAACCTGGTTGTACATACCAATCTTCTGAAAAACTCACCTATTGGCCCACCGACCCAAATAAGATTCCAGCCCTTTTGGATTTCTTTATTCTGAGGAAAATTTCACCAAACTATACACAAGTAGAAGAAAACTTTGATATGGATTCAGACCATTTTGCAGTAATCCTCACTCTATTATTGGTCTTTGATAAAACGTATTTCCATTCAGAAGCATTGGTGAGCTCCTATCCTCTGGGATACAAAGACTTTAAATCAGCGTCCCTCTGAATGTATCCAGTACAGTACGGTTTTAGAGTCTTTACAGAATTAAAAACTTTTAATCTTTAATTTCAAGGTGTATCTCAAAGAGTAACAAAATCTGGCTGCCATAAGAGCCTTTTGAAGTTCTAATCTCGGTATAGACATGGTCTTCAATGGAGCTACCCTTATCATAGCACAGACAAAACTTACTTCAACATTTTTTCTATTTTGGACTCTCAAATAAGCTACAGCTGGGTAGCATTTCTCGGAAGCGTCACAAAAGTGTGACGCTCAATTTGACTGTCTTCTCTATTCAGAACAAAGTATTGCCTCGGAATTTGGAAACCGTAAATTTTTTTTTATGCTTTTAACCATATTTGCCAGACGTTGTTAATACTGTCAGGAATGTCATTATACCAGCCTATTTTTAGTCTGCAGATATCCCATAACAACACCTTATCCTGAACTAGAATTTGCGCTGCAAGTCGCAGTGGGTCAAATACAAACATGACCACCTTCAACACTTCACGTTTTGTAGGTCGTCTTTTGAAAGATAAAATGTCTTGGTTGTTTTTGTGGAATTTAGTGTGGAACTCGGAATTTGCACTTGTCGGATACGAGGTCTGGGTCAGTACCCTAAAGAAAGTCGTTTGAGTTAGACGTCCAACCGCCTATTATAAATTATCCTTGTTTATGGACATTTATCACGTCTTAAACAAGCTGTACGCCCTCGGAGACACTGTTTGCACCTCCTAGATAATCGTCGATATAGTGAAGTTCCACTATGTCTTTTACTGTTACTGGATATATATTTTCGAATTTCGGAGCATTTCGGTTTTTTGCTTTCTGTGCTAGACACGATCCACCTGAAAAACCAAAAAACAAAACTCTTATTTAATAAATGTTTTGCTAACGATGTCGGTCTATTCTTCGCTAAAGGATTCGTTCTGCTTGACAGTCTTCTGCACACCTGCAAGAACATCTTGCGAATGTCCGCCGTGAATGCGTATTTTTTAACTCAAAAATTCAGTTATATAAATCTGGTCCTGTTAATAGGTTGTCATTTTGACTCACTTGGTGGCTTCTTTCCGCTCTCCATGTCTTCTTGTGGACTGTATAATTCCCTTCTTGTTTACGATCCGGCTCGAAGGACCAAAAAACTGTTGTACTTTTTAACAGTGATGGAAAAATAAAACGAATAAATCGGAAGTCAGAAATTAAATTTATTTTCGTTAAGGCAAAATAATAACGTCATACCTAATGTTGTTGACAATGTTCTCTGGACCCAATGTTTGCCGTAATTCTAATAGCTTTTTTGAGAATGAAAAATTTGTCTAGAATGGGAAGAGTTTCCCAAAATTGATACACTGTAGCTGACATGCAAGTGAAAGATAGAGAAATACTTATTTTTGATGCTATTTAAGTTTTTAAGCTTTTTCAACTGCCAAAGAATAAACAAATAACCTTTTATAATATTTTAAACAGTTTAAAATATACGACTAAGACCAAGATCTATCTCATTTTTCGATTACTGTTAGAAATAATTTACACCAACATTTTCCATGTAGATGGATAGGAAGGAGTGGACTTGTAGTACGGCCTGAAAGATTGCCTGATTTAAACTCCCTAGATTTTTTTGGTAATACTTTAAATCGTAAGTCTATGTTACTTCTCTAAATAGTCTCGAGAAGCTGCAGCTATGAATTAATAAAAAATCTGATGTGCTCAACACATGACTTTGCTATCTAGTTATTACAGGCTTTTCTTGGTTATTTTGTACAATCTATTGTAGCATCTTTGTAATTATTCAGAGGTTAACTTAATATATACATTGTCCACATACATCTAACTCGAAACATTTTTCTATATACACTTATTGCCAACGAAAATGCTGAAAAATTTAAATTTAATACTTTTCCTACAATTTTTCTATTACAATCCATTTTAGAGAAATCATGTAAAAAAAATTAAAGAGATCGATATCGCAAACTTTTATTTGAAGAATTTTTTTCTCCAAACATAAATAACAGATATATTTTATAATATATAAAAATTACCCCTTATAAAGCGCCCCCCAGATGTTCTGACTCTGTCCAAAATCAAATCAATTCACCGCAGGTTGAAAGAAAGCTTAAGTTTAAAATTTGGCGTTCATGAGTTATCGTATATACAGACACACACAGACATCATCGCGAAAATAGTCAAAACGGATTCAGGGGACCCTAAAACGTAAAAATCCATCGAATTTGTCGATTCCTGTACTTTGCTTATCTGTATACAGATAGGAAAGTAAAAAGGCCAACAAATCCGTGCCAATAAGATTTCGTGCATGCGTCCTGTTATATCTCCGAAATCGTTACTTTGTTGACCTATATTTATTAAGACATTTTTTATTTATTTTCATCCATACTATTACCTCTTTGAATATTTTACACTCCTTTTTAAAACTAATACTACTTTATTACCATGTATATAGAATACACCCTATTCACAAAAAAGCTGTCTATGCCTCTGGCAACAAAAGAAACAAAACATCACAAAGCATAAAAATCGTCGAAAATCCCCGACACAGAGACACATCTAGTAGGTTATGATCCTGGGTGGTAGCTGCATGGGATGGCGTTGCCAATGTTCTTTTCTAGCTATTCGAGCCCGCTTTGGTCTCTTGAATAAAATTAAAATGCGGTACTTGCTTTATGTATCATAGAAACCTTTGAATTAGTGATCCGTTTGTGTAACACAAAGTGGATTTTTATACGAGGTGAATTAGAAATGTGGAGATATGTGGGTAACTGCGAAATATTCTGAATTGAGTGAACTAAACGGTTTATTGTGTCTGTTGAAATATTATCCTTTATCCACTGATATATGTTACTCACTGGATAAGATATGAGACTAGTTAAAATGTTTGGCAATAAGGGGACCGGAAATTAAATCTAATGTGCAGATTTACGTAAATTGTTGTGGGCAAATTTAAACTTAATTAAAGATCTGTTAATGGATATATAAAAAAATTGTATATGTAAAAGGGTAGGTACTTTTATTACATGTGTTAAATGTTTTTTAATTAATAAATTTGATTCTACCAAAATCTTTTGAATTTATTTTATTTTTTCGAATGTTAAAGTTTCTAATGACTAATTTTTTGAATTTAATTTTTGAAAAATGTATTTTCAAATAAAATATTTTCTAATGTTAAAAATTTTTAAAATCAGTTATTTCGAAATTAGGTTTTAAAATTTTAATTACATAAAGGATACTTAAATAGCTTTAATCAACAACCAATATTTATTTATACAACTTTTCTTATATATTGTTCTTTTTGGTCATCGTCCATATCCTTTGTAAAACTTAAGACAACATATTTAATTTGAAAGTTGTTTTTGAATTCGCTTCTTAGGCGATTGTTCTCTTATTATACTCTTCACACAGTAGTTTATGTGGGTTTACTTAACCAATCATGGTGCCTTGGAGAGACGGAGGCTATGCCTGTATATATTTATCGATTTGGTAAATGATTTCGATACAGTTAGTCACATATTACTATTAGAAACATTAGAAGAGGTTGGAATAAGAGGAAATTGCTTTGCCCTTTTGAAAATTACAAAATAGAACTCAAATGTTAAAATTTGAAACTGAAATTAGTGGTGAAAGAAAAATAGCTTATAAAGTTCCTCAAGGGACTGTATTGGTGCCTGTACTTTTCAATTTATATGCAAATAATATATTTTCCCTAAAAAATGTGGGCGATATCATGGGCTACGCTGATGATACAGCTATTTTCTATGAAGTCGACATGTGGGCAGAATTAAAAGATACGGCAGAAACCGGCTTCCGCATTAAAACAATTGCTTTGAACAATCATAACTTACGAGGCTATAGCCTGAAAAAAAAAAAGAACTAGTTTAGCTAATATCTTAAAAGTAAAAAGACTAGCATTTATTTGCATCACCAGTGCAATGAGAACCTGTCATACGGCCGCAATGAAGGTCATTAACCATTAACTCTTTCTTTACCGACCATTATAAATGCTGCAATGCTATTGGACCCACTGTCGCATATGTACGACATATAACGTTACCATAATTAGCAAGATCATTGTATATAAACCTTACCTTAGTACAAATTCTTAAACCTAATTAAATATACTTAAAAATATATAATAATGCATCACCTGCAGAAAATTAAGAAAATAAAGAGTATTTCTTAAATTCTGGTGTTGTTTTTTTACGAGGCTATAGCCTGGAGAAAAAGAACTAGTTTAATTTAGCTACTATCTTAAAAGTACAAAGACTAGTCTGTATTTGCATCACTGGTGCAATGAGAAACTGTCCCACGGCCGCAATGAAGGTAAGTCTATAAGATTCAGGACTAAGATACTTGGGATATGCCCCAGGATTAAATGAGAAAAAAGTAAAGTTTTTTTTAAAACCACAGAGCTAGGCAAAAAAGAATGAAGCAACCCAAAGATATAGTTTTGGTGGTAAAAGAATGGTTTAAATATCATAGAAGGAACTGGAATAAGAGTATATAGGCCTAGAAACAGGTCCTCTGAAAGTTTTGGAAAATACCAAAGCTTCTTCCAGGCAGAAATTTACGCCATTAAAAAGTGTATCCAGTTTAACATATAGCGAAACTATCATGTACAAGAGATTATCGTCATGTACGATACCAATCAGTGCTAAGCTCTTACATAATCAGCTCAAAAATGATCTGGAGATGCCTAGAAAATTAAATAAGCTAGGAAAATAAAGTAGCTCTCATTTAGCAGTAACACAATATTAGGAGGGATTAAAATAGAATTGGAAAGTAAAACAACCAATAATTGGAATAATCTCTTGGGGCTGAAATAGGGTAAATATAACCAGAAAAGTTCGGAATCCTGTATTTGCCTGAGCAAGAACAGGCTACGCATTGTTACAGGGATCTTTACTGGGCATTGCCGACTCAAAGATACCTTAGTAAACTGAAAGTTGTAGACGATAGTGGGTGCAGATTCTGGGAGTAAGAGGAGGAGGACGAAACCTCTAGTTACATTCTGACTAAACGTGTATCAATTCTAATTCCAAGGGCACTATACCTAGAAGCACATTAAATAGAAGAGGGATGTGTACCTTACTTTTTTAAAGGCAGATTCGTTCTCATCATAATTGCGTAAAATATTACATTTTCTTTCCTCTATTATAATAAGTTTTCTTTTTTGAATATTTTCCATAACTCTAAATTTAGGACAATATAATTAAATAATTATCTAAAATACAATAATTTATAATCCTACTTCTTACCTGTTTTAAACACATTTATTTATTAGAACAATAATTTGAAAACATTAAATAATATTAATGAAAACACAAACTGTCTGGACCCCATGCTGCATTAAAAACCTGAACTATGAATGTTAAATTTGTAAATAAATAATAAACTTAACAATACCATGTCGCTCAAAATCTGTCGTTTTTAATCTCTTAAGGTACCATTTTGAAACGTGCGACAGATGACATACGACAGCAGAAGCGACGGCAAAGGAGACCAAAAACGGTCTTTTCACGTCTGAATACATGCAATTATATGAATCACATTTCGTAAGGCGTGACCAGTGCGAGAGACAGAAGTCTACGACAGGAAGATCCGTCTCGGGGTAGAGCGTTTGCTGCCTATCGCACTCAGTCCTCAGTCATCGTTATCGCTTGTGTTTCAATGTGGTAAGTCAATATTTTATAGAAATTATAGTTGCAAATTTCTTTCGATCTAGGCAGTGTTACCAGATGAAAATTTGCTGGAACTATACGGACATAATTATAATTTGCAGTGTGGTAAATAAAAAAATTAGAAACGAAAAATAAACATTTTTCTACCCAAATTAGAAAGTAAAAGAATAAAAACAAATAATTACATTAATAATATATACCTAACGTACGGAAACAAAAAAAAAACAATAAAAAATAATAGGTCCCTATTTCTTTTAGATCACTCTAAATCAGATAATTCAAATACGTTGTGTTTGGCATGCATGTTCTTTTTATGATGCCCTATTAATTCTTTGTTGCATTTTGAATAAAAACAAAACTATAATATTAGCTGCCTATTACGTTTGATCTCGCTTGATGTCGTTTTACTCTTGAAGTGGGTTTCGCCTTCCCAAATGACAGCTTTAAAATTCGACAAACACATATTCCATATAAATACACCTATTAGTATTTTCAACACTAAACATTACACTGATACAGGTACTGATTATTTGCATCCTAGCTTAATACATTTCCAAACCTAACAACTCTACTTATTTTAAAATGACTACGGTACGGAAAGCTATTGCTCAATTATGACTTGCACTTGGATAAATTATTTTATTTACGAATTTATAAAAAAAAACGGTAATTTGCCATAAAACTACTTTATACAAGAGTTGTGCGTAATTCTTTATCAAGTAAAAAAATGTTGGTCACGCCAAACATTATTTGTTAAACTATTTTAATGGCAACAATTATTTAATACGGATCGGTCACAATAAAGATAACAATTTCCGGATAATTCTAACTAATAATAAAAAAAAACAGAGTTATGAGTTCAATTATGGCACACAAAACTGCTAGATATTAAAAATCCGGGCGGAAAAAGTAGTACCTCACGACTTCATTCATGTTTCAGGCTTTTATCAGTTCGGTAGTGAAATGAACAAAGCATTGTAACCATGGTAAAGACACTCCTTGCAGATTATAAAGAAGAGGTCAATTGACTACAACCGTGTTTCTGTGCTGGCTTATTTTAATTTAGACCATTACACTGACAAAAGTGCTTTTCTGTGTTCTATTTAAAATTAGATTCATGAAATTAGTACCTACATTGGCGAAAAAGTATGGTATACCTACTTATTTAATTTACTTATTAACTCGATTTTGTAGCATACTTCATCTAATTATAAACAATTTCTTTGTCTACACCGAGAAAAGTCTCTTTTATCCAGTAAAACTATCTTATAACCATTAGGTCTTTCTTTACCTACCGTTATAAATGCTGCAGTGCCATTGGACCCACTGTCGCATATGAACGACATTTTACATTACCATAAATAGCAAGATCATTGCATATAAATATCAACTTAGTACAAATTCTTAAAGTTAATCAAAGAAACAAAAATATACTCTTAAAGTTAATCAAATATTCTTAAAAATATATAATAATGAAACACCTGCACAAAATAAAGAGTTTTTCTTAAATTCTAGTGTTTTTTGCTATGGAATATTCCAAAAAAAAGTATGAAAGCAGAAACCTACGTGGAACTCAATACACATTTTGATACTTAGCATTAAACTAGGTACAGCATCCCTTCACTAAAGGAAACAGCTGGAGAATAATTTAGAAGATACATTGACATTTATGTAAAATTTGAAACAGAAGGTTTGATTGAGAAGAGCTAAGGGGAATTGCAGGTATTTGTGGTTCATTTGATGCGCATGTAGATTCCTTACAACATTTAGCCCAAACGGCCTATAAAAGTATAGCAAACCAAGCTGAAGAAGAATCTTAAGAGCCCTCCAATTTTACTAACAGTAGTTCTAAATACCAAGGAAATCGATCTTCTAAAATGCAACACTAAGGAAATAGAAAACCACATGAGCACTTTGGTTTCGAAAAGAACAAATTAACCCCAAACACAAGTTGTTGACACCGAATAGAAGAGAGGTCTGTTCCAACAACGATTAGAAACCAATCACTGCGCACTAGATAATTTGACGCAGAATCCTAGTGTCAGTGACTGATTACTGATTTTTGTTGGAACAGAACTGAGAATGTCCAGATCTTCTATGGACGAGAGCCAAAATACCTTTCAAGGTGTCTCTGAATAGCTGGTCCAATTCTACAAGTATTTATGTATAAATGGACAGACGCCGTCTAGAATTAATTATATTGAATTATGAAAAAGAACCACAAATGCCAATTAAACAGCACCACCAACTATAGGAGAAATTTCAAAAAGAGAATTAATATGAAGCAGATCAAAATATTACATGCCTTTAGACCATTTAGGACCATTAAATAACACAAATGTACTATCAAGAAACGTATTGTTACGCTGTTTTTTGGTAACTTAATTTATTTTAACTCAACTTTTACAATTCAACTATACAACTGATAGCATGAAAGTATTACTATACTGTGCAAATCTGTTTTGACAGATTATACAGATATATTTGAAATAAAGACCTTTTAAATTTTTGTATTTGTTTTTAAGTGTCACTTCTTGTAAATTCTTGTTAATTAGTTCTTGGAGGGTGGCATGCACTGGGTTTTTACCTTCTTAAGAGATTAAGCCCATTAAGGTAATTGTTAATAGATGGTATTTACACAGATAAAGTATTACCTACAATGCAATAAAACGGTTTACATAAAATTCTCAGTAATTTCTTGTAACTAATCTACCCTAACATCGGAATATTTTGAATGTTTTTCATTCAGTTTAATGAGATAGTATCCTCGTTATTTGCCTAGTAAAAAGTCTTGTAATAATTTGTTGTTTTAAAAGTGTCCTAAAATGTCGAGAATTTCTTCGTGGATTATTAACTTTCCAGAGTTGGAAATCAATGGGGATAAAGTTTTTTGTAAAGCTTGTGCCAAAATAGTGGTTTGCGAAAAAAAGTTCAAAGTGGTTCAACACGTGAAAACATCATTGCATAAAGCCAAATTGCAAAAAATGAAATCACAACCGGTTCAACAATGCGTTGTGAGGTCATTTCAAAACGCCGACAAAACAAAAAGGGACAAGGAGGTATTTAATCAGGACTTGTGCAAAGCTCTTGTTGCGGCAAATATTCCATTAAAGAAGTAACAAAACCTACATCTAAGAGAATTTTTACAAAAATATTGCAATCAAACCATTCCTGACGAATCTACACTCAGAAAAAAAAATGTACATGCTATATATATAAATGTAATAGAAGAAATTAAAGTTTTACTGGATGATAGCAATTTTTACATCATTGTTGATGAAAGCACAGATGCTTGTGGAAGATATATGGTACATCTTATGAATGGAGCCTTAAAAGAAAATGAACCAGGTACATCATATTTAATTGCATCAAAACAGTTAAAAAAAACTAACAATACAACTGTTACCCTATTTATTCAACAACCTCTAGCAGAATTTTTTTTACCAAATCAAATTCTTAGTGTTTTTGTCTGACGCAGCACCATATATGATAAAAGTAGGGCAAAACTTAAAAATATTTTATCCAAATATGGTCCACGTTACTTGTCTTCTGCATGGAATAAACTTAGTTGCAGAAACTGTGTGAACAGAATATCCCTTGGTTAACAAGCTAATTTCGAATGTGAAAAAAATATTTTTAAAAGCCACTTTAAGAGTGCAGTTGTATAAAGAGAGAATGGTAGGGGTATGTTTGCCCCCGGAACCCGTAATTACGCGATGGGGGACATGGATTAAAGCAGCTATATTCTATGCAGAAACTTTTGAAGCAATTAAGGATTTAATTTTGGATATAGAAGACAATTCACAATGTGAAGTGCAAAGTAAAGAATTGTTAAAAAATCCCCTTGTGCCTAAGCAACTTGTGTTTATAAAGGTTAATTTTAGTTTTTTACCTGATGTAATAACTTCATTGGAAAAGAAAAATTTAAGTTTAATCGAATCAACAAATTTTATTGCAACAGTTTCCGATAAATGTAACAATGTTCCTGGTGACATAGGCCTTAAGATTAGAACAAAATTAAATACAACTTTATTAAAGAATGAAGGGTTCAATGAAATAAGGGAAGTGAAAAACATTTTTGAGGGAAAATTTTCCAAAGAAGTTTTACGTTGGCCCTGTACATTACTTCCAAAATTACGGTATTGTCCTATTACTTCGGTAGATGTTGAAAAGACCTTTTCTACATCAAAACATATTTTTACAGACAGAAGACAAAAATTTTTATTAGAAAATTTCGAAAAATATTTAATTATAAATTCCTATTATAATATTACTATTTAATATTTTTAAACTATTATATACTTAACTTCTACTAGTTTTTGCGTTTCGTTTGTTTTAAATAAATTTTTATATTACATATTTTCTTTTGTTTTTTTTTTTCGTGTAATGGCTTTGATAGCGTACCAAATTAGGAACAACAATGTTAATTAGAACCCAACAGTGAATGGTCAAGTGGAAATATTCGCTAGGCATCAGAATTAATTTTTAAATAAATTAATTAATTTAAAAAATTGCGTCCTGGCTGGAATTTGAACCCGGGACCCCTAAGTCCACAGGCCAACGCACTAACCACTGAGCTACCCACCCCCTACTTTTTTTTAAGTATTTTTAACAAATATGCATTTGCATATTTAGGCATAATTGGACAAAATAACTGCATATTTTTGGTAAAAATGATGCATATATATATGCGCATATTTTGTTATATTTTGATGCATATATTCAATGTGAACAACCTTGGGTTTAATTCCCGCTGACAACTAAATTCGGTAAATCAGGTCGTTGATTTGCTTTATAAGGTGGAGGTGCCTTCCCAGTTCCGTTGCAGTTTCTGTGCCTGGGATTGTACAGCCACACTGGGTCGCCTCTCTGAAAATGTGTGCATGTCGATTCTAACTTTTGCATTATCGCTATTGGCTTTTAAATGTTACCAAGTGAATTCGTATATCTTTTCTAATCTTTCTCTTAAGTGGAAGGTGTACGGCCCTCTTTTTTACTAGGAGGCTGCCTTTCAAAAAGAGGATCCTGAGGAAGCATCATTT
The DNA here is from genome assembly GCA_927349885.1 of Psylliodes chrysocephalus. Taxonomy (NCBI): domain Eukaryota; kingdom Metazoa; phylum Arthropoda; class Insecta; order Coleoptera; family Chrysomelidae; genus Psylliodes; species Psylliodes chrysocephalus. The sequence continues at coordinate 65,394,513 of OV651816.1, forward strand.
CCCTTCCATAGATGGAGTATAACTGGTTGATTCATATTCAGAACTTCGGTACGCTAGCATGAATAGAGGAATTAAAATATCCCAGTCCTTTTGATTTTAAGAGACGAACATTGAAAGATACTGGCATATGGTTCTGTGGTGTCTTTTTACCATTCCATCTGACTTTGGGTGGAGAAGCGTAGTGCGTGTTTTTTTGATGCATAACAGTTTCATCAATATAATTCCAGAGGGAATCCATGTCTCGCTGTGACATTTGTCATAAATGCTTTTGCTACTGTCATCGCTTCCTCATTAGGAATAGTCGCTATTTCAGAGCACTTTAAAAAACAGTCCAGGAATACCTGAACAAAATTGGCTTGAATAATGGACACCTATTGTAATATTTTTATCACAAGTAAGTAGAAACAGACAAACACATATTTTACAAACTTGTACAAAGGAAAAAAGTGACTGAGTTGGTACTATGAAGTAACATGGTATTAAATACAATAAGCCTTTAGGCTGCAATGTTATCGGAGACTAAGTCAGATGAGCTCAGGTAAAAATAAGTATGCAGCACCCAGTATAAAAAAAATATATTCTTTTAAAAAACCTCTCATTCCTTAACCAGCGACTACAACAAGTGGTATATATTATTATAAAATTTAGTTATAACCAGGATGTCGTTCCTGCTGCTGGTTAAGGAATGAGAGGTTTTTTAAAAAGAATATATTTTTTTTTATACTGGGTGCTGCTGTTGTAGCTGCTGGAACAAAAACAATATGTTTTTGCGACAAGCTTCCAGTATGTTTAGACTCAAAACCGATGCTGCTGGTTTGTTTTTAGGCGTTTTCTGAATTAGGTTCTCTATATAAGGCAACCTCGTTAACATTTCTTTCGCAGTATGCCTCCGCGCTTCGTGTTACCATATCATCGATATTTGGGTCCGGGAAACGAATTGGAAAGTGGGGAGCCCGTTGACAGTGACGATTACATAGCCGAAAAACACGACTACGCCTACGCTAACGCCATATCGGCAGAAGACGTATTAAGAGCTGACGAAGAGGCCGTAAAAGAATTTTGGAGTGACTTTTCAACAACCGGTAACTGGCATTCATTGATCGGTAAGTTTGGTAATATTAAATTTTTCTGTATAATACCAATAGAATTGTAGGTGCCGCTGGTTTAAAGCTCAAGAGTATTCTGGAAAAAAACACAGGTGTATTATATCCAGACATGTCCAATAAGCACGAAGAAAAATATAAAAAATTGCCAGTACGACTTGGCCTAACGAGAAGGAGAGGAGATAATGAAAATCGACAAAATGAAGCTCGTAATAAGGAACTATTGTCAAGACGAGATCGTACACAAGATCCTGCTCAACCTTCATCCTCTCGTGACGTTTCGGATATTGGACAAGACGAAGGATATGGTACCCAAATGAGTCAAGGGAATGCTCCCATGAATACCGACGAAGTAGATGCCGGAGAGGAAATGGGAAATCCGTCCAATTACAAATCCTACAAATGGATCGGGTGTACTCTATATGATGAAGTTACTGGCAAGTCCTACATTTACATTTTTTAAGAAATCTCGCATCATGCATACATGGGGATTTGCATCACACCGATTTAATTTAGGACCAAAGGGTAAAGAAAGCAACTATATGGGTTTAAGTACAAGCCTAGCATACGTACCTGTCGACTGGATACCATTTTATCTATCTCCATTCAGAATATTTATTAACACAAAAACCTCTTTTATCAGCTGTATAATTTCCAAAAATTGTATTCATCTTTGTATTTAGGTAAAGTCTAGAAAATATGCATAAGAATCTTAAAAGAGCACACTATATGGAAGAGGAAGAAACTTCCTACCATAATATTTTCGAATAAAAAGCTCTTGCTAGGCGATGACTTACTCGTTCTAGACTCGACCTTGAACCGGAAAGAACTCCACAGGAACACATGGTTGGAAACCTAGTAAAAGTAACCAAAGGTACAGGAGTATTTAAAGATAATATTTGGGGACATAGGAAAAGTAGGCCCAAGAGGCCGTAGTATTCTGGGCTTAATGTTACCCTACCCGTTTTTAACTGTTGAAGATAAAACTGAACACCTTTAGGAAAACTCAAAAATATTTGCTGGATGAATCAGTAGAATATTTATAGATTCTTCTAATAAAATTGGAAGAAAAACCCAATTGGAGGACATTATTATAAGAAACACAAGTCCCACGCTTAAATACTTAGAAAAAATAACTAGCTAGGTTGCTATTGTATTCTGTTACGGGTTGAACATATTTTAATTGCTCACCTTCGCCAATCTGTTTAGTACTAGTAAAGTATAGTAATATTTATTGAAAATATCTGTTCAGCTGGCCCATAACCTATAATAAATATTTCTTATTTTTATACTTTAGTTGATTTATCTGCCAATAAATTAAATTGGCCATATAATTCTTCTTTTCTGACCCCTTTGAAGATCTAGCCAACCAAATGAATATATGTATACCCTATTAAGTTGCATTAAATTAGTAAAAGACCTCAAGTGACTTACCAAATTGTATTAGGAATGTCCTTCCTAGTTTTTCTACGGTCCTTCTGAAAAGCCAATCTGATTGTTGCATGTGCTACTGAAATCATTCGATTTTTCGGATTCTTTAGCTTGAAAGCACAAGGATTATTGTTAGTAACCCATATAGAATTAAGCGTGGAATCAATTAACATTTTATTGTGGATCTAGGGTACTAACCGTTGAAAAAAATACTAACTTCCTAAGGTCAACCAACATCCTCAGGTGAGTCTAACTTATTTCTTCCTGCAGCAGCTCACCTACTCCTAAAATAATATTTTTATGTGTACATTATATGAATTTTCTTTGCATAATTTTTTATTTTTAGTTAATAGTACATGTGATATTCGCATAATTTTGTACTTACCGCTCTGGAACTAGCCTTAGACACGGACCAACCCTATCTCAACGTGACTTACAGGTTTTCAGGCGGTGGTTCCCAGGACGGGTTTACCTCCTCACTATACGGCATCTCAATCTTCCCAGTTGGTCACTACAAGAAGGTTATTTTGTGGTATTAGATATCCATCGAATTAATCTACCGCCAGAAGAGATACTCTCCACTTCTAGAATACATTTGTGTGTATGTATACCTACCTTAGGATGACGGTTCCTTACCTGTTTCTCTAGGAATCTGGAGTGCCAGCAAGTAAGACAAACCCAATCTTTACTACCAGTTATATATACTTCAGAAGGTAAGGGGAATTTCCCTAATAGCTTCACCACCAAGAATAGTGTATATACCCCGCATTTGTTCCTTAAAACGATATAATTATATGTACAATATAGTTTTAACGAGGATCGGTTTCTATGGTTTCAGATAATAAGGTTTAGCTAATAAGTGGAGCCTAATTACTAGGTATACAGAATTTAAAATAAATACTTGGTTTCTGTGCTTTGTAATAAAGTTTTCATAGAACTTAATTTATAAACCCTTTTACTTGCCTCGTAGGCTTTCCCTAAGCGTTTCTTAACGTCCTCAAACACCTAAACCAAGACCAAAGTACGAATATGCTAGAGAAAGCAGACAACTCTGAAAAGACGGACAATTTCTATATCAGGGTTTTAGAGAAATCAAATATCCCAAAAAATTTAAACAAAAACTCAGGACAAAATAAATATTGAACTAAAAAGGTATGATATCAGCATATTATTTTTTTCAGTGTAAGTATTTAATTTACGTGGCCATACCAGCGATGAACATGACACTGATATTTCATAGATCAATGTCATGTTGTGTGAAACTTGCACACCTCAATCGTTTGAACAATTCGATTACATGTTGCATACCTAATAATAATTATAGGTCTGGAATATCATTACAATACGTTACATTCGATGCAAAGCAATAAACTTATATTTATTTGTGACCAATGGAAGAGATCATCATCACCACTCACATCTACATTAAATTTTTACAATGTTATGTTCATTCGAGCCAATGTTTATTAGATTTCGGATACATTGTATACATTCTGTAAAAGCTCTTAATATTTTGAACTATCGTTTTATTTCCGCTTTGTTTTCTTAATCTCCAATTTTAAACTTGATAACATTTTTTTTAAACGCAAATGAACCACTTAAACATATATTATTGAGCTTTAATTAATTAACAATACTACCGTGTACTCTGTTTTTATAACAAATATCCATTTCTGATTAATCAAAACCGAGACAAAATACCAAAAAACAGAACTGACAGAGATTCAGATAATTTTGATTAATTCAGAATCAGTTTAGAATTTTTCCACGCTCAAAGATATTAACAATATCAATTGGAGAAAAAAATATATAAATGGAAATATTTTATTTCATTATACGTCAATATTTGTAACACGAAATATATTGAATTCTCGTAGACCTCATTCAATACAAACGTGTAATCATATTATTTAAAATATTCTGTAAACGGGACTATCTAAAATATTAAAAAGAAGGACGTAGAGGTGAGTAGAACAAATTGAAAAGATGGGCGGATTTGAATAAAAATCTAACAAGGAAAAGATAGTAATGACAGGATACAAGAACAAATGGGCCAAAATTAGTAAATAAATATTTTTGTAAACATATTATTTTACAAATTATATTAATTTAAAAAAGTGAGAATAATAGAGCTCTACGCCCGTTGATAAATATTTGTCCGGAAAAAATATCTCATTTATTATTTAGTTGACCTGATTTACTTAAAATTATAACTGGGAGATCAGACAATTTTGAATAAAATTCATTATTGCTAGAAAATAAATAAAAATAAGTGATTTCAGAATCTATTTCCAAACTATATAATACTCTTCAGATAAAAATATCCTCCTTAAATAACTATTAAATATTAAAAAATAATGTCAATTAATATTCGAATGGGGAATACTCGTATATTGTGCACCCCTGTTATCATCCATTCAATTCTTTTAAATAGCAAATATGGGACTACATTGAACAAGAAATTGAATGGGGAATTCGAATGTGTTACTTTTGAGTCTCGCCCTCTAGCAGAATAAAAACATTTTGTAAAATGAGACATTTTATTTGAAAGCTAATTTTATATTAGTAATTCAACATTAATTTAAATATATCCTTACTGATAAAAACGTTTTTTTTTTATAAATAAGTTAATTGTCCAATATTTATTGGTATTAAATTGTAATTAGTTAATTTAACAAAAGTTTATTTTTTTTTTTATTTGGTGTCATCGGCGTCGACTACTACGGCCATTAGCCTTGTGTTCTGTGTAGGATTTGTTACTGTTTCCCAGCGCCACTTTAGGAACAGCACTGTTAATTAAAACCCAACAGTGAATGGTCGAGTGGGGAATCCTACCAAGGTTTGTGATTATTAAAATTTTTTTTTTGGAAATTTTCTTGATATTATATATATTCAGTTAAATATTGCTGACTTTAAAGTAACTTATTTTAATAAAAAAATATTGTATAACATACACTATTGAAAAGGTTTTCTTAAATCAAATAGTTTGAAACAGAGCTGGGACAAATCCTCAAAAAATAGATTTGAATCACGAATCCGAATCACGAGATGTAATTCAAAACACGGATCCTATGCATGAATCCTTAAAAAAAAAATTTTTTTTAATCAAGTAATTTAAATCCATTTTTCGGATCACGAATACGACTCCTATCAGTGTCATACAATTGTATTATGTATGCTTCCAAATCTAATATTGTCTACTATTAACTTTGTGTCTACTACGGACTATGTCGTGCATGAAAATGTTTGATACAAGAAAATGTTAAATAATCTAAACTATTTTGTCTATGAATATGAACCATACATAAATTAGAATTATAAAAAAATGTATTTTATTTTAATACAAAAAACAAAATATCCCACCGTTGGCCGGAATTTTTTCATTTAATTTAATTATTTAAAATTAGTTCTGATGCCTTGGTAGGATTCCCCACTCGACCATTCACTGTTGGGTTCTAATTAACAGTGCTGTTCCTAAAGTAGCGCTGGGAAACAATAACAAATAAGAAAGCCTACACAGAACACGAGGCGAAATAACCCTGGTAGTTGAAGCCGATGACACACCAAAAAAAATTAGCAAACAATAAAACAAAAATGTCTTTTGGTTGGCCTTACATAGCACCAAAATTTCAATGTAGGGTAAAGTACGGATAGATGCCGCAGGGGGAGAGATGCCGCAGATCACGTGATGCCGAAACTATGTGTACTCAAAAAAAAAACGGTCGGCGGCATCCAAACGCTATTTAGCCAGTATTGTTTTGTCTGTGGTTGGTGTCTTGATTAAGCACGTGTTTTGGCGAGAATTGTGTGAATAAAGTTGGTAAGGTATACTTTTATTGCTTAAAATTTATTTGTATGCTGTTAATAGTATTGGGGAAGTTGGTTTAAAATTGCAAAATAACTTTAAAAAGTTAGGTATGTTAGTTAATTTTTTTTATATTTACATTTTTTGTATATTTGTTTTTGCGAAGCAACCAACGATGATTCTGGGCCCATAGGTTAGGTAAATTAGTTAAAAATTTTGTTTTCATTTTTCTTATATTTCTATAATTTGATGTATATTTGATTTTTCGATCAATTGCGTTTTCTATCAAATTTATTTTCGATCAATTTTCTTATCGATCATTGTTCTTTTCGATCATTTTTCTCTTCGATCATTTTCCTTTTCGATCAATTGTTATTCGATCAAATATTTTTTCGGTCAAATGCATTCGATCAAATGTTTTCGATCAATTGTCTGCCACCCCTAAACAATATCCTGAATTTAAATATATCTAATTATAATATTAATAATAATAATATAACTCTCCCTAATCCACCCCCTCATGAGTGAAATTTAACCCCAAAAGCTGAACTTGTGTGGGAAAGGGACGGCTGTTATTATTATTTGCCGTGGCGCTCCGGGGCGACTTTGTACCACACTTTTTTAAAGATGTCTAAATTTAAATTCTAAATGAATTAATAAAATAAAGTGCGATACACATATGCGAACGGCAGCTTTTCAGCCAGAGAGCTTGGGTGATCATGGGTTGTATAATTGAGTAAAGTAAGTGTTGAGCGCCATGCAACTTAAGTAAAAAATGTCAATATCAAGTCAAGACTAAAACCTCACCAAGTTGTAAAATTTAAAGTTACTAAAAAAATGATCTTATACGAAGGCTTGATATTGACCTATGTTCAAATAAACTTTTCAAATAAATTCTGATAAATAACTTTCCTGAAAGAGAAAATTTATGCACCAATAAAGAAACAACATATTATGTCACTTAATCAATTTATTAAAACGAAACGTTTGTAGTTCGATTTTATGATGTTTTACCTTTTTTTTTTTAAAACCACAGTGGCCTTAATTTACAAACGATATGGCTTTCTCGGCTTTTGGAACAGAAAAGAAATACGCAGAATATCATTCTACAAAGTTTCAGAAGTTTTATAAAAAAAGGTACGTTACTTTAAATTTAAAAAGAATTCGAAATGCGAAATTCGAATAACGGTTTTTGATTGGTTGAAAATCAACAAGTTATACAAACGAACAAGTATATTAAGTTAATAACTGTTCAGTAAAAGGCCATACAATAAGAAGAAGAGGCAAGAAGAAGACTGAAATAATTCCATATTTAGATTGTAAACAAATACGAAAACTAAACACTTTTTCTATATTTTAAAAGAAATCTACGAGAAATGATTCATTTATTTAAAGAGACATAATATACTGATGGTAACGTATTTTAAAATGATTAAACAAAGTTTATTATATGTGATAAAATAGCTCTTGCCAAACATTTCAAGGAAGTGAAATGGATCAATTATTATTACTTAAATTAAATGTTTATTGTACAATGATAAAAGAGGTCAGTATATGTAAATCAATTCTTCGCAGATTAAGGTAAAGTATTTATATGAAAATATGAATGCTACACCTTAAAGATGATTGATGGTGCCATTTAACTTATAGGTGAGGTGCCATCATCGAGACGGTAATGCATGATTTTATAATCTGCATGTCACATCAACAGACAAGGTTTGGCACGCTGGCCTAATACAGAAACTTGAAAAAATGCTCCCTAGAAAATATGTCGACATTCTTAAATGATTTTTAACGGGAAGAATGTTTAGAGTAAAGCAAGACGAGGCATACTCTGAAATGAAAGAAATTAAAGCAGGTGTCCCACAAGGCAGTGTGTTAAGACCGGTTCTTTACTTATTATACACCAGCGATATCCCTCAACAACAATCTGTTAAAATAGCAACATTTGCAGATGATACTGCAATATTGGCAGTTGGTGGAACTAATACAGAGACCTGGGAAAAACTTCAGGAAACCTGCAATAGAATCAATCGATTGACAAAAAAGTGGAAAATAAAAATAAATCAAACTAAATCAGTGCATGTTGATTTTACTCTTCAACCAAATGAACAAAAATAAATAAGAATGAACAATGACGTTATTCCGCATCACGATTCGGCCAAATACCTAAGGATGAACCTAGATGTAAGACTTAAATGGAAAGAGCACATAAAAAAAGCGTAAAGAACTTGAACTTAAATTCAAAAAAATGTATTGGCTCGTAGGAAGAAAATCCAAATTGTCAATGCACAACAAACTGCTGATTTATAAACAAATCCTAAAACCAATCTGGATTTATGGCATACAGCTATGGGGATGTGCCAGCAAGAGTAATATCAATATGATACAAGATTTCCAAAATAAAGTCCTAAGATGCATTGTTGATGCACCTTGGTTCTACCGAAACAATTATCTTCATAGAGACCTGAAGATGCCAACAATCGAAGAAGAAATAAAAAGGTTTGCTGCGAAACAAGAGGGTCGACTCCCACGTCAACGAAGAAGCGTTGCAATTACTGGACAACTCTACACTCAACAGAAGGCTCAAAAGGAAGAAGCCATTTGAGCTAGTGCAGTGAACGTTAATATTAGTGCTAGTGTAAAACAGTGTACTAAATCGTCACGCCAACTTGTGATGCTTTCCTATAGAAGCAATTAAGACAACCCAATGTGGACTTCTTAGATAAGTAAATAGTTTGTAAGATTTTTAGATTAAAATTGTAGGTTAGTCAGTAATGACTAGTAACAATACTCTAACAAAAAAAAAAAAAAAAAAATATCAACAGAAATTGAATTTCTGTTAATACGGCACATATTAAAACCTATAGCGAACCATGCAATTTAATTAAAAATCCACATGGTTTGGTGTAGTATCCGAAGCCCCTCTATCTCTGACCACAAATTGCCTATAAATGAATATAAGATAAAAGTGCGTGAGACCGCTACACCACCGACCCGATATTACATGGCTACAATCCCTACACCGGAAGAAGCAAAACCGGGTTATAGATAATGTCTTTTATTGTTCTAAACTGTTTGAAGCATATATTTCAATGCAAAAATCTGTCGATGCGAAACTTTATTTTGAATAATGCAGGTCACATGTCCGCTCCTACCACCCGGACACAATACAACTTATTTCCCACCCTTTCTTCTGCACCCATTATAAAGAGCGGACAAAAAGAACGTGCCACTTTCGCAGATGAGGGACTATTAGTACAAATCTTATCACAGATAATTTATTTTTCTGAAAAAATATTTTCCACTTTCAGACATGCATAATGTTGTGCGCAAACGAAACGAATTTAATATCATATTTTAATTCCCCGAAATCTGAGTTTCGAAATTCTGTCTCCGAGATGATTTTCTAAAAGAAAAAAAAATGTATTCAAAGAGAATCTCGAATTAATCCGAGACGATGATCCATCTAGCAATATAATTTACAACATCAAATATTTGTACAAGAAGAAGATAAACTTAATCCTAAATACTAAATAATCTGATGTAAAATAAAAGAGCTGGAGCCGACAGATTTCGACATTAAGGAAGATTAGGTAAATATCGAAGAAGGATGAAGTAAAGGGGTGAAAAGGTTAATTGATGGAGTGCCTAATCTTGAGGGCGTTTTTATAGTGCCGGTGAATTGGGCTTTAAATTGGTTTGACTATTAAGAAAAATATTTAATTTTATCAGATAAAAAGATAAAAAACAGTATATGAAATTATTGATCCTTAGTAACGCAATTTTAAATATACGAGTATAGAGTGTTCCCAAATAAAATATAAAAAAATAAAATATACATTTCTTACCTAAAAGAAGGGTTCATCAATTAACATTTTTTAATATCACTTTGTTACATTTCTAAATGGAATCACCAAAAACCGTATTAAAAAACAACTGCTAAAAGATAATTTTGCCAAAATATTTACATTCAAAAATACGTATTTAACGGTGTTTATTATAAGTTTCTATTGTTTTTACAAAGGGGTAAAATAGACTTAACTCTAGTTAATATTAAGGATATACTTTAACCTTTTTAAGAATACTAGGCAGAGTAAAATAAGTACTATAGTGTGTAAAAGAAATTAAATTTAAATTTAATATCTGAGCGTTTTTGGCTAGTAAAGCCTTCTTAAAACTTACGTTATTTATATATCTTCAGATGGATTCTTAGGTTGGATAAGGTGCGTGAGGTTTTCTGGGTTTTTCTCAGCTGTAAGTCAAATGCACATCCCAACTAGTCATTGATAAAAGTACATTTGTTGTGAACTCAAGACCTAAATTATTCCATCTCTTAATTGGAGCGAGAAAACATATTACGTTGCCGTAACAAATCCTATAAGAAATCCTATCCTCTGAGGCTGGTCCAACACGATCAGGCCACTACCGCATGGTGGTGTCATGAGTTGGATCATCTCAGGAAGATGGCTAGGAAATCCTTTAATAAGACAAGAACCACAAAACTCAAAGAGGACTGGGATTCTTACAAATCTCGCCTCAGAGAACACAAAAAATCCTCACTCAAAAACAGAGAGATGCATGGAAATCCTACTGCGAAGAAATGGAAGATTTCACGCAGGCAGCGAGGCTTCAAAAAGCTCTCTCAAAATATCCACACCGAAGTATTGGTGCGCTAATCAAAGATGATGACACAAAAACTGCCAACCTCGAATATTGCATCAAACTTCTGCTATCAACACACTTCCCTGAATAGGTCATAAACGTGGCCGACTGGCAGAGTACCATCTGTCTATGATTGGCAAACTGCCAAACACATTGAAGACAAAGAAAAAATTAGATGGGCAATATCCAGCTTCTCTCTATTTAAATCGCCAGGACCTGACGGTTTTTATTCAGTCCTACTTTAAAGGGGTCTAGAAGAACTTACACCGCGCCTGGTGGGTATATTCAGATCCTCGCTGTCTTTGAGGTATATCCCCAAAAAATAGAGAGAGGTAAAAGTGGTCTTTATTCCCAAACCTGAAAGGATATATTACACTGTACCAAACACACACCGACCAATTAGTCTGACATTGTTTTTCATGAAGACATTGGTAAGGATATGCAAAGGATACATAAGAGATTCGGTGATTACAACAACACTACCACACCCAAACCAACATGCATACACCACAGGCAGATCTAATGATTTAGCCCTTCATCTAGTTGCTGGCCGGATAGAGAGATCCATTTATTAGAAGATTTGTGTTCGGGGAGTATCAGCTAACACCTGCCGATATAAGAGAAGCACCTCTTAGTGACTTTGTTAACTACATTAAATCTGTAGCCTAGCTCACGAGCTAGGATGTGCCTATCATCTTAGGAGGATGCACAATGGGCCTGATTAGGCCTAAGTACCGTGGGGGGTAATCCACCCTCCACGTGTTACAGATACAGATTATTGATAATAAGCATTACGCCCTTTAGCTGTGAAGTTGGGTACTCTAAAATAATTTCCAAGTATTTTGGCACACGATTTTTGTTAAAAAAAATAACAGATGATTATGTTATTCCGTAGATATGTTTAGAGTCCTTTTTTATTTATTGTGGACTCTAATTCTACTCTGTAGACTGACTATATTGAATTAGGGTTGTTTAATATATTATCCTTTTGTGAAAGTAGTACCTACAGGTATATTCTAACTAATTTCAAAAGGTATAAATTTCACTTGCAATTTATTTAACCACATGCCATTGAAGAGAAGCTTCTTGCGTATTATAAAAATCTAATATCCAAATATTAATTGAAAAACTTATAAAAGAGATAAATGTAAAATCAGTACTTATGTTTTTTTAAATATTTCTTTGGCTAAGAAGTATAAAATAAATTTAAAAATAAATAAAACAATATTTTCTGTGCTTTATTTTGCAATAAACATGTATACTTTTATTATTTTTACAAAATTATGTATAACTCCTATAAGAAGGCATGTATTTTTAACATCACTAGCAACACCAGCGCGCTTGCGGTTAATTGTTAAAGCCTCATTAGCGTTCGTTTTTTTGGGATCGTATTGCGGATATGCCTTCTCTCTAGTCTTCATAATTATAGCATATTAATTTTAAATTGCCTAGTTTCTGATTTTTTAAATAATTTTAACGGAAATACTACTCAGAAACAATAAAAAGAAAGTCTTAAAATCTTTAGGGCTTTGCTTAAACTTTGTAACCGTTTTTTTTTATTTTTTTTATTGTGAAGAAAGTTTCAACGAGTTACACCATTATGCGGTTACTTATAATCCCGATTTAAAGAGTAGTATTTATTTAATTGTATCTGAAAACAATGAAATATTGATCAAATGAAAAAAACAGCATTATTTGCTCCAATATATCCCATTTAATCCAATATTTTACCAGCCTATAATCGATGGATTACAGACTAATCGTGTCGAATTAAGGCGCACCGCGGACTTAAAGACACGAGGTAGTTTCTGGAAGAGGAACGAACGGGAACAGCAGCTAATGATTCACATCGAGAGCAATTCAGACAAAAGGTGAATTAAATTTAGCGTTTAACAGCCCTAGTAATTAGGAGTGAGGAATTAATTCAGCCACTAAGAAGTTCTAGGTAAGCGGAGAAAATTGTATACGAATAATAATTATCAATTCGTTAGAGCTATATTTCGCAGAGGTAGAAAGTTAAATAAACATACGAAGGTGCTAAAATTCTTGAACCATTTTGTTTATGTTTAAAAAATTGTATGTTCCTTATAAATAACAAGGTTAATTGGAACGAACAATATATTTAATAAAATAATATATTGATAGTAAGAAGATTTATCTAATGAAAAAGAAACAATCTAAGTGATGCATGTCAAATAAAATATCATGGAAGTAACATATAGGTTGCCTTTTATATTTCGGGATTGGAAAACCCTCTAGTGTTGCAAACTGGCAACTGAGAGCTCTGTCGTAAAGTTTGACATTTTTGAGATCATGCGTACTTAGAACGTTTTGACATACGAGTGCTATTTGTGCTGTTTACACGGAAAAAAATGTGACTAGAAAATTTTACTACAATGTTGTAGTAGTAGACTTGTAGAAAAATACTTAACAATTTGTAGAAAATTTTACTACAATTTATTGTTAAAAACTATTCATTATTGTAGCAATTGAATTGTCGAATAAAATTCTACAACAATAGGAAAGAAGTCCACAATGTTTAGTATATTTTACTATTGTTTGTAGAAGTAGAAATTTATTACAATTATCGTAATTACTATTACTAACTTCTGAAAAAATTTGTACAAATATTAATAATTATCTCTACAAAAAATAGTAATTTTCTCTACAAAAAATAGTAATAATTTATATCCCTTCTTATGAAAAAAATTCAATTTTGTTCAAAAATATTCTATAATATTGTAGAAATTCTAAGTGATGTGAACAAAACAGAATTCTGCTATTGGCCAACGTTTTCTGACGTCGATCATAAATGGCTAGGCAGCAGTAGCCGTTCGCCATGTTCACATAACAAAGCATGGTACATATACGAGTACCTATAACACATTATTATATTATAAGCACCGATGCGTTTGAGAAAATTTTAATAATAAATTCTATTGGTGGTAAGTAGATTTATTATCGTTTCTGAATAATTTACCTTTAGATAACTAATTTAAATAACCTTAGTAGATTATTTAAAAAAAAATAGTTGTGGCCAACGATCGAATGTTGTGCCCAACGATCGAATTTTGTGCCAAGTTCAATGATGTTTTTTATCTTAATTGTGACATACCTACTTTCTCATTTTTGTTAGTTATCTGACTTAGTCATTTAATATCCAAATCAGTGTAAGGGTATGAACAGTTCAATTGTTATTAATTTTTATTTCATATTTTTCAGGTGCAGAAAAGCCAACTGAGACTGAGGGTGCTATTATTACTGTTATTTAGACCTTGTATCTTTTATGTTAAAACAATTAATTAAATATTTTATTAAGGAACATTTTTTCTAGGTTATAATTATAATAATTATGGAATACTACCACAAGTTTTATTAAAAATTACTACAATTTGTATGAATTTTTACTATTTATTGTGTAAAATTTTCGTATTTATTTTCATAAAACGCAATACATTTTTAATATAAATTCATACAATGAATAGCAAAAATTATGACAATTTGTAGAACAATTCTTATGATGCATTTGGATGTTTTACTAAATATTGTAGATAATAACTCTACAATACATTCTCCACAAATATTTGGAAATTTTTACTAGAAATTGTCCCTGTCCCTGTCCCTATATGTACTATTTATTGTAGGGAAAAAATCTATAATTGTAGAAATTTGTTCTACAATTTTTTTTCCGTGTACAGTAAATTAAAAGATTCATCTCGGCCAAAAAATGAAATTAGGTCGTGAACATTTTCGTGCGATTATTTATTGCAACTTTTGACGTGGATTAACTGACCAATAGTGCATCGATGAACCTAATTCAATTTTTGGCGATGAAGCTCCATCAAGGACCTATGTTTGTCGATGATGTGGTGATATCAATAAAGGTCGTAGTCCTCTCCAAGACGAATTTCGTAAAGGTCGTCCAAAATCAGTTGTTGTTCCGGAAACCATTGATGATATGCGCCGAACTGATATTGAAAGATCGCCATGTGACCTAACGTGAGATTGAGACAACCTTAGACATTAGTGTGACCAGCATACATTTATTATTGCAAGAACGTTTGACGGTCGAAACATTTTTTTCGCGTTGTATTCCACACAGTTTGTCAATCGTTCAAAAAAAGGCTCGTGTCGATTGGTCGAAAAAAATGCTCAAAAAATACGATCGCGGTGCTTCGAATAACGTCTATGACATAGTGACAGGTGACGAATCGTGCATTTACGCGTATGAGTCCGAAAGAAAACAGCAGTCGACTGTATGGGTATTTCAAGATGAGCCAAATCCAACAAAAGTTGTTCGCGCACGAAGCACTTCCAAGCAAATGGTCGCCTGTTTTTTACTATAAATCCGACAAAGGTAATTATTACATTTTACAGTAATTCTTAATTGCTTGATATTTCAGTTTGTGTTTTTAGACACGCAAACAAACCCCAAATAAAAGTTTTATGAATTTAAAAAAGGCACATCTAAAAAATATTTTTTGGATATACAGGGTGTTACACTTTTTCCTGACAAATTTAAAATGTATATTTTATTTTAGTTTTAGAATAGTCTAATAATACTCTATTTAATTCTAGAATATTTTTAAAAAATATTACAGGTTTGTCAAGGAAATAATTTTTTGTGATATTAAAGAATGATGTAGACCTTAAATAAAATCATGATTTCAAAATTGTTTAAAATACAGACCTAACAAGCTAACGATTAGTGATGATAGATCTGATTCATTTTATAAAGAGTGATTTGAAAGATGTCATGAATATGACTCATTTTAAGTTTAATTAACAATTTTAGCATTCGTTCGTTAGCATGTTAGCCTATTATACATATACAGGGTGTCCCATCAGTACGTAATTAATTGATATCTATTTTTTATTGGAGATACGAAGACATTTTTAATACAAAAGTTGTACGACAATGTTTTATTACTCTTAAATATAAAGGGTAGTCCATAAATGAGGGGTGAACCAAACATGTTTTTTTAACCAGACACCCTGTAGATAGTTACAGATAAAAAAAATTGATTTTAAATCCTTAAACTTTTGAATTTTAATTCATTTGTTAGAATATTACGCTATATAATATGCTAGATTACGATATTATCAAGTTTTTCGAATTCAATACCCTGTATGTTATACCAGCAATTAAAAAATTTATTTTTTATTTTATTTTGCATACCCAATCGTATTTTTCAAAAGATGATGACGGTTTCATTATGAGAATTAGCATATTTTTTTTACATTTTTTTAATTGACATTTGAAAAATGTATAATTTTTTATTCACCAGAAATTGTAAATGAAATATAAAATTGCGTTCTGGTATATGGGGTGTACCAATAAAAACACCCAGGCCAGATATTTTGGTAAATAATAGAGATATTTTAATTCTGTAAAAACCAGTTCATAAAGCGAGCGCTAAGATTTTAAAATTAATTTTAAATAGATCAATATGTAGATGGCGCTACGCTCAATATTTTTTGTTTGATGGGAGAATCTTTCTTATATAGTGCATCTTGTAAAAAATGCGTTTTTATGCATATTTTGCTTAATAAACTAATTCGATAAATCTAGCCATTTTTGATATACAGAGTGTGTCACTCAAAACAGTTTCATTCTGTTTTTCGGCATTAATCATTGGATTTTAAGAAAATGCTAAAACAGGTCGATTTTTATTCCAAATAGAACACATTTTCACAATGCAGACATCTGTCATGTGTCAACCCCCTCCCTTCCACTTCTCCAACCCTTTAATTTTAAATAAGAAATGTACCATCATTGAAAAGGTAATTTCGTGGGAAAATCATAAATATGATTGTTTATTGCCATACTTTTACTTTTAGCGCCCTCTATCGGGTTAAAAAACCTGTAACTTATTATAAAGTGTGACACTTCATTTAAAAGCTAATTTAATTACTAATTCTATGTACCACATATCATTAATATAAATATCTCCATATTGCACTTCAACAAAATAAAGTCAGCAATAATAATGTTTAAAATAATGCATTACTAATGTTCAAACTATTGCAAGCGCAATATGGAGGATATTTATATTAATGTTATATAGTGCATTAAATTAGTGATTAAATTTGCTTTCAAACAAGGTGTCACACTTTATAATACGTAGTTTTTTATCCCGATAGAGGGCGGTACAATTAAAAGTATTCCTATGAACAATCATATTTATAAATTCCACATAAAAAACCTTTTTAATGATGTACTACACATTGTAGTGTCACACTCTATAATACGTAATAATTTTTTTCTGCTAGGGAGCGATGAAACTAAAGTAACGCAAATATTTCTTAATTCCCCATTAAATTACCTTTTCAATGATTTGCCATACATGGTACATTACCTATTTAAAATTAACGTGTTGGTGAAGTGCAAGGGAGGGGGTAGACACATGACAGATGTCTGTATTGTAAAAATGTTTTTAATTTGGAATAAAAATTGACCTGTTTTAGCATTTTCTTAAAATCCAATGATTAATGCTGAAAAACAGGATGAAACTGTTTCTAGTGACCCACTCTGTATATCAAAAAAGGCTAGATTTGTCGAATTAGTTCATGAAACAAAATCTGCTTAAATATGCATTTTTTACAAGATGCGCTACATAAGAAAGATCCTCCCATCGAAAAAAAAAAAAATATTGAGCGCAGCGCCATCTATATATTGACCTATATAAAATTAATTTATATCTAAAACTTAAGCTCTTTTCGTAATCTGTGAACTGGCTTTTACAGAATTAAAATATCTCTATTACTTACCAAAATATGCGGCCTAGGAGTTTTTATTGGTACACCCTGTATAAAATACATGGTATTCCATTTTAAAAATTAAGAAACGTTACCTCGCGTTTTGACACACCTTATATACAACATAGTAAATTAATGAAAATGCTAAACATTTTTGGTAACGTTAAAGGTAAGAACGCATTAGGCAATCGCGATCCCATCGCATCGTGGTCTTTGCTAGTCTCTAGCGCACGCGGTATCACAAGATTCAAAAAGTTAGGAGAACGCTATGCGAGCGAGAGCACCAAGTTGAAAGGCAATGAGACGAACCGCGAATGCCTAATGTGTAACTACCTACAGGGTGTTTACTTTAATAAAGTTTAATTTTGGTAAGCTCATCATTTTTATAATTAAGGGTAATTATAAAATATGATCATACAACTTTTATGTAACAATTTTCTTTGTATCTTCAATAATAAAACAGCTATTTAACAATTACGTACTAATGGGACACCCTGTATATTTATAATAGGCTAACATATTGGTATAGTTGAAGAGGAAAATTTATAATAAATTGTATACTAACATAATATAAAGGATATTGCGTGTGAAAAAAATTTGATAAATTGAACTTAAAATTAGCAAAATTTAAGATATGTTTCAGAAACACTCTGTATAAAATGAACCAGTTCTATTACTTTTAAAAATATTCTTGGGTTGAATACCTGACCATTCTAAAACTGAAATGTTTCGTTTTAAAAATACATTTTAATTTTCAGGCAAAAGTGTATCAACCTGTTTATCCAAAAATATTTATAAATATGGCTTTGACAAATCCATAATACTTTTTTTTTAATTTGGTGTCATCGGCATCGACTACTACGGCCATTAGCCTCGTGTTCTGTGTAGGCTTTGTTACTGTTTCCCAGCGCCACTTTAGGAACAGCACTGTTAATTAGAACCCAACAGTAAATGGTCGAGTGGGGAATCCTACCAAGGCATCAGAATTAATTTTAAATAATTAAATAAAATAAAAAAATTCCGGACAACGGTGGGATTCGATCCTGACACATTTCGATCTCAAAGTCATGACTCTAACTACTGAGCCAACCCACTTTGCGTGTCTATAACATAAAATAAAATATCGAGCAATTACGCACTAATGATACCTATAATAATAAAAAACATTATTGTCACAATAAAAATAAGTTGTGGAATTATTTAATTAAATGTTACTGTATGATTTTTTTTTAAATACAAATATAATTTAAATAAAAATTCAAAAAGTTTTTTCTTTTTCTTTTTAAGAAAATTCATAACATCAAATATAATTTATCTATCAAAGGTATTAAATATAAAAATATTCTTATTCCCATATGGTACAAAACAAATAAAACAACCATGATTTATATTTTTGTTAAAAAAAAATTATCAAAACTTTAATAAAACAGTCTTGGTACTTACAAATTCCTACAACAAAACTGAATTAAACATTATTTAAATGTTATCCCGTTTTTCTTTAACAATATAGAATAACAGGAAAACAATTAAACTTAACAGCAGAATGAAAATCTGAAAAGCCCCTTTTAACGTCTGACATTAACGTTGAACACTCACACATGGAACAACTCCGCGTCTCCGCTACCCCCGCATTAAACTCCCAACTCGGCAGAACAATAGGAAACAATATCAAAACTAAAACTCCCGTCCTAAATCGCCCTAATCCCATTCATAACAATAATTTCACTTGGCAAACTCCGTCCTGCTAACTCCGTCGTGCAGCGCGTGGAGTTTTATTTTAAGCGATCCCAGCTGTGGAGTTGTACCGACATTGGGAACATTTCTTAAAGTTTTACCAAACTAAGCTCTAGGCCAGTTTCAAATTTCTAGAAGGAGTCTATATTTAACTAACTTACAATCTACTTCATATAACCAATCGTCAGAGAGACAAATGAAAATGCTGTAATATTTTGTTGGAAAAAATCCAGAAAATATTGAGACAAAAATCTTACTAAAATAAAGAAAAAAAGTTTAATTTAAAGATAAAATTTTACCACAATTTGACAAAATTTCAGGTAAGTAGGATAATATTAATAACAATAATAATAATAATAAATGTTTATTTACATCAATAAATTTTCAATAAAATGTAATAAATTTCAAAATACAGTGTGTATCAATAAACATGTGACGATTACATCAGCGAGCTTATACGTGGGCATGGATATTTTTTTTATAGAATATTGTCACGTCGTGGGCTATCAGGGTAGTTTTTTCGGGGTTTAAGGAACTCAGATTTTATCTGACGATGCCACGACGAGCTCTAGCTCGTCACGCTATATTGCGGGTAGCTCTGAGTACTCTTAGGTTTGGATAAAGTTTGGTCGACCCAAAATACAACCTGGTAAGGAGTTTTATTAATTTAATTTAACTGTTACTTTAACTGTTCTGCTTGTTGGAAAAAAAAAATTAATATCACTGATAAAAACTAACACATTTATTAATTCCGAAATTAATCATCAAATAGATATATACAAAAAATTGTACAACGTTTAAAACTAGAAATTACAAAATTTATGTTATCAATTTTTCATAAATTCCACAAATTCTTTTTATGTTATTTTAACTTTTTTATTTTAAGCAAAAATCGGCGGAGCTTTTTAGCTGTTGCTCAGAGCTCAGAACTTTCCTGACTGCCTCCTCTTTGTTGGAACATTTACCTTCAAGAGTCATTTGCTGATTTTGCATATTCAACAAGTTAATACAACTAACGATATTTGATTTGTAGTTTCTACAGTTTGTGAAATCAGCAAAATTAGCAAATTTTATTATGAAAGAAAATATCTTATAAAAATAGAACCGACAAACAAAAACCCATCCATGTACGACTTTGAGTACAATTATAAAAACATGGTTCAGAGGGGCTTACTAGTTAAATCAGACATAAAAATCGCTCAAAATAAAATAATAATTTTAAATTGCAACAATTTCCCAAGAAAAATTTATAAAAACAGCACCACAGAATTTCTTTACAAGGGAAGAGACCGGTCTAACAAAATGTGGTCATTCTTAGCTCAAGATAAAGATGAAGAAATATCACTCGAAGATTTTAATTTATCTTATATAGGTGACGATAATTCAGATTTCAATTAGGAGAGTTAGTAATGAACCACCCTGATTTTTTTTCAAAATCAATGTCTACCATGAAACGAACACCACTGATAGAGCACAAAATAGAAGTTCAAAACGCTTCTACTATAAAAATTCGCGCCCACAGGGTGTCTCAGAAAGAAAAGGACTTAACAGATGAACAAATCCAAGAAATGTTGGACCATGAAATTATTCGTCCTAGTCACTCGCCTTGGGCGAGCTCTATAGTACTATTTAAGAAAAATGACAATGACGATTTTGTGTAGATCATCGCAAACTTAATGATGCGACAAAGAAAAGTAATTACCCAATACCCCAGATAGATGACATATTAACATATATAAACGGGGCTAAATATTTTAGCACCTCAGATATGTTTAGTGGCTTCTAGCAAATATCTATGAAAGAGTCTTCAAAAAATTACATATCATTTGTGGCTCAAGGGGACGGCCAATACGAATGTAATGTTCTCCCTTTTGGGTTAACTTGTTCACCAGCGACCTTCCAGTCCTTCGCAGTTCAAGTATTTCAAGGTATAAAATGGAAAAAATACTCATATATCTGGATGATATAATTATTTTTTATAACCAATTTTTTGAACAAATATTTCGAGTTTACGTTTTCTATTTCACCAAATAATTAACTGTAAATTTTTGGGTCAATATACTAGAAACTGCGTTGGGTGTTCGATTTTTTTCACCATAGGACTATTCTGTAAATATTTGGTAAAAATTAATGTTATTTTTAATTTTGTATTTTGGTTAAAATTACAGGTCAAATATATTTTAACGGAAGGGATATTTCATCCCTAAAATATAGTCTAAACTGCTTTTTCAAGTTTTCTCAATGATAATGTTGATGTGCTATTACCAGTGTCTATTCGCGTACTGCCTACTGCGCTGGTCTTCCTTCTCCCGCTTGTCCATCCTGATAGTCCAGTTATAGTAAGTTCACCTCGGAATTCGAGATACCCAGCTGTAAGTCTGTAAATACTTGTATATTGACATCCTTAAAGTTGTCTCAAAACCTACATATGGTAGGGTGTACGCAACTATTAAATTTCAAGGTCAAAGGTCACAAAAATCGGTTTTTTGCAAATATCTCATTTCCTATGGGTTTTTTGCTATTTGTATTTATTATCTTGTATTGTAGAATATAAAACTGTTTTTGAGATAGAGGGAGGAGAGCGCGCGGTCACAGCATCACTTCAGGTCAACCGGTGCCTCCGGTCGAAAACACGCCATATATAGTTGATGAACTATCGATAAATCAATGATTATAAATATTTGTCAATTTTTATTAACTATTATATTATATTTTATCATTTTTTTCCTAACCTATCCACTTTTTATTCAGTATTAATTTATTTAACAACACTTACCTGCCCATGTAATTGCAGAATTGTTAATGAAAATATAGGAATTATATTTAAATTTTAACCTAATTAATATTAATAACTTCTTAGATGATGAAACAAAAAAACAAATAAATTATGAATTAATCTTTTTATTAAAAAATATCATTCAATACATTTTTTTTTATTAAAAGTAAAAAAATGAAATAAAGGGTACAAAAACTACAATTTAAATTTTAATCATCTTCTTCCTCTTCACCGTCGTCTTCAGGCTGATGGTAAATTTCAAACTGGTCTTTATTACCGTCTTCAACGACATTTGTCTCAAGTTCTTCCATGATTTAGGGTTCAAAGGTTCCATCTTTGTTAATGTCGCTCTAATATGGTAGAGCATTAAGACAACCTTGCCCATTAGATTGGCCACAAGCTAAAGAACATTGCAAGCCCGCTTTCCTGCATCCGCATCTCAAACCACAACCACTCTTGCAGTTGCAGAAAATTGTATTTAGCAAATCTTCTGGAGCAGATGGTAAAATTGTCATGATAGGCTCCAGAAAATCGTTTCGCATTGCCCAACCCCATACCTTGGGTTCAAAATCATGCCCTAACCAAGTTTGAACTTGATAATATACACGTTTGAAATGTTGATGAGCAGCTGCACTTGTTGGTGGAATATTTGAAAGCTGCACAGGTTTATTAAGTTTTTTAGACTTGACGTAATGCATATAACGAAGATGATCGAGACTTTTTACAGATTTCGAAACATTATAGACTGCCAATAAGGTTTGAGTTCCACTCTCTAATAATCTCTGGGCCGAACAATTTTGTTCCTCAAATGCTGCAGCTAGTTCATCCAAATTTGTCAGTTTCTCAAAAACTTTTAAAAATGATTTTTTCCCTTTTTAAAAAGCGCAGAAGTTGTGTCACAGCCACTTAATGCGTGAATAAATAAAATATGTGTTTTGGAATGAGGATAATTATCAAAACTTTTAGTCAAGTATATCTCCGTTTTTACATTTCCTTTCCCAACTTTTTTAAAGAAAATTTCTTGTTCGTAAGACAGTGTACGCCCAATTAAAATTACAAGTAAATCAATATCTTGTCCTATTATAACTGCAGTTTTTTCAGACTTTGATTCTTCAATTGCATTTCCTTCCGAAATTCAAGGAAAGATGGAATTAAACAAAAAAAGCAAGGGGTTTTTTAGGTTATCCCGACAACACTTCAGTAGTCAAACACTTGACTATGATAAGACAGAATCTGCGTCTAATCACAGGCATTCTGACTGATCATTGCCAAGTACAAAAGCATCCCCCATAGCATGGGGATATCCGCACTGTGCAGGTGGAGACCACTAAGCATATCCTCTACGATTGGCCGTCGCTCTCATTTATTAGAAGAATTGTGTTCGGCGAGTATTGGCTAACACCTGCCGATAATAGATAAGCACCTCTAGGCGACAAATATGTAGGCACAAATATGTAAGCAAAGTGACTAGCTAAGGGGGGCCTGTCAATTTAGCAGGATGCACAACGGACATAATGAGGCTTAAGATCGTATGCCAACCCACCCTACACACGGTACAGATACACCAAAGGAATAATTCATTTATTATTTTTTACATCCCTTTTTTACATCCCTTCTTAACGTGTCAATCGAAATAAAGTCCTATTTATTTTAAAACAAAAAATTTAAATTAATATTATAAGGAAACCAGAGTTTCCATAAGTAAGTAGTGAAAACAAGAAATAAATCATATATAGACTTTAGAAAGCCAAATAATAAATCAAACGAAAGCTGTGAACAATAAAGCACAGCCAATTTCATCGGAGTTCGAAAATTAATATTTCTGTATTAAATTTTAGATATTTATCGTTCCGGATAGACTGCGCCAGTTGCAAATGTATTTTCTTTCCGTAAAACCAGGCCTACAATGCTGAAAGCTCAAGCTATTAAGGGAGAGGAAGCGGAATCCTCTACAGACAAGTGGGAATCTGATTAGCACGGATTCAGTTCGGTTTATTAAGTATATTTTTAAGTTTCTCCAAGTTTTCTTCGGATAGATCCTTTGAGGGAAATGCGACGAGACGTCCGGGGCTGTTTCCAAACTCCGCGAGACAAAACTGACTATGATTATTAAAGGAAAATGGTTTTCACTTGAATTTCAAAGAAATATTATGGAAACTACGCGTCTACCAATCTAAAAGAGTGTTTTGAATAAAGTTTTATATGATAATAAGGGGGAATTTCAGATAAATGGCTATCATTTTTGTAAGAGAGCTGGATAATGTTTATAGTTAGATGGACGCGAAGAGACGGGTTTAAAATGATATTTTCATAAGATATTGCCCTCGTATCTTTAGCATATAAGTGTCTCTTTCGATGAATTATTGCTTAATAAAAGATTTTGTTATTAGCCTACTTATATAATAATGTTTGTTGCCAATAAAAAATAGTAAATGAACAATATAAGGTGAAACATTAATTTTGATATGGATTAAACACGTTACTAGACAATCATTGGGTGTTTTACCGATTATCTGTCGAAATAATTAAATTTTATGATTTCAGCCAATGAGACTTTATTTCAGGCAAAAGATGTTTTCATGAATATTTAATATAATAAATTTTAAAGGACTCATGGTATTGAATAATTGAGTGGTAAAACTGTGTTTACATTGAACTGTCAACTAAGAAGCATGCAAATTTTATTTTAATTAGCAATAATACTAAAACTTTATTGGGGTAATATGAAAGGAAGATGATAGATATCATTATAGTCTATTTTTATGTATGGGAGAGTATTAAAATAATAAAGCGTTCATAATCCATAGGCGTATCACTTTTTTAGTAGACAGTTAAAATATGTTTTGAAGTCATTCCTCGAGTATACACTTATATTTTCACCTAATTAACCTGCTTATAACTTCTAAACAGCTGAAGGTAAAAAAGTGCAATTTTTTCTAAAATGTTTTATTTTTCCACAAGGTATGTTAAGAACATTGTGTCAAACGGGTTATGTAGGTATAAAGGTTTAAACTTTGACTTTTAAACAACGTTACGTTCATAAATAATAATTTTAATATAAAAACTACTTCTTACCTACAAATCCAAATCAGAATCGAAATCAGAAGATGAACCGTCGCAACCAATATTTACAATGAGTGACTCGATCATTTCATCAGTAATATTGTCCAACTTCCACATTTTCTCTTCTTCTTTAATGGTATGATTTACTGCCTTTTCCCAGTTTTCAGGCTTCACATTATTTACAGCCTCCAAAAACAACTGTTTAACATCACTCATTTTAAAAGAATTATTTTTTCCTAAAACTTCTCCCTTTATCTGTGCCCATATCAGTTTAATCGGGTTTACTTCGCAATGATATGGTGGTGATCTAACCACCGTCATTCCACGATTTTTTGCAATTTCATCAATTTCATATTTTTTGATTTTCTCTTTATGAAGGGAACACAAATGATACAGTTCTTTTCTCGCAGAACCGGGATGGAACTTAATATTCTTTGAATTTAGTCAATTCTGTAAATCTTTTTTTAACCACTTGGTTGTGGGCATTTTTTCTATAAGTCTCGAGTGATATCTTGCATTATCCATCACTATTATACAGTTCTGAGGAAGAAGATCTATAATTTGTTCGAACCACTCTTTAAAAACATCAGCATTCATGTCCTCATGGTAGTCACCGGTACGAGTAGATTCAAAAGTCAATAAACCACCTTTAAAAAAACCGTTTGTACTACCGATGTGTACTATTATTAGTCTGCGCCCCTTTCCTGTTGGTGGATTTAAACCAGTAGATAAATTATTTAAAAAAGCCTGTCTTCGACTTGTAACAGTTTCGTCTTGCCAAAATTTATTTGGTTTATGTCCCTTGTTGATCCATGTTTCATCTAAATAAAATATATTCCTTCTTTGGTTTCTCATTTCTTTTATAGTCCTTAGGTAATTTTTTCTCCATACTACAATATCGCTTCTTTCTATTAAAATATACTTTCTGGAATGTTTTTTTTCCATAGAAAACCTATTTATTTTAAAAGTTTCCATAGTTTGCTTCGACTCATTTCAGGGTAATCCTTATCATCTCGAACCGTGGCAGGAACTTTGTCTACTGTCGGAAATTCTTTTCTAAAGAAGAACGCATGCACTTTCCTTCGAAGTCTTTCTTTTAAAAGATTTTCTAATTGAAATTTTGGTTTTCTTGGAGCTTTACGTGCTGTTTGAAACTCGCCACATTTCTCTTCTTTAACAACTCTGTAAATCGTAGATTTCCCAACACCAAGCGTACTACTAACTAATTCCACTGTGTCATCAACACTTTTACATAAATGTTTGTCTGTAAATGATTTAAAACCAATAAATATTAATGTTTTTTCATTAACTGTTAAAGGACCGATTTTTTGTCGTTTACGCGGCCCTTCCAAATTTTCCGTGATTACACTAGAATTCACACTGCACCTTGCAAGTTGCAACTAAACGACATTTAGTAAACTGTCAAGAATACACAACTTGGACCTCCTTACTAAATGGAAAACCTATAATCGCATTTTCGGTGAAATTTGTTGGGAAGGTATTTATCTACTTATAATTCGATTACTGTAAGAAATTCTTGGAATTAAAATAAAACAAAATTGGCAAATAGGTACTTATTGAAAATAATCTCAAGATACGGCTATGTAATCTTTAATACACAGGGATTTGGCCTGTCCAAACCTTTTTCTATTGTTCTGTACAGCTTATGTTTATAAAGGACCAATAAAAGACCCAAAACTTGTAATAGCTCAGGTACATTTATTACAATTTTAGGAAATATTTAGATTATTCTGTAAAAATATTTAAAATGACCGTACTAAGTTTTGCATTAGAAATGCTGTTTTATTACTCTCATATACGTAAAAATAGACTATAAAGCAGTACTACTATTGCCATATTGATACTAGACTTCTGTTAATTGTTGGAGATATCAAATATTGTTGATTAGTTTTTCATATTGTGTTATACTTCGTGTTTCATTATTCATTATTCAATATTTTACTAAAAAAGATCGTGTAGTGTGATTTATATATTTTTTTTTGAAGCATGTTACGGTTCCGTTTTAAATTTATAAACATTTTTATTTAAATGGCACTGTAAGCAGGGTTTAGTTTATATGGAGTCTTAGTTTAATCTGTGAATAGGTACAATATGGGATGGCCTTTTACTTAGTAGGCTGAAGCGGTATCTTACTGAGTTCGCGTTCAACTATCATTTTGTAATAGTCTATATTCATTAAGTTAGAGATGTTATAATGTTATTGGTTTAATTCTTTGGATCTTATAAGCTAGGTAAACAGTTTTTTTAATAGGGAATATAAGTAATATTTAGGGTTTTAAGTAAATTATGTAGTTATGCTGGCTTGACACCTAATAAAGTCAAGGCCAAAATAATTTTAGGACTTATGTAGCGAGGTAGAGAAGAAGAGGTAGAACTTTCTCTCTAGCTCAAGCGTTTGAGCTAGAAAGGTGGGTGGGCCTTTGTATAAGTAGGGTGTCCAGGAGTTTAGAGGAAGAATCTGTTTCCACGGGAAGTACTCAGATTCATTCTTGGACCTACCTGTTTCTGGTTACAGCGGGAGAAGTACAGTTCATGTGGTCCGTACAATCATAGCCTTATGGGGGATTTGATATTACCTATCACAGCGCCACGCCACCTTTCCCGGTCCCCAACATTTATCCCTCGTCCAGGGATGACGATCGGAAAGAAATAGGAACAACCCAAGCTTCAGGTTTGGTAACTGCCTGGCTGAAACCCACACGGTACTTATTGTAAATCATTTAGCAGTTTTGGATAATGTCTCGCCTAGCTGCTCCAGTTTTTCGTTGTCGTCAAAGGAGTTGTTCGTAATTAATTTCAGGGAAGAAGATGGGACGCCGGTATTGATTCTACGGCTATCTAAGTTAAGGTAGTGTTAGTGAGTGATCTCTTATTAGAGGTATTGATTTTTCTAGCTTTTCTTTTTCTCCCATACACCTTTCAGCTTTTGGTGTATATATTTCTGGTTACAACTTTATAGTGAATCACCTGTTTAATTATAATCTCTTAAACCATTGACTTTCTTCATTTAACAACATAAGGTTGATTTGTGCTTTAAAGAACTTTTGTAAAGATCTTATTTATGTAACTTTCAACGCAACTAAATTTTATTGTACCTTTAGGTTAATTTATTATTATTAAATCAGGGTCATTTTTGGGGAAATATGTCTCTTTGGTTTTGGGAGTAGTAATCTTGTTGTACAAGTGACATTATCTAATTTAAATGTTCTCTTTGTTAGATTTTTAAGTATTTAATTAATTTAGCTATTTTGTTTAATATCATCGTAAACATTTGCTTGAACAATCGAAGCCTGATTAAGTACTCATGTAAACAAAAGTTATCCTGTTGAGGTATTAGATTAAATTATTTGGGAGGAACCTAGTGTTTTCTTTTGATTTCAGACTATACAAAGGTCCACAGAGATCTGTGCAGTGAGATACCCTGGACCTTAAAAGGTTATTAATTATTTTTAATTTAAACTTTGGGCTACATTACCACTGAAGTTGACTCTGCTGTATCTGTCTACACTGTTGCTGGGACATCATTTATGAGGAGTTGCTAATTATCAGTGTTCAGAACAACGAAGGAGTTTGATGTTTATTCTGCAGCAAAGGATCTGGCGCGATATAAATCCCACACTGCAAAAGGGCTAGTCGATGTAACTGTTACCAGGAATACATCTGATAATTGGTTATTTAGCTCTTTGGAGTTAAGTAGTATTATATTTTTATGGATAATTAATTTTAAAGAAAAACGGTAACAAGTAGAGAAGGTGTAGATAAAAAGAACACTAAAAATAACTTTTCACAGATTAGCATTAAAAAAGGTCATAGCCGTACTTAAGAAATGTTGGCCAATTGTGTCACAGTTTTATAATTTTTATTATCATAGTTTACTGAGTCTTTCTTCATTAGGTAAGGTGTCTTACAAAAACGGGATCCATATTAGAAAATAATATCGTTTTAAGGAAGATGTAAAACAAGGACAAGAAATATTGTTACAATTATTTTTAAAAGTTTATAAGATTTGTATTTGATAGATAAAGTACTATATTCGATTGAAATATTTTTTTAAATCAAATTTATTTTAACATTAAATTTAAAAAATGTAATTTACTTCACTTCGAAGGAAAAAATTGATTTTAACTTTTATATTTCCAAAATAATCGATACAAGTGCAGATCTAAATAAATAATTTTTTAATAGTACCTGCAATACGAATAAAATGCCCATAACTTTAGTTGGGGCAGTAAGAATAACAACGCTAGAGGCAAGTCACTGTATTATTATATAATTACCAAAAATATTTGTATTTTACATAAAGGTTTTACACCAACATTTTTAAACTCTCGCAAACACTTATAGATATCGTTTATCTACAACTAGTATCTATAAATAAATTATAAACTGACAAGTCTCTGATGACATTTCGATCTCAGACCACCGCTGCTTAACATTCAAAATAAACTTGATTTTGCCAACCTCCACGTTATCTTGAAACCCTAGCAAGATGGACAGGGCAAGGTGAGCCTTCTTCAAGAGACTTTGAAACAGGTGGAGGCTGAAACACCAAACAATAACAATGCTTTGGAAAATTACTCTATTTAAAGCACAATAAACAATAACTTTAAGAAATTATGGTCCAACACGATCAAACGACCACCGCATGGTGGTGTCACGAGTTGAGTCACCTCATAAAGACGGCTGGAAAATCTATTAATAAGGCGAGAACTACAAAGTTCAAAGAGGACTGGGATATTTGCAAATATTACCTTAGAGAATACAAATCGTTAGACAAAAAACAGAGAGATGCATGGAGATACTACTGCAAATAAATCTTAGATTTCCGGCAGACTTTGAGACTTCAAAAAGCTAGTATTAGTAGCGTTTATCAAACAGGATGGCATGAAAATTGCAAACCTCGAAGACAGCATCAAACTTCTGGTATCAACACACTTTCATGGCTCGGTAGTCACAGATGTAGGCGGCTGGGCAGATAAAGAGTACAACTCATCTGTCTGTGATTGGCAAACTGCTAAACACACTGTAGACGACGACAAAATTAGATAGGATTACATAGTTCATATAAATTGGCAGGACCTGAAGGTACCTTACTAGCCCTACTTCAGTGGGATCTGGAAGAACTCACACCGCATCTGACAGATATATTCAGATCCTCGTTGGTTCTGAGGTTTATCAACTAAAAATAAAGAAAGGTAAAGGTAGTCTTTATACCCAAACCTGAAAGGATACATTGCACTGTCCCGAAAACATACTGGTCAATTAGCTTGACATCGTTTTTCATGAAGACATTGGAAAGGCTATGCGAAAGTTACATAAGTGATGTGATTGCAACAACACCACTAGAATCAAATTAACATGCATACACTCTCAGCAGATCTACTGGTTTAGCCCTTTACCTAGTTGCTGTCCGGAAAGGAAGATCACTGGGCATTTAAAAATCGACCTTGGATGTTTTTATAGACATAGAAGGTGCGTTTGATAAGACGATCTTTCCCAAGCTAATACACTCACTTAATAACAAGAATTGTCTGCAGATGATTAGGGGGTAAATATACAACATGCTCTCAAAGCGAGCGGTAAATATAAGTTAAGAAAATGTGAATATAAGAGGCTTGGTTGCGAGGGGATATCTACAGGAAGGGATGCTGTCACCTCTACTGCAAACAAGGAATTTTGAAAACATACTACCAAAGAATGCAATTAGCTCTCAAAATTATAGAACAGTGGTGCAAAGACCTATCACTCTCTATCAATCTCAAAAAAAAAAATAAAGAGTCCTTTTCACAAGGAAAATGATGAAAATGGAATTAAAACCTCCAGATCTCCTAAACACAAACCTACACTTTGCAACAGCGGTGAAATACCTAGGTCTCACCGTTGACAGCCTTTGAAAACAAAGTCAAAAGAGCATACATTACTTTTGAACAATGCCGCCGAACCGTGAGGAGCACCTAGGGTTTTTTCCCCAGAGACTTCGCATAGACTTACATGGCCATCATAAGACGTATGCTAACATACGGTGCAGTTGTCGGGGTATCAAAAACCCAAACATTGACAACTATCGCACACAAGAACAAATTGAAAGAATAGCTTATCTCAACAGAAGCCATAATAACCACAAAATATAATTTAATTGTCAAATTATAATATTAATTAGTTTTTATTACATAATCGATAAGTATTTACCCATCTGTACGACAAAGATAAAAACAGCAAGGGGAACCAAAGAGAAGATTTTAATTATGCAATACTTATAATTCACAAGGAATCATTTCGCTTTTGCGTAAAGTAAAAGATCCTAATGAATATTTAATTAGAAAAATTGCTTTAAGTGGTTTTCATCTACATTGAAAAGGCAAAAATTACATAATGAAAGAGTGAAGGATAAAGAAGTTTAGTTGATTAAAAGAAACTCCGAACAAAAGGGTTTTCTTGTTTAAAAGGTTAGTAACTTATTATCCATTTCCTGTCTTGAGGCTGGAAGTAATTAATATCTTCGGAATAATTCTTCATCATTATACATTGAAACTCTACAGCGCACGTTGATATCGCGTAAGAGCTTTACAACTTAAATAATATATTTTATTTTTTGAAGAAATATAGGCAATGTAAGTAAAGAATTTGAAATTAATATTTTCATAAATACCCATGAGTGATTACGTTTATGAAAATTCGCATTTTAGATTTATTCTTTTTTAATTAAATCCGTGAAATATTTACTGTACCTATACAGTTAAATATAGTATAGAAAAATTATAATACGACCACTTAGCAAAGTGACACCTATAGCACTATTTAGTCTTATGGGACGTGCTTTATATCACACGCGTGTGAATAAATCTAATTTTTACCTGAGTGTGAATATGAATCTACTTTTTGCATAAGCTGTCAAATATCTTAGACGTGTAATTTCTATTTTGCTTAATGTAATATTAATTTTAATAATAAAATCGATTTGATGAATAAATTGTTAACATTAATTTTTAAATACTGATTGTGATGATAGGAGGTTAATGAAACTACCTGTGTTCACTTTCGTGTCTCTATTCAGAATCTTTATTTCATCCTTGTCAACTTTACAATCTGTCAGGTACCCACTGCTGCCAAATTATGTACAGTGTTACTAACATATCATATCTTCCTTTTTTTAATGATTCAAAATAATAGGAAAAAAAATACAAAATTATAAGAAAAATACAAAATTATAAGAAAAATACAAAATACGAAAATTGTTATAGATTTAATTTTGTATGTTTCTTTATTAGACGACCTGAAGATGTTTCTCTTAGTGTAATTTCTGAATCTGTATTTTTTGTGAGGTCAGAATTTTCAAAGGAATCAGTGAGACTGTCATCTTCAGTGATGTCTTATTCATTTTCATTATCTGAAAGGTTTGTATCAGAGGTTGCAGTAACTGGAACTAGTAGTCGTCTGTTTCTTGCAATCTCAGAAACAGAATTGTTTAATTTGACAGAGTAAGTCGGATTTCTAATTTTATTTGTAACATGGCCTTCTGTAACTTTATCATTATCTTTAATAAAAACTTCTTTATTTTCTTTAAGGTTTATTGTACCTCTATCATAATATGATTTTTAAATATTTTGTTTTGTTTCAAGCTTATTAATTATCAAGTTTGTATTAAAGATTTTTGGTTTTAGTATTTTATCAGTGGTGAGAACTTTAGTTCTAAGTGTTCTTGACATAAGGAGTGAAGGTAAATTTGAATATATTAGAGTATTTCTTAATTGTAGAACTGTTAAGTATGGATCTTTGCCATCTTTATGAGATTTTTTAAAGGTTTTTTGTAAGTTTGAATGTGTCTTTCACTAAGACCATTAGCCCTATGATTTTCTGGACTAGACTTAATATTTTTAAATTCCCATTCCTGAAAATATTCAGAAAAATAATTGGATGTATCAGAACCGACTTCTCCCCATGGTAAGTTTGTGAGTAATTAAGGGCTCTATTATTTGATTTTAAAATTGCGGGTATATTTAACAGTTTTGAACTTCCTTTTCAATTTCTGCTGTCATGGAAGGCCAGTACAGTGATTGCCTAGCTAATACCTTACACTTATTGATCCTTTGATGACCATAGTGTATTCTTTTTCACTTCATTTCACATTGATTGGGGAATAATGATTTGGTTATTTCTCAATAGTAAATTATCGAAAACTGTTATTTTTAAGTTTGAAGAAACTTTTTAAATTTTTATGAAAATTATTTTTATCTTTAGGCCATTTTTTTTTATGTACAATTTAAGATCACTTAGGTTTTTGTCTTTACTGGTTTCATCTTTAATTTTTTCCAGTTTATTTTCTGATGCATTAATGCTTAATTTGACAAAACATATTTGAGATTCTAATTTGAGATCTAAATTGTTTTTTAATTCTGTGTTTTCAGAACAACATAGTGATAAGGTATCAGCTATGTAAAGTTCTTTTCCCTTTTTAAAGTGAAGATTGTAATTATATTTCTGCAGTTTAAATACCATGCGTTGGAAGTTTTTTTACAATTGTTATTAGATGTTTGTGATCAGTTTTTATGTCAAAAGCTGAACCATAGATGTAATTATGAAATTTTTCACATGACACCAGGACTTTTTCAATTTGAGCATAGTTTATTTGTGTTAAAGTAAGGGCCTTCAGTATATAACCTATAGGTTGTCCCTTTTGTAATAATACAGCCCCTGTTGATTCTTTTAAACAGTCTACAGATATTAAACTTTTTTCATGGATGTCAAAGTGTCTTAGGACGGGTGAGGTTGAAATTTTTTGTTTAATATCATTGAAGCAATTATCATATATGTTTGACCAATGCCACTCTACATTTTCTTTGATTAACTCCCTTAAGGGTGCAGTTAGATTAGATAGGTTTCTTATGTGTTTTGATAAGTATGTAATCATTCCTAAAAGCCTTTGCTTTTGTATTGTTTTTTTATGTCTTGAACTGCCCTGACTTTATCACTATTATCTGTTTGTCCAAATTCATTAAATATAAATCCTAAAAATTTTATATTTTGTGAGCCAAAATAAAATTTTTCAAAATTGAATTTTACGTTAAGTTCTCTTGCTTTTATCAATACGGAATATAAGCGATTGTCATGTTCTTGTCTTGACGTGCCATACAAGATCAAATCATCTATGATTGTCTGTACACCCTCCATGTTAAATATTTTACTAAATCTCTTGTGAAAAACTTCACTGTCAGAATTTATGCCATATGGAAGTCTTAAAAATTTTTATCTGCCATAGCATGTATTAAACGTACAAAGATTACTACTTTTTTCATCAAGCTTAATGCTTTTGAGGTATCAAGTTTGCTGAAGAATTTATTTCCTGTTAAATTAGAGTGGGAAGTTGAAAATGTTCCCATTTTATTGTTTTATTCAAATCCCTAGGATCAATACAAATTCTTATGACTTCTTGACTAGAACTATGGAGATCACCGTCAGTTGGTTCATCGACCTTTCCTATTATTTTATTTTTCTCCATTTCCAGTTCATCTTTTTTGCTTTACTTTTAATGGAAGTGGAATTTTCGTTGGGGTGTACTACTGGTGTAATTGTTACATCCAGCTTGATTTTGTATGGCTTATCTAAACAGCCAATACCAGAAAAAACATCATTAAACTTTTGTTTTAAATCACTATAGTCATTTTTAAATTTGATGTTGGATTCACTATCTTCAATTTTTTCTATATTATATATTTTTACAATATTTAGTGATTTACAAGTGGGTAGACCTATTACTGTTGGCGCATCTACTTCTACTATATAAAAAGTTAACATGTGTATCTCATTTTTGTAACTGCATTTCAGTCTGCATTTTCCGATTACTCTTAAGGTTTCATTAGAGAATGTTTTTAACTTGCAACCTGTTTTATCTAGTTTTACACTTGTTTCTAATGAGTTTAATTTATTTAAGGATATCACATTGGCCATTGCCCCTGTATATAATCTACATTTTAAAGTGCGGCTATTAACTGTGAAGTTTATCATGAAATCATCATTTATCTAAACTTTTGTTTTCAGCATTTAATAAACCTAAGAATAGTCCATCTGAGTCTGAATCACTATCTCTATTTTCAATTTTACCCTTTTTTTGAAAAAAAAAAAACATTTGAATAATGCCCTATCTTACGACAAATATCACACTTAGTTTTATAGGCTCCGCATGATTAGCTTATGTATTCTGTCCCACATCTGTAGCAATCTTGGCTCTTTCTCCTATAGGACTGGCTGCTCTGGACTCCTCTAGAATAGCTCTGGTTTGTTTTGGATCTGCTCTCCTCCCGGGATGTTCTGATATTTGTCTCGTAGTCTCCATTTGTCTTTAGCTATAAAATTTACCTCTTCTGATTTGCCTATCTTCTTGGATTGGACTTTTGAATTTTCTATACTTTTACATAAGTTAATTGCCTTCTCTAAATTTTTCTTTTAGTAACCTTTGACGCATGTTCTCATCAGCAACTCAGCATGTTATGCACGTCTTGACTAAACTGTCCTCCAAGTCATTCAACTCACATTCTTTTACTCTGTTTATTATGTCCGTAATAAATTTGTTAACTGTCTCGCCTTGTTTTTGTTTTCTTGTGAATAAACAGTTTGTTGCATTCGACAGATTACTTTTGGGTTTGAAGTGACTCTTAAATTTTTCTTTTTAAAGTTTTAATTTGTTTGCTTCTTCATCAGTGAAATTAAAGGTGTTGAAAATTCTAAATCCTTCATCTCCCATTAGTTGAGGAAGTTAGGCACATTGAGTGGCTTCTGCTTTTTTTGTTAGTTCGGTTGCTTGCATATAGTTCTTGAATCTTTGTATGAAGAACTTCTAGTTTTCAAACAGGTTTTCAAACAGGTTTTCAAACAGGTTTTCAAACAGGTTTTCAAACAGGTTTTCAAACAGGTTTTCAAACAGGTTTTCAAATAGGTTTTCAAACAGGTTTTCAAATAGGTTTTCAAACAGGTTTTCATTTGTTTGCGTGGAAGAAATTTCCGTTTCGAAATCCATTTTAAGGCTATGATTTTTTTTTTAATTTAGATTTATTTTTGTCATCCACTGACTAAATTTTCTGTATTTTTGCTTGTTTTGTATTTCGGACTGTACTTAAGTTAAATACGTTCGTATTTTTATGTTTGATTCTAGTGTCGGCACCATGTGAAGATGGAGGTTAATGAAACTAGTTGTGTCTCTATTTAGAATCTTTATTTCATCCTTGTCAACTTTACAATCTGTCAGGTACTTACTTCTGCCAAATCATGTACAGTGTTACCAACATATATCACACTGATCTTAGATATTTCTTTTTAACAAATTATTGTTTTTTTTTTTGTGTGTGTGTCATCGACTTCAACTGCTAAGGTTATTTCGCCTCGTGTTCTGTGTAGGCTTTGTTACTGTTTCCCAGCACAACTCTAGGAGCTGCACTGTTAATTAAAACCCAACAGCGAATGGTCGAGTGGGGAATCCTACCAAGATATCGAAATTAATTTTAAATAATTAAATTAAATAAAAAAATTCCGGCCAACGGTGGGACTCGAACCTGGGACCCTTGGATCCACAGGCAGAGCCTCTATCACTGAGCCACCCACCCCATTTTAACAAATTACTAAAAGAATTTTAATAACTTGTGATGAAGTCAATTTTTCCTTAATCAGTTTATTTTAATATTTCATTTTTAATAAATATTAAACGCGATTGAAATGTTGGTCCTGATCTTAGACAGATACGCATTGCCGATCGACATATGGATGCGCGGTAATACTGCCTTTGGTGGGGTCTCTGATAGTGGAAGGGTTCTCAACGACTGAACGAGTTCCGAGATTGAATTAAAATTTTTAGTTCCTAATACACCGATCTATCGAACAGTTGACTTGCTTTTACACCGTTTTATTGAATAGACGAATAATTAAATTACTCCGATACGATTCCGACATCAAAACCGAAATTTATTTCTAGCCGCGATATTGACGATGGGTAAATTTTTGTCATTGTTTTTATAAATTGATTTTTTTTCGCTCGAGACTTTAAGCCTTGCTATTGGAAATTGATTTATTTTGATTAATTTTTAATTAACAATATTCCGTGATGAGTTAAGAATTGAAATTAGTTTTGATTAAGAAATACTTTAATTTATTCTTGTTAGAATACACCGTTCTTTTGGAATTTAATTTTAGTTTATTTGAGGTTTTGGCCTGTTAAATAATTTATTTTTTTCATTCGATCGTAAATATATATACTTAATTTTTCCTACTACTGTAAATTTCCGTAGACAAATCATAAATTTCATTTTAGTTTATTTAAGGTTTTAACTGTTTAATAATTTATTTTTCATTTGATCGTAATTATAGTCATATAGTTAATTTTTCCTACCACTGTAGATTTCCGTGGACAAATCGTAAATTTCGTTTTAGTTTATTAAAAGCTTTAACCAATAAATAATTGGTTGGGACCGGTTGGGAATTGTCTAATGTTTTGATTGGTTATCTTAGTAGAATTGCGACGAGACATTTTCTTTTGTTTTATCCTCCGAACCGCAAATTTTAGGAGAATTTAAATAACATCACTCCCCTGTCTGAAGCGGCTCGTTATTACGATCACTTCATTCAGAGATAAGGTGTTATCCCGGTTATTAGTTTATTTTACATCTAAAAACATTCATTTGCGTAAGTCTCCGTTATTTTAAGAGAACTAAAATAGTATGATTCCCCTGTCTGAAGCGGCTCGTGATTTTAATCACTTCATTCAGAGATAATGTGCTATCCCGGTTATTAGTTTATTTTACGTCTGAAACCCTCATTTGCGTAAGTCTCCGTTATTTTAAGTAAACTTAAATAGTATCATACCGCTGTCTGAAGCGGCTCGTGATTATGATCACTTCATTCAAAGGTAACGTGCTATCCCGGTTATTAGTTTATTTTACGTCTGAAACCCTCATTTGCGTAAGTCTCCGTTATTTTAAGTAAACTTAAATAGTATCATTCCCCTGTCTGAAGCGGCTCGTGATTACGATCACTTTATTCAAAGGTAACGTGCTATCCCGGTTGTTAGTTTATTTTACGTAAGACTCCATTATTTTAAGTAAACTTAAATAGAATCATTCCCCTGAATACGATCACTTCATTCAGCGAAAATGTACTATCCCGGTTGTTAGTTGGTTTTACTTTTTAACCACTAGTTTGAGTAAATTTCTTATAGAGTCCTGGTTTTATCCCTGGAATTACTACTGTCCCGAACCTGTCTCCTCTCATTCTTTGCAACCGCATATGAAATTTTGCTTTGCCGAAGCATTCAATTACATTTGATTGTAAATACCGATTAGATAATTTAACAGTTAATTTTTGCTACGACCGAATTAATACTTCCGAACGAAATAGCAAGTTACATTTTTAACTCAACAACCGAATAGACAGTTCAATAATAAACTTTTGCTGTGACCGTGAATAATACAATTATTAATTTCATTTTTTTTTTGTCTGATTGAGGCTATACGAAAGTCATTTCCGGCCGTTTTGTTTGTTTACTTTTGTTCAGGGTTTGTACATATTACCGTGAGGGTGGGCGTTGAAATACATTAATTTATTTTTTTTTGTAAATAGTTTAAAAACAATATATGTGTCAATGTTAACTTGTAGTATTACGAGTACTGGTTAATAATTCCTCACTTTATTTCCCCCTTATATTTCAGCTAGTGATAAATTCTGTACTAGCCCAAGCAACGATTAAAGCCCGTTACTTGTGGCCTACTATTACCTGTGTCTAAGTGACCCCTGGAATTTTTCATCTCCATCTCCGTTTCGAGAGTTTGTGGAGTAAACCATAACCAAAAATCTGGCGTTCAAGAACCGCACGTAACCAGCGCCATTCGTAAGGAACCGTTTTCTCTATGGCGAGAAAACCCCTTACAAACTACCTATTTTGCTTTTTCCTAGTTCATATATTTAAGTAAATTGTCAATAGCGTAGATCGTATAGTGTCTAACCTTTTCAACTGGATATTTTGCGACTATTTAGTGACTGGTTCGATTTCCAATAAGTAATTTTTTTTTTATAATTTAAAAAATATTAAAATTGGAAAAGTACGACTTTTGTTGTTTATTTATTTAAAGTACAAGTTATTTATCATAATATAACCCTTACAATTATTCTTCTCGCTTTTTATTTTGTAATATTTTAATTATTGTTCAAAAAAAAATTCTAAGTATAGAAGTGGGTCATCATTAATAATAAAAGTGTTTGATCATGGTTATTCAACACTAAAATAAAAATGTAGGGGTTAGTATGCTTCATTTGGGGTATTATACTACAATAAACATACTTACTCCATATTACACCACATTTAATCTTACCTATAACATCAAAAAATCACAACAAGTATTAGATACGCTAAATAGTCTGTACCATTACAAAAATATATAGGATCTAAATTATTTTTTGGCTGTCTTGAATTGGATAGAAAACAATTAGAACTGTCTTTAAAATTCCTTTCAAGCAAATCATAGAATATTTTATATGTAAACGGTACTTACCAGGTATGCTGACTTCATGCACTTAAATTTCCATCATAAAATTAGACCATGACCTATTTGGCAGCTTAAAAGGAAAATACTAAACTAATTCATATTCCCTAATATTACTCTATAATCTATAAAAGGTCAAAATCTTTATCAGCTATTATATTATTATTTCTTATCATAAAAAAAATTAACAAACCCACATAAATATTCTTCATATTATGTCCATGCATAGAGTAATTCGTATTATTGTAATAAATTACTACAAAAAGAATTATTCGTTACGCCCCTGGTGGAGGCATTAGCATACTAACCGACACATCTACACCTATTTACATCGTTTGTATGGGTGTCTCGCGAATCTATTTGTATAATTACCATTCATTAGAAGACACTTTGTACTCACTTTTTGCTCCCAGTGTGGCAGCGTTTTATCACTTTGGATTTCCTCGTTGGTTTCAACAACAGAAGAGGTGCGAATTATATGAATTTTAACAGAAAACCAAATAATTATATTCAACAAGCGGAATTTATTATTCTTTTTATTTTTATTTCAACGAAACTTGTTGGATATATTCTTAATTATTGTAGATTAAATGGCAAAAAAACGTTTTATGACGACTTGAAATACAATGGTGTTGGGGCCAAACTGTGAAAAAAAAACCAAGGAAGGATCTCAGATAAAATTCATTCTTTAGGAAAAAAAAAAGTCCTATTTAACACATTTAAATCTAGTAAAGCATATCATCTCTTTCAAACAAAATAATATATGACATTATATAAAACATGTGATTTCTTGTGTGATTCAATGTGTGAGGTTATGTTTCAAATTTGACATTTTAATAAAGAAATTCTTGTACAAAATATATATTTTCAACAAAATATCGGTAGGAAACTTACCTTTGTAAAATCAGACGGTCATTAAAAATATTAAAGACAATTAGTACATCGGATGTCCAAGATAAAAGACAATTAAAATTCAATAATTCAACTTGCTCGATGACAGAAAATCGAAATGACGACCTGAGTTTTGACACAAGGCATAAACGACAAATGACGTTTGTGTAGAGATGTTGGTTTCAAAATAACGAAAACGGTTACAACCGTTACAATGTCTGGGACTAAATAACGAAAACGGTTACATCCGTTACATACCTTGCGGCTTTTGGTTAAATACCTAGGGCTGGTTACCGTTGCCCTCTGTGCACAGATGTCAGTGATTTACAATTTGTAAATCTAAATACTTAAAAAATATAAATAATCAACTTTAAATTTGGAAATCATGGCCTAAATTTTCTAATAAAAAAAATTATAAATTAAGATGGTACTCAAGTGCATCTTTTCTGGCCCCCTCGTCACAAATAAATCCTCGTCTCGCCCTGCTTTATCTAGGTAGACTAATTCCTGGTTGGAATCAGCTCCATGCTTGTCCTCATTACTGAACGGGCCTCAGCTTTCCACCGATCCATCATTGAATAATAAAAAAACGTTTTTATTAGGTGGTAGCGAAAGCTATCCACCCCTCCCGTCGGGAATTGTTTCCTTGTGCTTAGTGCTACTAATGCTTGAGTATTAACTCTATGTTACTCAGTATTTTAATAAGCCGGCTGAAAAGAAAATGTCTGATCAGCTAAGTTACTTCTAATATTATTATCTATAATTTTTGTTTTATGTCAAAATTTCCTGAAATGGTCCGTATTCGAGAAATTTGACAAAATGTGCAAAATTCTGATTTTTATGAAAATTGTTGAACTAAAAGTTGTTTGCGATATCGATCTCTATAATTTTTGTTCATACATGATTTTTCTAAAATGGACCGTAATGGAAAAATGCTAAATTTAAATTTTTCATTATTTTCGTTTTCAATGAATATCTATAGAAAAATGTTTCGAAGTAGATGTATGTAGAAAATGTATATATTTAGTTTATCCTCTAAACATTTATAGAGGTGCTGCAATAGGTTGTACAAAATAACCGGAAAAAGCCTATAATAACTAGATAGGAAAGTCATGTGTTGGACACATCAGATTTTTTATTTTCAAAAATAAGCAATTTCATATTTTTTTTTACTGCAGGTTTACTACGAAAATTTTGCATTTAGTCACCAAATATTCTTAGAATTGAAAGAACAATATTAGTTTTAATAGTTTTGTAATTATCAAAGTTCTAAAATATTTTTTTTTTCTCTTTTTAAGGCATAGTTGTAGGATTTTTTTTATATTTTTTTATGATCATGTACTTATTTCGAATGGGTTTTCATCATAAGGCCAAACAGTTTTTCAGCCGTTAAAATATTTTGTTTTAATTAAATTTAAAAATTAACATTTTATATTTTTTTAGTAGGACAACAGCAAACATTTTTTTATTAGAAATAAAACTTTACTCAAATAACTCGCATGAGACGAAGCATGATGCTAAATGTTCCTATCTTTTTTGAAATCTACCCAGAACCGAAAAGCAGAAACTAAATACCTCCTCTTAATATCTTATCAATTCCCTTTTCGACGACAACAAAAGAAAAACCATTCAAACGACAATTTTTTCGTATTCTTCTCAAATGATCTGTAAAAAAAATCCTTTTAAGCTACATATGCAACATATACTTGGCCTACGGACCCAGAAATGGTCAAAATATACACAAAAAGAGATACAATTGCGAAAGAGACTAGTAATTTCGTTTGTAGTATTGTAACCAGGTAAATGTCATTCTATACCTGGGATTGATATGCATCTCGAAAAAATTAGTGCAACGTTTTAGGAAATTTGAAACTATTATAGTCTCGTTTATTTCTTTTGATTTTGAAGGGGATATTCGTATAAAGAGGAAATGCGTCGATTTTTTATTGTAATTTAAAAGATTTCTATCAAAGACAACTGACGAAATAGAAGATACTGGCAGCTGCTTGTCGTCTTTCTATCCAATGCGTTACTTTCTTCTATGGCCTTTATTTCTCCTTTTTTGTATCCTATGGTAATGAAAATACTCCTAGTCTATTTATCTCATTAAAAATATCAATTTTTGTTCGAAAGCTTGTAACTGGTGCATTTGCCAGTATTTTAGTGAGCGCTGTATCTACTATAGGTGTTCTGAGCAATATTCTATTTGCTGGAACTATTTTAATATATCACAAAAAATTACATTACAATGAAAAGGGCAAACACAAGAAAGACTAAACTGCATGTGGAGGCGTTATAATCACTACATGTCATTCATGTCGTTATAGCTTCAGACTTCTAGGTCGATTTAGTTTGGGGTTAGTTAAGTGTGAATGTCAGAAAGTGATGTAAATTACGTTATGTCTTGAGTAGGTATATCATAATTTGGTATACATAATGAGGTGTGTGTATTCTAATGATATCAACCAAGGAAGACTGAAATTTAAGCGCAAAAATATAGATTAGGCGATAGCATCTCGTATCATTAATCCAAACCCATAAATACAGCAATATTTAAGAGTTTTTGATAAAGAAATCCATATAAGTGGTCAGTAATATCCTAATGATAGATAATTAATAATTATAAATTCAAATAAAAAGAAATTTCTATAAAAAATTTAACTTAATTCAATTCACATAGAAATCCCATATAGATTTTCGAAGGGCAATTTTAACCCAAAGTAGAATTATTAGAAACAATTATCAAATAAATCAAAATATCAGACCAACAGACAAAACTGAAACACCAAAAGAAACTAAATGTTATTGATGTATACGTGCTACATATTGTTAATTTGTGTTTTAAACAAGGATATTTTCCAAAATCATGGAGGCAAGCAATAATTATTAGTCCTCTCCCAAAAAATCAAAATCCATGTTCCTACAGTGAACTACGTCCGGTTAGCCTTCTTGCCACTATTTCTAAAACGGCATAATTTAAATGGATCAGTCAGGTTTCCAAAAAAGGTTTTAGCACTTTAACTGCCCTTGCTAATTTATCTGATACCATTATCAGGAACATTGATAATGGAAAAACTGGTATCCTGATTCTTTGGTAAGGCATTCGGCACGCTAAATCACAAGCTTCTGGCAGCTCCTACTATGGATTTGATAATACGTCTCTTAATTTAAAAAAAAACTTATTTGCTTAACCGCACTCAGTTAGTGCTAGTGGATGGTCAAATATCTTCTTCGATTCATATTTAATCTGGTGTACCTCAAAACTCTGACTTGAGCCCGCTTTTGTTTTTAATATACACATCTGACTTATACAAACAGGTTAATAATTGAGCTATACAATTTTTTGCTGATGACACTCAGATTCTTTGAGATTTTTATTTTCATGAATGAAATAAATAAGTATTTTCTAGCTCATAACCTGCATATTAACGCATCCAAGTCTAAATTAATAAGTTTGTGTTTATGGTTGACGTTAAGATCCGTGTACCTTAGCATCGGTAAGGGGGGAAGAAAGAGTCTGACTTACAATTACAAAAAAACGTACAACTAAGCTTAGTCGATGTAAGTTAGCTCATATTAGTGGTAAAAAGAAAGCGACCAATAATATCAAGTGGAGTTAAATTAATAGTAAAAGAATT
The DNA here is from genome assembly GCA_927349885.1 of Psylliodes chrysocephalus. Taxonomy (NCBI): domain Eukaryota; kingdom Metazoa; phylum Arthropoda; class Insecta; order Coleoptera; family Chrysomelidae; genus Psylliodes; species Psylliodes chrysocephalus. Next base: position 65,438,918 of record OV651816.1, read on the forward strand.
CATATCCTTTCTACGCCTCTGCGTTTAAAGAAATGAAGAAAACAATAAATCTTACAGACCAAAAAATACAAAAGTAATAATAATCGGTTACGCTTTAAAACAAGAAAGTGAAAAAATTGAAAAAAGAAACCAGCATTCAGGCATCCGAAAAGCCAAAAGCCAAAAATCTCGTCCTACAGATATTCCCTTTGGATTTATTTATTTCCTGAACAAAAAGATGACAAATGGTTATAAGTCGAATATCGAATTATTCCTTGTTACTGGATGCCTTTGAGGTAAAATACAGTGTCAAGTTCGTTGTTGTTCCTAATGATGAATGGGATCCTGTCTTTTAAACACAGGGCCGTACTGAAATTAATTACAAGAAGTTCTTTTAAAGATTTGTTTCGGTGTTAACTCTTTTCAAGACCCTTCCTTTTTAATCCATTTTATTTCTGGGTAAATATGATTGATATGTTTGCAATATTTAGTATTAAAAAAAATATATAAATATAAACGATATAGAAGAAAGACAATTCAAGAAAATATGAAAATATAAAAAAATAGTTTGTGACAGGTAATTTAAAAACTTCAGCCTATTGGAAAAAAAATTATAAATTCATAGTGCTGGTTTAGGCTTATAATAAATTACGAGTACGATTCACAACAACAACAACAACAACAACAACAACAACAAAATTTGATTCAAAATACGTCGTAATCAAATTATATAGGGTGTTCTCGGACAAATAGGTATGACAAATGTTTTGATTTAGACAATTGTCTTGGTCTTTGGTCCTAGAAGATAAGAGTATGATTTTAATGCACGATATGAAATTAATACGAAGTGTGAAAGGTTGTAAAACATACATAAATAAATACAAAAGTATTAGAGAACAATAAAAAAACCAGAAGAAGATACCAGACGAACTGAAACATTCTAGAATTAGAAAATTAGGGGAAAATGAATAATCGTGTTGGCAGACCAAGAAAAATATGAATATTGTACCTGTTAAATAAGACCTAAAATGAATAACAAAGAACACTTTTTTTAATACAAATTAGAAAAAAACAATAAATTTTGTTCTTCCATCTGCTTAAATTGTTGAAGTCAAATACGAAGCTAATGCCGCATATGGGACAAAACAAAAAAATATAGTTTTGATCTTCAGCAGTCTCTGCCCTTTATAACGTCTTCTGTAGAATTCTGTTAATGACAATACCATAGACTTATAATTTGACCATTCATATCTACGGTACTGGAGAATCAACTCACCATATGTGTCGTAAATCTTTGGCTGTCAAAGTAACAAATGCAATTGCTTCCTGCTTGTACCTCAACTCAAAAGTGACACTATTAATAACGTGACAAAATTATTAAAATGTATCTACGACCTCTACAAAATTGAGTAAAAAAGCATACATAAACTTTGAATAATTCCGCCGAACCATGAGGTGCAGCTGGGTCTCTCCCGTAGAGTCGTCACATGGACTTATACGGCCATTATAAAAGCTATGCAAACATACGGTGCAGTTGTTTCTGGGTATTGAAAACCCAACAATTACCAGCTATTCGCAACGTACAAAAAAGAACAACATGTCCCAACATAACACCAGCAATAAAACCAATACCAACCAAAGCCATTAATGTCCTTCTTTGTTTAACTTCCCTTAAAATTTACATCAAGAAGGTTGCTTTCATGACACGACTGTATGGTTGGAATAAAACCTGATCTGGTGGAGCGAGACGTTGCTTTTGACGTCCACTGCTTTAAGTGAATATGTATTGCATCTCTCTTGAGATATATCTTTCATAAGTAATATAAAGTTATTACAGAACAAACAGAAGCGCAGGAAGTGATAGGTACGATTCTTATCTACAGCAACGTTTCTACGACAAAACAAGGTCCAGGATATCGAATATACTCCAGATCCTTAAACCTAAATATAAAATGGGCTCTTAGAAATAGAGGCACGCGAAGATTTGGCCTAATTAGTTATCAATAAGGTCGTCACCTTTAGGTGGATCAAAGGTCACACCACATCCAAAGGTATCTTGCTGAAGAAGGCAGCCAACTAAATACTTTTTGGAGCTGGCCTTTCTATTGGACTAACAGCATCGGTAGTAGTCACAAAGCTAGTTAAAGAACATTCAGTTGTGAAATTCAAGAAAATATAGGATAAAACAAGAAGCAGCAACTCTGAGATTTTAAGTCATCCCGATAACACTACAGCAAACAAATACTCTGACTAGGCAAAATCTACGCCTTATCACAGGTTAAGTAAGAAAGCATTTCCATATCATGATATTATCAAACAAGAAGATAATACTTTTAGGAGCATTGACAATGGGCTTAGTAAAGCCTAAGTGCCGTGGGGTAACCCAACCTTCACACGATACAGATTTCTACGAATGTTATTGATAATTATCCAAATCTACTAGAGGAGAGGAAAAAGAAAATTAAATAAAATGATTTTATTTTGTTACCATTTTAGTTTTATTTTAATTATGAATTCTTACTTTCAATTACTTTTTTGTTCGTCAATAAGCGGTATTAGAAGAACGATAATAATTCAACGTTCTTCTTCACATAAGTTCTTTATTAAAAACCACATCAGTACAGGTAATTATAAAATGAATTGATCGTGGGACAGATAAATACTCTTTTATTCGCAATAAATTGCATTGGGACTTGAAACTTGTTTAATACTAGCACTTATATCGAAATCTTGGATTTACACAAAAGTCCCATGTTTTTTAAAATGCATTTTTTGATAAACAGAATTTTTTATCTAAGCCATTGAACCATTGAAATAAGCAAACGCTACATGTGTATATTGATTAAAAATTTTACACCTCTATCTATCTATCTATCTATCTATCTATCTATCTATCTGTCTGAATTAGGGCGTGGTTCGGAGCCCACTTGTACTGAAGCTCTAGGCTTATTGTACATCTCACAGTTTCTATCCAATCAGATTGGTTTTCTTGATGAATTCAAGAATATGTCTAATGGGCGCTTTCGCGATTTCTTCAAGTTCCGGATATTGTACCCCGAAGTACCATTCCCGTTCCCATTTAAGGTTCCAACAGTGGCATAGTATGTGAATAGGAGTTTCGTCCTCCTCTTCACATATTCTACATAGGGAGTCATCAGATATCCCTAAGAGATTTAGGTGTCTTCTAAGGCCACAGTGTTCCGTAGGGAGTCCTATTACGGCCTTGATTTTGCTTCTGCTAAGGTTAAGCAGTTGATGTTGTCTGCTCGTGGATGGCCCATCTATGAATCTTTTGGACTGACTAAGTCCAGGAAGTTCCAACTAGAGCCTGTGGTGTTCTCTATTTATTTGTTCCTTTAACACCCATTTAACATGTTGGTATGAGATACCACATGTGGGTTCTGGTCCAATAAGAGTTTTTTCCGCCCCTTCCTTGCTAGGAGGTCTGCTTTCTCATTTCCAAACATATACTCATGTCCTGGCACCCATTCAAGGGTGACCTTGTTATGTTCTGCCAGGGCCTGGAGGGACTGTTGGCAATCAAATTTTACACCTCACAAATATATTTATGCAACTGATGTGAATTTTTTGTATACTTATTTTTGCGATGGAGTTGTTAGAGGTATAATAAAATGTCACATGATGTGATAATGATGAAATTGTTAATTTAATAACAGTAACGTTTCTTTTATCAGATAAAGATGGAAATAACCGCATCTGTTTAATATGTGTGATCCACAAAACGCGTGTCATCAGTTGCAGTTTCTCTCTTATGGTCAAATATTTGTTTGCTGTGGTTTTAAGAGTTCCATGGAAACCCTGCAGATTATTGTTTTATCCCACCACCTTTTCCAATTGACAACGAAATGTTCTTTAATTGGGTTTGTCACTACCGATGGTGTCAGTCCATTGAAAGAGGCATTATGGTCCAAAAAGTATTTGGTTGGCTGCCTTCTTGACTAATGTGTCAACCTTACGATGTAGCGTGACCTTCGATGTTTTGTCATTAGTCTCGTGAAAATGCGTTAATCTTTTCTACTCTACTCTCAGATCTGAGAAGAGGCGTTAATGGAAGGATTGTGTATAAATACCTTCGAATAAATTAACCCTATGTTATCTCTCTAGTTCGTGAGTGTTTCACATTCCATCCATTTGGACAGTGCTCTTTGTATTGTCTATAAATGGTTCTTGTCCTCTGAGCTCAGACTCGGTTTCTCCTTTAGCGGGAGCGTCAGCTCTTCAGCTCTTTTACTGTTATTCATATCCCTGTATCCCGGAACCCAGATCAAATTTGCTTCGGGCACCGAGTCACTCGATAGTACTCGTATTTATACAATTCCAAACCAGCTTTGAGTCAACTCGATTGGAGCTCAATGCCTTGAGGACTGTCTGGCTATCTAAATAGTCTTAGTGAAAAAAAAAATAATGTCCTCTTTCCCTCCCAATTCTGTAGCGATCATTTCCGCCAGGAAGATTGTACCCAGAGAGCTCAGTTTTATTGATATATCAACTCTCCTGGCTCCTGGCCAAAAACTCTCGTTCCTACTCTTATATTACTTTTGGAAAAGTCCGTGTGTAGCATATAGTCGGCCTGGGAGAGGTTTTTATCCATATCCTGCTCCATACGTCTCTCTCTGGAATGAGGTCGTTGTATGACTTTTCTATGTGCTGTTGGTGAACTAGCGAATCTTAATAATCAGCCCAGTACTATGTTATATTTTTTGCAACTGAAAAATATATGACCCAAATTAGTAATCACACTACAACTGTCGCAAAGATTGGAGTCTATAACTTTAATTTTGTGTAAATGATAAGGGTAAAAAGCATGTCCAAATTTGATTCTACTGATCGTTACAATACTATTTTGTGGGTATTTTAAACCTTTATGCCACAATTCGTTAGGTGTAACTTGGGTGGAGTAGGGTGTAACGGGTTGGTTTGTTTCTGTAATATTGAATCCAGTACAGGTTCGTCGTTCTTTTAACTTCTTTCTAGAATGACTTATGCATTCGTCAATACTTATATTATTTTTAAAAATTTGACCAGTATCGATGCTTTTCTTCGCTAGTTTATCGACTGCCTCATTAAAATGTAACCCGTTATGTGCCTTTACCCATAAGAACTTTATATCAAACTGTATTTGTTTTAATTTGTTGATTTGTATTTTTAAATTGATGATAAAAGAGTTCTGGTTGAGTGCTATAATGTCAATAGCTTCAGCTATACTTTTGAGGACAAACAGTGAATCAGATTATATGATTACCTTTTTAAAGGAATAAATGAAAAATGAGGGAATGAGGGAATGAAAAATGCACATGCGTCAGTGTAAATGAAAAGGTAATTTGGATATTCTGAAAATTTAGTATTTGATGACTAATTGTGGCTTCATCGCTATACGATGAAATTTTAATAGTCACTGGATCCAAGGCTAATATAATGTCAGTTATATTATTTAAGCTATGTTTCTTTAGCATAGATGCCGTATAACTGGTCTCTCTGAGAGAACTACATGCTGAGGAAGGTTTTTTTCCCAGTAATTGTTGGTCAGATTGTACGTATTTAGGTTTGATATTTGTTTGAGTATCAGAGAGTCTTCATTCGTGACTTTATACATAAATTTGTTAGCTAAAAATTTCCTGCATAGTTCCAAAGTTGGTTGAATTCTTCAACTCGGATAGGTTTGACAGGAGTAGAGCGCAATTGCACCAATACAAAGTCTAAGGGCGGAGTTTTGAAGTACTTCTAATCATTTCAATACATTTGCTGATGCTGCTCCATAGAAAATATATGTCCTTCGTATTAATTTTAAAAAATTTAAACCTTTATTGCATTTGGATACAATTTTATTTATTTACGGTCTCCATGTGAGTTTTTTATCAAGTGTGATACCAAGATAAGTGTCTACTCATGACACGGGTTATGAGATGTTATTAATTTCTATGTTGTCTATGTGAGGAACATTATGCCTACCACACCTCTGGGTGTGAAACGTGTCTCCTAATTCCATATTCCTTGTTTTAGGAAGCTTTCTTTTTCTGGAATAGATAGGACTAATAGACAGGTACGATGAAGCTTAATATTATTGATTCTGGCTAATTGGAAAACATATCCAACGGCCATAAAAAAAAAGAGAGCGGTTAAATCAGAGACACATGGTAAAGAAATACTTAAGAATCATACAGATAGATATTAGTTTGGCCTATATTGATTTATTACAGTAAAAATATTTATTTTTAATGCAAAAAAATAATATCAGTATTGTATAATATATTCATTTGCCAAATTTTAGAATCCCTATTTACATAAAAACAAAAATATAGTAACTTCATTGCCCAATAAACTTATCATCCCATTCTTGTAGAAAATATAGAATACGGCTCTGTATTATTGAAGCCGCAACATTTAAAATCATTATTTATGTCAACTTTCGTCTTAACAATCGTTTCGAGAATCACTCAGCTGCGGTAACTAGATTGAAAAGACGCATCACGTTGCGGTCACTCATTCAACGGATTTATACAATATTTTGTGGCCGTGTGTCAAAATATTTCTAAAAAGTTTACACCCATATACTGTTTACATTCAGGTAACCGATATCAAAACTTTCGGGGAAGTCAAGAATTAAGAATGGTATTAAGAATAATAGGATCTTTCCGAGGGACAATTTATAACGTAAGGGGACTAAGACCAACCGCAGTTGATTTAAAGTCTGAAGAAGTGTAAATATTATTTATGTCAAGGGATTCTTACAATAAATTTACTGTATAAAAGTGAATAATCCTATTATTAAACCCCTAATATTTTACTTGTAAATATTAACTTTCTGAAAGGAATGCTCTTTTGTACAAAGCTTTTAAAAAAGAAAGTAATGTATCTTTTTACCATTCGATTTCTAAGAGAAACAACCATTGGTTTTATTTAAAGAAATTTGACCATTATACTACTAAAATTCTTCATAATAATCTTTAATAGTACACACTTTTAAAAGAAAAAGTATAAAAATACGAAATCTACCGGAGGAAGCACCTAAACAGAATTGGATGAATTATTTAGTTAAATAAATAACTGATATAATAATTGTCAATATATAAATATATAACACTCAAAAATTTTTAAAATAAATAAATAAAGTTAAAATTACAAACAGCTGATAATAAAATTGTAACTTCTAAAATCCATTATATAACTTTTTTTTTAAATAAAGTACGAGAGTTAATTTTTTTTTGATATCGGTAGGAATATCGTTTTGTAACTTCGGACGTAAATATGTAAAACATTTTTGTTCAATTGTTTTTTCTACTCTGGATATAGTAACAGAATCGACTTTATATTTCGTATTATACTATGATTGATAATAATATGTCTGTTTTCTTTACTGATTTTGTATTGATTTAACAGTAACACTTTAGTATAGAGCTGATACATGTTAAATATTTGTGTTTCTCGATCAAATGCTGCAGAAGGGTAAATTCGAGGTTAATTATACATATATTTTATTTGTATTTTTTGTAGATTTTCTAAAAAAAAATATTCCAGCAGGTAACCATGCAATGAGTCCGTAATATAAATGAGATTCTACAAGTACAAAATATAATATTTTTAAGTGATTAATGTGTAAAAATGTTGATAGATTTTTAAATGTATGTATCGCAAAACGTAGTTTCTTTATTACATAATTCACATGAGCATCCCATTTTAAATGACAGTCAATGTATACACCTATTTACTTTATGTTATTGACAAATTGAATATCTATTAAATGTTTCTTATCTATTTTAATTTTTAGTTTTTATAGGAAAGTAAGTTATTACTGTAAGATGAAAATGGTATGTATTATAATTTATTGTCAAAGCCTTGTAATGAAAAATATTGACAATTTTTGGAAAGTCTACCTCAGCGGTATTCTTTATTGACACCCAATTACTTGCTTTGTAAAAAACTGTGATATCGTCAGCAAAACTGACCACTTCACCTGCAACGTGTTGTTCAATTAAGTCTTTTATTTATATGTTAAATAGTAGTGGACCGAGTACTGTTCCTTGAGGAAAACCACATGTTATAATCTTAAGATCACTTAAGGTACCGTTAATATTTACTAATTATTGGGTTTTGTTATGAAGATAGCTCTTCATTAAATTGTAGACTAAGCCCCTAAACCAATGTTTTCTATTGTTTTTAAAAGTTATTGATGGTTAACAGTATCGAATGCTTTTGTGAGATCAACAAAGATACCAAGTGACTATTGTTTTTGGTCTATTGAAATATTGATTATTTTTGTCAATCTCGCAATAGCATCCGAAGTTGAGGTGTGAATCAACAAAGACACTGGATAATTATCAAACTTCCGTCCTCTTTCATGTAATTGAGTTACCATATAATTTAATTAAACAAGTTTGATTGATGAAGCGACTAGTTTCAGCTGCTATGAGTCATCATTAAGTCTAAAAAAGTAAGGGGGTTATACTAGAATAATTATATGTTGCAAAGGTTCCTATTCTTTACAGACATTATTCATTGTGGTAGTAAAAATTGACTAATAAATTTAAAATAGTTTAAAATGGTTAATAATAGGCAATTGTTCCGTGACAGAGAAAGGTAAGTGGTAGAAGTACGTTGTGGTTAAAAAGAGACATTCAAACTAAAAATTAAAGAATAGAGATGATTCTGGATACTTACTAAAAACAGAAATAGAAACTGCCTGTGTAGTGTTATGTGTGCATTAAAAGGTAAATGAACCAGTATGTTATGTTATGTTGAAAATGGGGTATTAATACACTGCGACCTAAAAGATCTATTGTGCCCCCTTCTATCGCCAATGCTCTAAGGAAATGTCTCAATGCCTATAACGACCCTTCCAATCCTATTTTCTCAAAGAAAATGAAACAGTAAGGAAGTATAGTTTTGATTTAACATCTAAAGATGATATAAGTGTTCGTTTTTACGGGTTAAATTTACGGCTAGATCTGACGGGACGGGACGGTGGTGTAGCGGTCTAACGCGCTAATATTCATTTATAGGCAAGTTTATGAGTCCGAGACTGCTGAGCTTCGAGTCCCAGACCGGACCATGTGGATTTTTAATTAAATTTATTTGATGTGTGCCGTATTAATAGAAATTCAATTACTCTTGATATGACATGCAGACTACAAAATCGCCATGCATTACCGTCTCGATGATGGTGGGTGAGGTTTTCCGGGTTTTCCTCACCTGTAAGTTAAATGGCACCATCAATCATCTTTAAGTCGCCCCGGAGCGCCACGGCAAATAATAATAATAGCCGTCCCTTTCCCCGCACAAGCTCAGCTTTTGGGGTTAAAATTCACTCGTAAGGGGGTGAATTAGGGAGAGTATTATTATTATTATCTACAAATCATATTAAGTTAATATGACCGACATAATTGCTCTGATAACAATGACACGACCCTGTACGGATGCCATAGAGGATGTGGTGAGGCGAGACGTCGCTTTTGAAGAGAGGTCTTCGAGACTCTTTTACTGCTTCAAGTGAACGTTGACTGCTTCTTTTCAGCATAAGCCATATATCGTTATACCGGAACAAATAGAAGAGCCGGAAATGACAGATACAATTCATATATATCCACCGATGGTTCTAAAACAAAACAAGGCTCAGATCAGAATGTTGAATATAATGCAGTAACTTTAACCTAATCAAAATGGGATGTGTACATCACGGTGTAGTTCAAATTGAGCTAACGAGAATTATTAAAAAAATTCTCTGAAACAATATAACTGGATGGAATAAGCCCATTTATACAGATAGCAAACAAGCAATACTCATCGTGGACATGCCTTGAATGAGACAAGAATCTACACTGTTGTCCTGCAGCTTTTAAAATACCCTGATAACAAATAATTGACTACAACTAGACAAAATATGTGTCTGATCACAGGTATTCTGACTTCCCATTACCAATTACGGAAGTATATCCATAGCATGGGGCTGTCAGAATTCCCATTCTGCAAAAGGTTCAAACAAGTAGAGGAGACCATCGAGCATGTACGACTGTCGCTATTATTTATTAAAAGATTTGTTATCGGGGAGATTTCAGTAACACCGGTATATGTAAGAGAAGTATCTCTCGACGAAGTTGTCGACTATATCAAATCTGTAGGCTAGCTGCCGAGCTTAGTGAGACTATCAATTTAGAAGGTTGAACAATCGACCTAGTGAGACCTGTTAGTTTAGAAGGATTTAGAGTTTGCCCAGTGAGGCCACTCACACACCACACGCTACCAATACAGAGGATCCATATATTATATTGGTTTTTAGCTTAAATGAGGGTGTCGGAAAAAGATAAAGTTATAATGGGCTATGGGTGACTAAAAATAAAACAGTGAAAGGATAAAGATAATACAACACAAGATGACTTGTGTAGGGGGTTGATGTTAAGGAAAAGTTTCGAGAATATAAACTCAGTATGAGTCTAAGGAGTAAGGGATGGGATGAAAAATTGACTTAATCTTTAGTTCTGTTTAGCTCATTTCTTATCTCAATAAAAGAAACCATAGCGAGCGACTTGTGGTTTATATTCTAAATACACAAAGTTAGGTGGTGCCCTTTCAAACCTAAAAAATGCTTCATAAAGAATAGTTTATCGTATAGACGTAAATTATATGCGCACATATACCTAGACGAATGTTTTTTACGTTTTCGAATTTAAAGTAATTGGGAAAGTAGTGAAAAGTATTAAAAAGTGTAGCTACGAATGCAGTACTGAGAGTACATAGAAAGCGCCATCAGCAACAATAATATTAACAATAAAAAAAATATTTTTATTTTCTTAGCTAACACATGTTCTACAATATAGAGGCCAGTTTTTAATAATATGATTTATTTCATAGTTGGATTATAATAAATCATACTACACTTGAAATAATTTATACTTCTAATAAAACTTACGTAGTTACTATGTGTAACTTAATTTCTACCTTTTAAAGTAGGTACTTAGGGTATGGGCACGTAACTGGATACTGACGAGGTTTAGGATAAAAAGGTTCCCAGAGTCAAATTATGGGCCTTCTCCGGCAACAACAAAAAAGACGATGTGTCACCACACCTTTATTTTATTAAAAAAAAAAGGAAGGGGAAAGATGAAATATGGGAAAAATTGTTACTTAAACCTTCGAGAAAAATTTGGTGCATAAACAACAAAGCATAAAAAAAATATTTACAATTGTATTTTACAAATATATACATGTAGTCTAACAAAACAACAGAAGAAAATTTCATAATTCAAAATAAGGTATCAATACTCCTTGACAGTATTTGATATATTTCTTCTGGAGAAATGTTATCGGTACTCATAAAAAAATTCCTAGAAAAACCGCTTGCTTCCAGGAAAAGCAGCTTCTAGGAAAACCCAAATTTGCTTAAAATCCTAACTTATGGGGAAACGTGGCGAGAATCGGCAACTTCAGGAATTGGCAGTCTTCTATCCGTAAAAAGCTATCTTCAAGAAAAACTGGACTAAACTATCTAGTAACTATTTTTTTTGTTTCAGCTAACAGCTACCCATCAATATTAATAATAATGATTTCTTTAGATAATAATTTAATGTTTGACATTTAAATTATTTTTACTGCTATTTTCAAAAAAAAAAACGAAAGTGGGACTTTTTCTTTGTTTTAATTAAGATGAAAATTAATACTGGGCGAAGCAAAACTATACCAAGTACCTACTATACAGCCAGCAGCCCTACAGCAGCAAAACAGTCTAATAGTCCAGATAATTAGTCAGTTATCTACTTTATTTTTAACATTTACAATTTTAAGGTAATATACATAACACCAATCAGTATGAAAATATTTAAAAAAGTATTAGGTAGGTAAGTATCTGAAAACATATTTTAGAATATTATACATATTTTTAAATCTTATGGTTTCGGTGCGCCACTGCGATTGGAATAACCATCTCGGTATCCCCATGGTACTCATTATGGGATATGACTATTGTTAGTTGGTCGTGGGAGTGAAAACGAAACCAAAATGGTATTATAACCTGTCCATTTCTACTGCTATAATTCTTGGTCAGTCGTTTTTAAAAATTCACCCTCTATTATTAAAAAAGAGAAATATTCAACTGGAAGAGGAAAGAGTGGCGCTGATACAGTCCGGAAGCTTATTTCATTTTATTTTTTTTTTTGTAAATTTAAATTTGTTTAACGTATGTAGGATTTAATTTTTTTTTAATGTTTTTTTTAAGGTAAGGCCAAGTTAAATGTACAAAAAAATTTGACAAAATATGAATGGGCCAAATTTTCTTTTTTTTAAACCACTTTAAATATTTCTAAATACATTTTTTGTACTGGAAGCGCTTAAAAATATGTTTTTCTAATTTGGAGGTATAAAGTGACATTTTTTGTAATCGATTTTTTTGTCGAAATGATAGACTTTACGAAACTAGTTGCATAATAATTAAAATTATTACACTGGTTACAAAAAATTCATTACGTCACCCTGTGCGAAAAGAAAAGAAAAATAAACTGTTTTTTGGTTTTAAAATCAATAGTATACATTATTATTGAAAGTTGATAAAAAAAATACAGAATTTGGTTAAACTTACAACCTAGTGATAATGTTGTTTTGGTCCTTATTTTCCAGTTCAAATTAGCATAAAATAACTAAAAACAATACGCCACGAAATAACCCACTTTTTTGAAAACGAAATAACTTTAATGAGAAATAATACATAAATAGTTGGCAAAGTGATGAAAACTAGATTAGTGAGCTAAAAAAATTTGTCCACTAATAAAAAAAAGTCGTTTGGCAATTTTTTTAGGGTCAATATCGCTACAAAGTGGAAACCCTACGGAACCCTATAAAATTAGTGTCGTAAACAAAATACACAAATAAAACACAAAATACACAAATAGTACATAAAATACACAAATAGTACACAAAGTACACAAACAGTTTAGAAATAGTACACAAAATACAAAATTAATACACATAGTACAGAACACTTGCACATCATAGTACACCAGTGGTTTATCCTTGGACCCGAAGCCGTGGCGAGTTTCTTTGCCTTTTTTTAAATTTCTCTTTGCTCTAATATCTGGTTAACTCTCATTAACCGACATATTTCCTATCATACATCAGTTTTAACTATATTGTGTATCGCCCTGAAATAAATAGGCCAGTCTTGGGTCATAAGCAAGCCTATAGATGTAATTAATAACATCATCAACTCTCTTGTGTTGAACGGTATTAGCCAATACTCATCGAACACAAATCTTCTAATAGATGGGAACATGGGGGGATTGTAGAGGATATAATAATAATAATAATAATAATTCCTCGTAACCAAGCCTCTTATATTCACATCTTCTACACTTATATTTACTTCTCGCTTTGAGAGCATGTTGTGTATCCACCCATTAACCATTTGTGGAACATTCCTGTTGGTTAGTGAGTGTATTATCTTTGGGAAGGTGGTTTTATCAAAAGCACCTTCTATGTCCATGAAAACACCCAAGGCGGACTTCTTATTGTCCAGGGATCTTCCTTTTCGGACAGCAACTAGATGAAGAGCTGAATCAGTAGATCTGCTGGGGTGTATACATGTTGGTTTGGGTGTAGTGGTGTTGTTGTAATCACCGCATCCCTTATGTACCTTTCGCATAGCCTTTTATTCATGGAAAACGATGTCAGACTAATTGGTCGGTATATTTTTGGGACAGTGTAATCCATTTTTCCAGGTTTGAGTATAAATACCACTTTTACATCTCTCCATTTTTGGGGAATATACCTTAGAGCCAACAAGGATCTGAATATACTCACCAGGTGCGGTGTGAGTTATTCCAGAACCCACTAAAGTAGGGCTGGATAGATTCCGTCAGGTCCTGGTGATTTAAATGGAATTGCCCATCGTCTACAATATGTTTGATTTAATCAAGGAAATATGTTTTGTCTATTCAATAGATTTTTAATGAAATTCTCAAAATTATACACTATGATGCAATTAAATGAAATAAAATAATTACCTCGTAACTAGTTGACTTTTGACGCATTCTGTCAGATAGATATTCCTTTAATTCCTAAATATGTACAAGAGTAACGACCTCATCAAAGCATTTTTTAAATAAATGTGGTACATCATTTAAAAGGTCTTTAAATTATCTATCCAATTGCATTTATAAGTTTAGGTAATTCTGGGTTTTAAACTGTCAAAACATATTTATTATATTGTTTATTAAACTGAACCAAATTTAACGTAAATGCTTAAATTGACGATTCTTATATAGTTGAGAAGTCAGATATGTTCGAATCTATTAAATTACATAAATTAAAAAAAAAATCAGAGCTACAGTGTTGAAAATAAGTTTCTAATTCTGTTGTTTTCTTTGGATTTAATTTAATGCCTGTTGCGATATGAGTCCAAGGATCAGTTGTTTTCCAGAGAAAACGGTCGCTGAATGGTTCTGTGAGACAGACTTTCAATTATTTTCATTTTCTTTTTTATTTTTTAAATTGGTACCATTTGATGCTGGAATTTATTTCCTTTAAATATACTTAAGCTTCCTGACTATTGGCGATTTTCTGCACATCTAAAGAATTCACTAAGAATGCGTAGAGTGTTTATTAAGTGAAATTAGTTGAACAAATATTATTTAAGGAATGCCTTTGCCTTCTCTTAGTGCCCTCGAGGGTCCAGGACAACCAAGGACGGGATGAAATATTGATAGAAGTATGTATTGGCTTTCAGAATAATTTCGCTCGAGGCATTTGTTTAAATGACTGTATTCCTTCTTTCTTGTATTCCGTTTGTTAAATCAATTCTGCTCTGATAAACTGAATATCTTTTACAAGATAATTTCTTGAAATTAATTTTGTTTTATTTAGTTCAGAACGTTTAGAAGGGATACGTTTTAAGATAAAATGATGCAAAATAAATTTATCTATTTGTATTTTCATTTACTCAAGTATTATTGATGATTACCAGGGGGATTCTAGTGACGTATTTATAACAGGCTCATTCAGAAGAAACCCCAGTTTTCCTAAGTATAAGAAAACTTGGGACCCTTCTATAGTGTTAAATTATATTCAGAACTGATCCACACTATAAAATTTATCTTTAGAAAATGATGTTAAGAAATTAGTTGTTCTTTTAATTCTAGCTTCGGATAGGGAAGTACAAACTATTTTAAAAATTATTTGAAGAAACATTACAGTGAATACGAGGTTGTTAAAATGTTTTCCACTGATATTATAAAACCTTTTATAAAATTTAGGTATTTTCACTGAATGACCTAATCCCTATGTTGCAGAAACTTTACCTAAATACATAAAAATACCTCAACCATTAAGAAACAATGAAGATTACCTTATTTTAAATTAATCTATAAGAATATAACAGGAATATATTATGTATTCTTTTAAACCAATCAACTCACTTTTTCCTTGTTTATTGATAGTAATAGGTAATATATATTTGAAACTATAAATAATGGTTATGACGTAGCGGTGTTCTTCTTCTTGTAATCCGATTCTATCACTTGTTGATTTTTAAAATTCAGTCTTAAAAATACAATCGGCGCCAACAAGGTACTAGAAATGTAATTTAAAAGTACAATTCTATTTTTCTAATATCTGACCAATTACCTACCAATAAAAATAATCACATTATACATTACTTTATTTAATGGTATAAAAAGATATATGGCCAATTAAAATACCTTTCTTCTCCGCCTATGGCTTTACCTTTTTAAATGAATTCTCGACAACAGGTAGATAGAGGGACCTTGCGGCACATTAAAAACACTGTGGTCAGTTTGGGTTCACTCCAGATAAGTATATAATACCATAAAAATAGAGAATGGCATTAGTCCTTTTTTATCTTGTTTGGATATACCGTAATTTGATTATCTTTCTAATCTAGCAAGCTAGGATATCGCCTACAAGAGTATTATGTCACTCCGATTAGATATTCATATCAAAAATGTTCGTTGGAAATCATCTTCCGCTTTTGGTTTTAGAATATTTCTTTGTATTAGAGACTTTAGACTAACTTTAATTTGGATTTGAAAAGAAACACCGGCTTTTTTATACGAGTCTTATAGAAGTGTTTTAGAACGGAATTAATTCATGATAATGAGAACGATGAAATTTTTAAGACCACGCATGAGAACTTTGTATTAATCCGTATTCTGTATTATGTATTAGATTGATATTAGTGTAACAGGTGTTTATTAAACCGATAAACTGACGAAATAAAAGTAATGATCTATGAACATATTTGGAAATGAGATAAAAGAAGACGAATTAAATAATTAAGTTGCATTTTGATGTAAAATGGTGTTAAGTTGTCTTATGTGACCTATCACTATTATTTTTAATAAATACAAATAGAGTAGATAAACATCAAACTAATGTTGATTTCTCTATAGCATGCGATATACTTAAATACAGATATTCTAAAAGATGCAGATTACATCAAACTATACTCAGATATGCTTAGCGAATTTGGTTATGTATCAGCAATAAAAACTCCTGCAAGAATAAATAAAAATACAGTTGTGTTAATCATATATTTATTAAAAATCAATACAATTGGTTTGACACATTTATTTCTATTACTATAAAAACCGATATAGCGACCATTTCACAACATTGTAACAAATAATATTCCTAGAAAATAAAAAAACATCTGAGCAATCTACCAATAAATTTTTCCAATACATTGATTAGTCATAGCTCATTGATGCTGTTATAGCTATAGATTGAAACCAGAGATACTTCTACATGATCTTGAAGATGCAACAAATACATAAATACATATTTTAACAGAGAGAATCCAAAAAAGTGTCCAACACATGACTTTCCTATCTAGTTAACCTATTGCAGCATCTCTAAAAATGTTTTGAGGATAAACTAAATATATACATTTTCCACATACATCTACCTCGAAACATTTTTCTATAGATATTCATTGAAAACGAAAATACTGAAAAATTTTAATTTAGCACTTTTCCTCCAATTTCGGTCCATTTTAGAAAAGTCATTTAAAAACAAAAATTATAGAGATCGATATCGCAAACAACTTTTAGATTAACAATTTTCTTAAAAATCAGAATTTTGCACATTTTGTCAAATTTCTCGAATACGGACCATTTCAGAAAAATTTGACATGGAACAAAAATTATAGATAATAATATTGTAAGTAACTTTTATTTAAAGAATTTTCTTCCCCAAACGTAAATAACGAATATATTCCATAAAATATAAAAATGACCACCAATAAAGTACCCCCCAAATGTTCCGACTCTGTCCAAAATCTAATCAGTTCACCTCAGGTCGAAATAAAACTTAAGTTTAAAATTTAATGTTTTTCCCTTTATCCGTTTTTGAGTTTTCTTCAAAATTCGAAATTTACACATTTTCTCAAATATCTCGAATACGGTCCATTTTAGAGAAATTATTTATAGGATAAAAATTATAGAGAATTATATTACAAACAACTTTTATTTAAACAATTTTTATAAAATTTTTTTTTTTACATTTTGTCAAATATCTCGAATACGGATCATTTTAAGAAAATTTTGCATAAAACAAAAACTATAGATAATTATATAAGAAGTAACTTGTATTTAAAGAATTTTCTTCTCCAAACGTAAATAACAGATATATTCCATAAAATATAAAAATGACCACTCATAAAGTACCCCCCCAGATGTTCCAAATCTGCCCAAAATCTAATCAGCTCATTGGACGCTGAAACAAAGCTTAAATTTAAAATTTGGTGTTTTTCTGTGTATCGGTTCATGAGTTATGCGACCTACAGACACACACACACACACACACACACACACACACACACACACACACACACACACACACACACACACACACACACACACACACACACACACACACACACACACACACACACACACACACACACACACACACACACACACACACACACACACACACACACACACACACACACACACACACACACACACACACACACACACACACACACACACACACACACACACACACACACACACACACACACACACACACACACACACACACACACACACACACACACACACACACACACACACACACACACACACACACACACACACACACACACACACACACACACACACACACACACACACACACACACACACACACACACACACACACACACACACACACACACACACACACACACACACACACACACACACACACACACACACACACACACACACACACACACACACACACACACACACACACACACACACACACACACACACACACACACACACACACACACACACACACACACACACACACACACACACACACACACACACACACACACACACACACACACACACACACACACACACACACACACACACACACACACACACACACACACACACACACACACACACACACACACACACACACACACACACACACACACACACACACACACACACACACACACACACACACACACACACACACACACACACACACACACACACACACACACACACACACACACACACACACACACACACACACACACACACACACACACACACACACACACACACACACACACACACACACACACACACACACACACACACACACACACACACACACACACACACACACACACACACACACACACACACACACACACACACACACACACACACACACACACACACACACACACACACACACACACACACACACACACACACACACACACACACACACACACACACACACACACACACACACACACACGCACACACGTTTCTACGTATTTATGGCAACGCATGCAATATCCTCAATTGTGGCGCTTTGTAAAATATTGTTACCATTAATGGCTCCTGTTATGAGGAGTATATAACTCTTTTTATTTTGTTTTTACCCTCCGTAGTTTAGAATTTATAGCGAAAAATGATTTATGGCATCAGTCGCCACTATTGGGTAAGGGTAAATGAGTTGCCATAAATATGTATATATGAAAAAAGTGTGTCTCGAAGGTGCCATTAATATAGTTCTACGGGATCTGTGTGAATTGCGCTGTTGCCAAATTAACAAGTTGCCACAATCATTGACAAATCGGTGTGAGGTGTCCATACCTAATAAAACTATAACCTTCATATTTTTTTAATTTTATTAAAATCTTAATAAAATTATAAGCTTTCTTAAATTAACTGAACATAGTCATTTAAAAAATGTCAGAACTGCTCGAATTCCATCTCTTGACCATGATTGTGGTTTTCTTTTTTGGTTTCTTTCGAAAAAATAATATACGAAAATAAAAAGTCAGTATTTTTTAGAGATTCATTTTTAGCATAAATATAAATTTCTGTTTCCAAAATGGATCAGGTAGACAAATTAATTAATTACTCGAACTATTTTTCATGACCTGCCAACAATATTAAGAAAAAACTTAAAACCGTAAAAATGTATGTTAAATTTCTTGATATTTTTGTTAAAAGTTTGTTTTAAATTAAATGTTAGTGGAACCAAAATGACATTACACTAAAATGGCGTACAAGGAATAATTTTAAACTATCGGAGGTTTGACTAACAACATTGTACAAGGGTATCTTATTAAGGGGTCTGTAAGCGGTTTTATCTAAAAATATTTTGAAGGAGAATTTTTTTTGACAAAAACGAAAAAACATACTGATTTTTATTACAAAAGGGATACATCAACAATCTTTGCAGCAGAGGCACTTCGATATAGGAGACCTCGAAATATACAGAGCAAACGAAACTCACATTTTAATTTAAATTCTTTATAAATGTCAAAAAATGAGCAAGAGATCAAAACAATTTAAACTCTTTAAAAATTACCACCACCTAAGCAAAATGTGCGAAATTCGGTATCGTGAGGGTACGTATCAATGATTTATACGAAACGCCAATTTGAAATTTGGCAAAAAGGCGACGAAAAATGGACAAAAATCGTTTTGGTTGCTCAAATATTAGTTTAATAATATTAATTTCAAAATCAAATAAAATTAACGTTCAATTGTGCTTAAGAGTTCTATTTATCATGTTTAATAATCCTTTCAAATACCATGGAAAATGAGAATGTTTATAAAGAACATTTTATTATTTTTTTACAAATTATACACATTTCTTTCATGAAAATCCTCCCGAAATACCACTCGACTGACATCTCGTGGATTTTAAAGAGGATTTGGTTTCATGAAATTTATACGTATAATTTCCAAGAAAACAGAAAAATGTTACCCTTGAAAACATTATTTTAAATCACTTATAAAAAAAATTGAGTTATACCAAAAATTGTAGGTACCTATATGATTTGTATTAGAAAATCATGAGTATCAAATTTCATAGTTTTTATTAGAAAACGAAAAATGTATACAAAAAGACGGCCCTGTTTTCTTCAGAATTTAACGATGAAATTGTTTTATAAGACAGCGTTTAGTTTTTACAGAAACCTCAGTTAAAAAAGTCCAAGGGACGCTAAATTGGTGATTTTAACCTTATCTGCCCTGCGAGGATCCACAAGCAATCTTGTAGCATAAATGAAACGATTTTATTTTTAACGAATTGCGTTGAATTTTTACCTTTGTGAAATATCTGTAACTGTAACGTTTGGAGGGTGGGATGCCCTACGGCACTTAGGCGTTTTTAGGTCCATTGTACATCCTCCTAAGTTGTAAGGCACCTCCTAGCTCCTAAGCCAGCCTTCAGATTTGATATAGTTGACAACGTCGTCAAGAGGTGCTTCTCTTATATAGCCAATTCTCGCCAAACACAAATGTTTTAATACTGAGAGCGTCGGGCAATATTTAAGGTGGTTTCATATTCTTACTCGCATCCTCTACCGAGTGCGGATTCTGACAGCCCTATTCCCTGGCGATGTTTCCGTACTTGTCAGGAGGCGCAAATTCCATCTAGTTATATGCAAGTATGTATTTTCTCTGTCAGGATAACTTAAAAGCTCCCTAGTAACTCTGCAGATTCTTTTTTCATTTCATCTTTCTTTTGTGAAGTATAACTTAAGCCTAACCACGTCGTAGAAAACGAAAAAGTTCTTCACGTGTCGCGTTTTGATTGGGATTTCAAAAAAAATATGTGAAAATATTTGGGCCCTTTACCTCTTACGCCTGTCCATGTAACAATCCTCCTTCACTTTTTAAGCAAGTATTAGAAAATAAATAGTCCTCTACCCCTTAAGCCAATACGTGTAAAAATATTTGAAATCTTTACCTCTTAATCTTACGCCTGTAAAAATAATATTAGGAAGGATCGTTTATCTTTTTGATTCCAATATCAACTTTAGATAATAAAATTCAAATCAAATCCTTCAAGAAAACTTTAAATAATTTGTATTAAAAGAATAACAAATTCACAGTCGACAAGCAGTAAATTCGCTGCCCATGCCGCAGTGTATAAAATAAGCTCTATAAGAAATGTACTACATTTTAAAATTCTGATATTTAAAGTACATACTAAAGTTCAAACGAAAATTCTAAAAAATCAATAGGGTTATCAGCTGAAAGAAATGCTTCAATTAAATAAAAACCGTAAGTGGTCAGACTTTCGTTGTAGAGTTATCGTACATATACAGGGTGTCCCGAAATTAGATGATCATATTTGAACATCGTAATCTACATCTTAAAACAGGAGTAAAAGTTCATATAAACATAGGTCCCAAAACATTTCGTTTTCGAGATACAGGGTGTTACAAGTGAAGTCTTGATGGCACATTTTTGTAAATATTTTCTAAAATTTCTTTAGTCACCAGTTTTTCAAAGTTAAAAAAAAATAAAATGTCTGATTCCTTGGGCCTACTAATTATTGTTTACACTTTCGAATAAGATAACATCAACTTATTATGATATTTTCAAATGCTTTTCTCTTAAAAATGGTGCGTCCTAGCGAGATGCAACAAAAGTAGCTTTATTATAAAGGAAACATTGGTTTTACAAATTTTATTGTCAAAAATGTTAAAAACTGTCAACAAAAAATGAGGGCAATTTTACCCTAAGCCCCCCCTAATTTACCCACCTATAAAGATGATCAAAAACTTAGGTTTAGTCCATTAAATAGAGCGTAAAAAGATAAGCATTTGTACCAAATTTCACTTAGTTATCTTTAAACGTTTAGAAAATATTAACAACAGTGTCTCATCAGGACTTCACTTTTAATACTCTGTATCTCGGAAAAGAAATGTTTTGGACCTATCTTTATATGAACTTTTACTCCTATTTTAGGATGTAGATTAGGCTGTTAAAACATGACCGTCTAATTTCGCGACACCCTGTATACATACGCACAGACGACAGGCAACAGCTTTTTGCATTTTTCTTTTCAGCACTAAAAACCACGAATATTTACTCTCAATTAAAGTTTATGCATATTAAGCGTGTGAAAAAATTGAAAGCTGTAGGAAAAGCAAGGACCATGCTCATTTAATTTTTCTGATCTCAATGTATGTAGATGTTATATTTTTAGACAGAACTCTTAAAAAGTATATGTAGGATGGATATTGAAGAAAAAATACCGAAGCCGGTACTGGAATTTTGGCAATAATTCTTCAGCGTGTACTACTTGGTATTCACACATGTACCATATATTTTCTAATTCTAATAGCTGATCTATGCCTACAAACAATGTTAACTAAAATGCATAGTTCATCCCTTCGCTCAGTAAAAAACAAAAAATAATTAACAGTTATTCATCTTACCTTGTGCCTCGTACAAAAATATTAAAGCTTTCTTCTAAAATTTTGTTAAAATATATAGGCATCCCAACTCATGTACTTGATAAGTAACAAATTAAAAACCGCAAAACCACTTAAAACACTCTCTTTTCTTCTCATTTTATTTAAGTAATAATTACTTTTGTTCCAAGTATGAATATTCTGTGTATTTAACAAACAATCTGCTTTACATTCATAAATTATTTTACACACCCGCTTGTGAAATAGTGGCAACTTCAAGTTCAAGAAGATATTGCAATATACCAAAGAAACGAAATTTATTTGTTCGCTCAAGATACAACTGCAACGCTGTAAATTCTTTAATGAGGGCGCCACCGTCCGAACACGCCCATGTTGCCATAAATGGGTGAGAGTATCAAACATAATATATCCACTGTTGTGGCAACTAACACATATTTTTATAAAATGTCAATTATAAACAAAATTATAAGAAAAATTCTAAAATTATATTAGTCACTAGAAAACAAAATGGAATATTAAGAATACAAATAAAAAAACTAAGGTCTAAAGCTACAATTTAAGAAATTATGAAAGTTTAAAATTGTGGCAACTCGTGTAAGTTGCCACAATTCTGGCAGGTGCCACAACAGAGGTTAATGCACACACCAGTTGCCATAAGTATAGTGGAACCTACACACACACACACACACACACACACACACACACACACACACACACACACACACACACACACACACACACACACACACACACACACACACACACACACACACACACACACACACACACACACACACACACACACACACACACACACACACACACACACACACACACACACACACACACACACACACACACACACACACACACACACACACACACACACACACACACACACACACACACACACACACACACACACACACACACACACACACACACACACACACACACACACACACACACACACACACACACACACACACACACACACACACACACACACACACACACACACACACACACACACACACACACACACACACACACACACACACACACACACACACACACACACACACACACACACACACACACACACACACACACACACACACACACACACACACACACACACACACACACACACACACACACACACACACACACACACACACACACACACACACACACACACACACACACACACACACACACACACACACACACACACACACACACACACACACACACACACACACACACACACACACACACACACACACACACACACACACACACACACACACACACACACACACACACACACACACACACACACACACACACACACACACACACACACACACACACACACACACACACACACACACACACACACACACACACACACACACACACACACACACACACACACACACACACACACACACACACACACACACACACACACACACACACACACACACACACACACACACACACACACACACACACACACACACACACACACACACACACACACACACACACACACACACACACACACACACACACACACACACACACACACACACACACACACACACACACACACACACACACACACACACACACACACACACACACACACACACACACACACACACACACACACACACACACACACACACACACACACACACACACACACACAC
Source organism: Psylliodes chrysocephalus (assembly GCA_927349885.1). Lineage (NCBI taxonomy): Eukaryota > Metazoa > Arthropoda > Insecta > Coleoptera > Chrysomelidae > Psylliodes > Psylliodes chrysocephalus. The sequence goes on from OV651816.1 coordinate 65,463,359, forward strand.
ACACACACACACACACACACACACACACACACACACACACACACACACACACACACACACACACACACACACACACACACACACACACACACACACACACACACACACACACACACACACACACACACACACACACACACACACACACACACACACACACACACACACACACACACACACACACACACACACACACACACACACACACACACACACACACACACACACACACACACACACACACACACACACACACACACACACACACACACACACACACACACACACACACACACACACACACACACACACACACACACACACACACACACACACACACACACACACACACACACACACACACACACACACACACACACACACACACACACACACACACACACACACACACACACACACACACACACACACACACACACACACACACACACACACACACACACACACACACACACACACACACACACACACACACACACACACACACACACACACACACACACACACACACACACACACACACACACACACACACACACACACACACACACACACACACACACACACACACACACACACACACACACACACACACACACACACACACACACACACACACACACACACACACACACACACACACACACAGAGAGACATCATCGCGAAAATAGTCAAAACGGATTCAGGGGACCTCAAAACGTAAAAATCCGTCGAAAACTCGAGGTCGAAAAAAATCATGATTCCTATACTTTCCTTATATCTGTATACAGATAGGAAAGTAAAAATTAAAAATTTGTAAAAAAAGATCAAAATGGGTAACCAAGTTCTTAATAAAAACGACAAATAAAACAAAATCAAAGTTCAAAAAAATAACCCTGGTCGCAAAAATATCAAAAATCAGTGTATTGAAGTTAAAAATTATCACTTATTTAAAATGATAAATAATAGTAGTTGGGTGTCCAAAATATGAACTGTGATTAGTGTGATTGCTGGATTTCATTTTTATGAAGTGTTCTCACTACCTAAAATGGATATGAAATATATTCGTTCAGTTGAACGCAATAGCATACTTTTTCGTTTTGCAGTCTGTGCGTGGATAAGCTAATGTTCATGTGGGCGTAGAAAAAATCGGGGACAGTGTTACATCGTGTCAAGATAAATCAGAAAGCTTAAATAAGGTTTTTTATAAGGGTTGGGAATCAATTAGCTCAAAATATAAAACAACAAAAATTATCAAGAATCTAGAAATAAAAATAATCACTCAATTTTTCTCTTTCCTACAAATTCACATGAAATAAAATTACTTGAAATTAAAAAATTAAAAAAAAAACCCAGAAGAAGATAGCCTAAAATCATAAATATAAAAATCTATATCAGAATACATAGCAGAGAAGAAGTTTTTCAAAGGACTTTTTCTAAAAAGTGTCAAATGAAGTGGAACAGTTCTTCTTCAAAATTTAAGACGTCAAACCCTCAGCAACTTCAATACTGCCAGTATCATCCAATCGACAGGACCAAACTAATATGTCAAGACTTAGGTTAGGTCATACCCGTTTAATACATAAACGCGCTTTAACACGAGTAGAATCCCCTAAATGTATCTGTAATTGTAAACAAATGAAAATTAAACACATGCTACAAGCAGGCCAAAAAAAATCAAGGGAACGTTACCACATTTCAAACATAAAAGAAGAACTTACCGACTCCAAGAAACTACAGAATACCATAAACCTTAAAGACTTACCCAAGGCATTTGACACCGTTGATTACACACTTCTTTTAACAACGTTAGAAGATGTAGAGAAGAGGTACTTAACATAATCGGTTTAATGTTATTAAATCGATAGAAAACAAAAAGTCAAAGTAAATCAACATATTAGTAAAGAGGAAACAGTCATAAGGCACAGTATTAGGACCATTATTTATTTGAACAATATATTTGTAACAGAAGAGAATAATAAAATAATAAGTTTCGCCAATGTTACGGTAATATTTTATTATGGTGATAATTGGTGTTTTCTTAAAAACAAAGTTGAAATGCATTTATTTAAACTGAAAACTTAGTTTGATAGTAGACCACTTTCGATTAATTTAAAAAATACTTTATACTTTCCGTTTACTTGCCATCAATCATCTCTTTCAATATTTGAATTAACCATCCAGAAAACGATAAGAATACACCCTTCAAATCAAGTAAACTATTGAGGAAGTTTTATTGACAGCAACTTGAGGCAGAATATTCATATCAAATTTTCCCCTAAAAAATTACTATATCGTTTCAGACAGATCTTATCAGAGTTTTGAAATTGTAAGCAAATTAAAATTGTATTTGAAAGTTTAATAGAATCACACATCAATTTAGAGGGGGGATACCTCGAGCTTACATGAATTCATTCAAATTTCTTCAAAGAATATTCTTAAAAATTATGTTAAATAAACACCAGTTAAATAAACCCAAGTGACAAACAATATATAGACTCTAACTCTAACTTCAAGTATTAGATTGCCGTCAGCTGTTCTTTTTCCAGATCTGCAGTAAACATTTTCTTACAAAGAATAGTCTATTAACCGAAGCACATGATTAGGATACAAGACTAAGAGGAACGTATATATTTCCATTTATGATCAAATCAATAGAATAACGAAGTTACAATTTGCTGGTACCAAAGGCATTAAATTACTTATATGTTATTAAATGTAAACGAAACGACAAACGAAAAAAAATTCAGGAATTTATTCAAAAAAATAGCAACAAAATTACCAAGAATTGACATTCATAAACTTCTTGACTAAATCAATAAAGAAAAAAATATTAGGCAAAAACAAAAAAAAACATTTAAATGTAAAAAATAGTTACATTTTAATTTTATACTACAATTTATGTCGGTATTAGATAAAACATATATCTTTTCATTTTAATTGTATGTTTTAAACATTTCAAAATTATTTTTCATTTTGACATATAAAGAGGCGTTTTTTGTGATCGTAGCAAGTTTCAAAATAATCTACTTTACGAAACCAGTTGCATATTGTGGTAATTTTAGTTACGCATTAGAGGTATGGCATCTGTGTCCAAATGACACAGAAATAAAACAATAATTGTAGTAAATAACGTCTATTACGGGTATAATCAAAAACTAAACTACAAATTATTGTAGTTAACACTTCGGTAGCTATATTCTATCTGTCGATGAGCATCGTAAGTAAAAACGGTCTGGCCGAAGTCTCGTGTAATATACTTATACCGGACGGACTGTCAGACTGCATATCTGTACCCCAGAGCCAGAGTATGGTAAGTCCAAAAACTTAGTTTTTCAGGAGAGCATTTTTAATATATTCATTTTAGAGTGTGGACTGTGGGCTTAGCGTAGTTAAAAATTAGCTCTTTTTGTTATTTTAAAAGATACGTCAAAATGGAAAATGCCAAACGATGCGCCGCAAAATTTTAAGTCACGTAACATATTTATCTAAAATTTGGCCAATTTGGACTTAACATAGTCTGGCTCCGAGGTACAGATATAGAATCTAAAATAAATAATTTATTCTAATATTTTATTTTATGGATATTAATTTTAACAAAATATCGAAATATTTCAAAAGCATATGATAGACGACATATGTATGACATTATTGAGAGTCAGGGTAACCAACCTCTACAAAAATAAAGTAACTAAATTTAGATTTGCCATTGTACGAATAAATGTCGCTACTTGTATCTTTGACTCATTTCAAAAAATTCATAATATCACCAGTTGCGAAAAGAAAATAAATAAAAACAAATCTGTTTTGGTTTTAAAATCAATAATATACAATATTAATGGAAATTTAAACCAAAAAAGGCAGGGTAGGTTAACTTATACAAATAGAATTTGGTTAAACTTAGAACCTAGCACCATTATTGTTTTAGTCCTTATTTTCTATTTTACTTCAGCATAAAATAATTGAAACGAAATACACGAAAAATCAACTTACTTTCTTAAAATCTAAATAACTTTAACGGTCACACTAAAATAATTAGTTGAGAATAAATTAGTATCTCTTATTTTCATAATCCCAGAATTTTTTTAATAAATGTTGGATAGTAGTAGCTATTGGCAATCTAAGCAAAGCTATACGTCTTCTATAAGATATTTGTTTGTTAGTAGGCCTAATCCAGTGTTGCCAACTATAACGGATTTACCTTACGGTTGCATATTTTCAGTCCTTGCAGACTGGAGATATAGTGGTAGATAACCGTTTTTTAAGTTGTAAAAAATGTATAGGGATCTTCTAATATAGTTTTAATTTTAATTAGATTTTTTAAATTATGTTAACTTGCCCATTTTTTTAACCTTTTTTTTTATGGTGAAGGGGGAGAAAAAGTCCTTTATATCTCACAAGGAAAGTCAATGTTTAATTATTTAACAAAACATTGAGTGCAACCGGTTTCGAAGTGTCATCACTTCATCTTCAGGCTCGTTAAATAATTAAACATTGACTTTCCTTGTGACATATAAAGGACTTTTTCTCCCCCTTCACCTCAACTCACACATGGCTACCCCCCTTGTCAATTTTTTTAACCATCTAGCCGTACTGTAATTTTCGTTTCTTATTTTGATCTTTGTTTAAAGTAAATAGGTTAAGAATTCATCCATTTTCATTTATAAGTTACCTAAGCTAGGTGATTGGAAAAATGCTAGACCCTTGCAAGTCTCGCAAGACTAAGCTCAAGGCCACCTCAGTCTTCATCCTACATCATTGTGGTAGCTTTCGTTTTAAAACATACTAGATGATTTTTGCCGAGTCGGCCACCGCAGGTTACAAAACTCAAAAATACAACTTTTTCATTGTTCTAGTAGTTTTGCTAGTACATGATTTGTCTGACTTAGAAAATGAATGAATAATGTTAGGTTTTTTACACTACTAGCTAAACGCTAAACAAAAAGTTTAAATATTCTATATTTATAATAAGAGGTGATGATGGCAAAATTTTTAATTTTCTAAGAATGTCAAAATTACCAATTACTACATATTTTATTAAAAATACCCAGAATATAATAATTAATAGTTCAGTATTAATAACGGAATACGCTTTAGAGGCAAACAGGCCAAGCATTAGGTAAAAATATTATTTTGAAAAAACTTTAAATTTTTTTCTGGTTCTTTGTTCTGCATTGACGATTTAGCCGATTTACGGCCAAGAAGTGAAAAAAAGTTTATATAAAAATGTTTTTTTTTATTAATAAATATAGTTTAAAAAATTTAAAAAAACGCTTTTATAATATATCGAACTAAAAAACAAAAAATAATTATTCAAAGAAGCTTAAAACAATAAAAAATGAAAAATACTCGTATTATTGTGAAAAAGGCGTCGGGCGCTCGATGTACGAGAAATATGGACAAAGCGCCGCACGCTTTTTTCACAATAATACTAGTATTTTCCATTTATTAGTGTTTTAAGCTTATTTGAAAAATTATTTTTCACTTTTTAGTTCGATGTATTATAAAAGCCTGTTTTTTTTAGTTTTAGTTTTAGTTTTTTTAAAACTATATTTATTTGTTACTTTTTAATTCGATTAATTATTAAAAAAATTGCTGAATAAAAATATTATTTTTTCAGCAGTGGGGATTAGAACCCACGATCGGTGAGTCTGGCAATCGAAAACCCGCGCCTCAGACCGCTCGGCCGACGAACGAACTTGAGTTAGTAGGATATACTGACAGTAATAAGCGACTTGCTTTTAGTCCAAAGGAGAGTTACAAACACACATACATACAGGTGAAGCTAATATAAGCGTGTTAGAAAAGACTAAAGTAACACAATGATCACAAATATAAATTGTTTGACTTCTACATAAACAAAATTTTCTACGAAAATCAGTTCTAATAATAACTTGCCCAGATTGATCAACCCTCACTTCATTGGGTGGTTCTGGTGTAAGTACCTTCGGGAAAAAGTTCTTTATTTGCAGAAGTCGGACTGCAATAAATGATTTGAAGTTTTACGTCTTACCATCATTCACAGTGTTGTCGGATTGGAATTACCGTTCCATCTTACCAAAGAAATATGAGTGGTTTCCACAAACTGTGAATCATAGGAACCCCTCTCCTGTTTAGAGAGCAATGGACAGTTACTTGTTCTATTTTAGCAAATCGTCTCTGTGGCAAAGAATCCTTTGGCTTTTAAAAGGGATAATTTGTACAATGCGAAAAAATTTTTGAGGAAGATATTATGATTCTGAACATTTTTCACAGTTGACAAAAGTTCAAGAGCTACACTTGCAACAATTTTAAGATCAGTTTTCTTTTGTGCAGCTCCCGCGTATTAAATGAACTGGTAAAGGTATACTCGAAGAACAAATCGTCGCCCTTCTCACGATGTGGTATAAGTAGCAAATAGTAAATTTTACAGGAGAGCAATAAAACGAAAATACGTAATTCTCAAGTTGACATAATATAGAGGGATTTAAAGTTAAATTTTATCATGGAATGCTAAGGCCTTTTATTATTGTTTGGTAATTCCAGATTAGCCAAACTCCCTCGGTATTTTTTAGAACAACTCGGGGGGAAATTTTCTGCCTTATTGCAGATAGGACACAGAAGTAATATGCTGTATTGCATGCACTATTAAGGTTGTAGATGTGCCACTTCGTGAGATTATAAAGTAGGTCAAGACTAGTTAATCCGCATAAAGAACCATTTTTTTTAATTTTTGTTGGTTAGGTCACTTTCGTGATAAGGGCGACGAAATGCACCATATCTTGAAACCAAAACAGACAGACTTACCTTCCATGTACATCATGCAAAAATGTTCGCCGAAAATGGGGAATCATTTGCTCATCAATGGACAAATCAAATGAAAAAATTCTCTAAGAATTTCTGGTTGAGTGCGTCAAAAAAGGAACGTAGTTTTGTGAACTTGTCAGTTACATCCAGTTTCTTATTATTACTCAGATGTAGATTCCCCTTTTATTATCTAAACTTATTCCTGCTCATACATCCTCTGAGAATATCCACAGTTTTATTCTTATCTAAAGACCAATACATATCTATCTGGGGTAATGTATGGTATCTAGTCAAAAGTATAATTCCCAGAAAATTCAGCAGTTCTTCTCGTGATAAATAGAAGTCATGTCTGTTATTGTCCCGTACGTACTTTTCTAAAAACTTATTATCCTAACGCTAACTTCGATAAACTTGAAAAAAAATTTAATTGTGACAGGCCTTCTAATTCGCCTCTCAATTCTCGAATTTGTTCCTGTTCTTTAGATACAGAAAGATGTTGGTGCACAAATTGTCCAGCTTTCAAGTTGGTTTGTCACTTTCTGCCATTTCTTCCAGGATTTGTTGACGTTGGGTGGCTAAATCTTCCTGGTCTGTCAAATGATATACCTCAGGTGGAATATAGAGCGTCGGTTTGCACTAGAAAGAATAAAAAATTTGATGAGTTACACTTACACAAAAAATAATATATTGAACCGTGCACAAACCTCCAAGAAAGACAATATACTTGCCATTTTCATTGTCCAAATCACGTATCACCTCCTTTAAGGCGACCTCTAGCTGCCTTCTTTTAGAAATTTTGACATTTTTTAAGACAATAAAAACTTGAAAGCAGAAACACGCACTCAAAATTAGATCAAGACTAAACAGTTGTACAATTGTAGAGTACGAGTACATCTACATAAAAACTATTTAAGTGTCGACAGTTGCTTACTACACTTATTCGGCCGGTGATGCGAATATGCAACAATGTAAATTAAGAGCAAACATGACGGGCGCTCCTCCGCCAAAAATCAATTTTACATTTGTGGCAGTTAAAAAAAATTGTAAAAAAAATGGTTCAGGCCAATCGTTGTAAAAATGAATCAAGAATTTCGCTAAACCGCGAAAAACTTATATTTTTAAAGAAAAACAATAAAAATTTCAACTTTTTAACAAATTTAATTTTTTGGCTCTTTACCGGCATTCTATAACAAATATCTTAACTATTTTCTAAATAACTTTTTTTCAAAAAGATTACCAATTTTAAACAGGACCGAAGATTAACATAGTTTTCATTCCGATACTAATTCTATTAAAACAATGATACCAGTGAATATGGCAACGCTGCTAGTCTATGAAGCCCGTGGTTAAAAGGGTAGATGCTGTTTAGTTAAATTTGTTAATTCCTGTGTCGAAAAATAGGTAGTTGTTTTTGAAGAGGTGCGAAATTATTGTGATCGTCTTAGTTTGTTGTTGAGGCGTTGTTAGGTTTTTGTTTAATTTAGTTTTTAGTTAATTTATGAAATGAAAAATTCTGGAAGGCAAAAATGCACAGCTGACAAATTTCTATTTTATTTGTTTGCTGCCAGAGTTAGTAAATCCTAGAAAAATACGACATGTGCCAATTAGGGAAAAAAGATTGTCAAGAAATTTGCACGCTTAAAAAAATGTGTAATATACAGGGTGTTTCTAAATACATGCGCGACAAAATTCAGGAACTGATTGCTCGTATGAAATTAAGATGGGTCTTTCCTATAACAGAATTTCCTCAGCCCACCCCTTTTCGAGATATCACCCTTAAAAGGTGGTGACTAAAATTTAGTTTTTATTTTTTTTCTTAAATTTCAGTAAAGCTAGAAACTTGAAATTCTGTAATCTCAAAGGACTAACCACGGGTATTTTTTCAATATTTCTGTTACATTATAGGGGGGTGAAATTAGCAACACTTACTTTATTTCATATCAAAACTTTTTTTCGAGATGGACTTTTATGAAATCCTTGTTTTATTTAATTTTTTTTATTTTTGAATTTTTTTCCCAAAACCAATAGCTTCAGAGAAAAAAAATTAACACCCTAATTTAATATTTTTTTTTTTTTTAATAAATTGAGTGTAAAACAGTGTAACGGGCTTGTAACTATCCTATCGTACACTCTGTCATTATTCGTTTCTTGCAATAATTTACACCAGTTTACACCAGAAGATAGCACTTAACGAAGCGTTTTAGCCACTAATTTTGGCGAATTTTAAGAAATCATTAACAAGACATTAGGAGCTTAAATTTGGGGATTATATTAAGAATAGTGCTGTCGAGGAATGCATTTATTTTCATTGTGATATTTCAAAATTAAAGCCCTTTTAGTTTTTTTGAGACACTGGAAGAAATTAAAACATTAAAATATATGCATATTATAGATATTATTGCCTAATTTATTTTTCCAAAATTTAAATATTTTGAGATATTCTTGTCCGAAAATTATAAGGGGTATGATTACCTTACGATTGAAAGAGAATTAGCTTTAATTCATGAGATGCAAAGCATCATAATTGTCGCGTCACAAAAACCACCTGCTGCCAAGAGAAAATTTTCATTCAACAGTATTGTATATTTTGTGTTGTAAAAGAAAAAAAATTAACATTTCGTGTTTTAATAGTTATTTTCTTAATTTAATAATCTATGTAAAAAAAAAAATTTTTAATACAGACTTTAAAAAATTGTTATATTAATATACTTATTTAATTGTACTTATATTTGTTGTTCCTTTAATACAATAAATACAATTTACCTATCTCCAATTCATCACTTTCCGTATCCATATACCTAGGGTCCGATTACAATTAGAAAAACACCGCTACGTCATAACTATTATTTAGAATTTCCAATATACATGGTATCCCGAAATTAGACGGTCATATTTTAACAGCGTAATCTATATCCTACAAGTATTAGAAATTAAAAATTAAAAAAAACCGAATTCAAAAACGTGCAGATGCCGTCACCACATCTTAACCAAATTTATATAGAATCACCCCTGAGGTACCCCCTTACTACCAAAAAAATAATCATATAAATCGGACAAGCTGGTAAAGCATTATCGCTAAACATACATAAAAAATGAAGAGTTTGAGGATTTTCTCATGGGCCCAATTATTAGATTTTGACCAAATTTATATGGAACCACCTCTGAAGTACCCCCTTTCTAACAAAAAAAGAATCATTGAAATCGGGCACCGTGTTAAAGAATTATCGCTGAACATACATAAAAAAAATAAAAAAATAATATTGCGACCAATTGAGAACCTCCCTCCTTCTTTTATGAAGTCGGTTAAAAATAGGAGTAAAAGTTAATATAAACATAGGTCCGAAAACGTTTTATTTTCGAGATACAGGGTGTTACAAGTGAAGTCCAGATGAAATATTTTCTAAAATTTCTTTAGTTACCGGTTTTTCGAAGTTAAAAAAAAATAAAATTTCTAATTCTACAGACCTACTAATTATTGTTTACACTTTCGAATAAGGTAACATGCTTTTCTCTTGAAAATGGCGCGTCCTAGCGAGATGCAACTAATGTAGCTTTATTATACAGAAAATATTGGTTTTCCAAATTTTATAGTCAAAAAATCTGATGTGTCCAACACATGACTTTCCTATCTAGTTAATATAGGCTTTTTCTGGTTATTTTGTACAACTTATTGCAGTACCTCTATAAATGTTAAATGATAAACTAAATATATACATTTTCCACATACATCTATCTACCTCGAAACATTTTTCTATAGTTATTCATTGAAAACGAAAATACTGAAAAATTTAAATTTAGCAATTTTCCTACAATTTTTCCATTCAGTCCATTTTAGAAAAATCATGTATAAACAAAAATTATAGAGATCGATATCGCAAACAACTTTTAGTTTAGTTTAGAATTTTGCACATTTTGTCAAATTTCTCGAATACGGACCATTTCAGGAAATTTTGACATAAAACAAAAATTATAGATAATAATATTAGAAGTAACTTTTATTTGAATAATTTTCTTCTCCAAACATAAATAACAGATATAGTCAATAAAATATAAAAACGGCCTCCCATAAAGTAATCCCCCAGACGTTCCGACTTTGTCCAAAATCTAATCATTTCACGCCAGGCCGAAAAAAAACTTAATTTTAAAATTTAGTGTTTTTCTGTGTATCGGTTCATGAGTTATAGTGGATATAGACACACAGACACACACGGCAATTTTACTCTAAGCTCCCCCTAATTTACCCACCTAAGAAGATGATCAATAACTGGGGTTTAGTCCAATAAATGAAGCGTAAAAAGGTAAGTATTTGTAACAAATTTTACCTAATTATCTTTAAACGTTTAGAAAATATTTACAAAAGTGTGGTATCAGGACTTCACCTTTAACACCCTGTATCTCGCAAAAGAAAAGTTTTCGGTTCTATGTTTATAGGAACTTTTACTACTATTTTAGGATGTAGATTACGCTGTTATGACCGTCTAATTTCGGGACACCCTGTATATCATCTATAACTATCAATAAATAAAAAATAGTTGAGTTATTTGGTTAAAAAATAGTATTCCTACATTCGTATATTAGCAAGCCACTAACCCCCAGTAGGCGGCGGTAGCCAACGAATTATACCTGAATTGTAATCGGACCTACCCAATATGATTAGCCTTCAGCGTACGACACACAACATTGCCAAATTTATGTAGCGAACAAGGTTCCAAATACTTTAAGGGGAGGTCGTGAGATTCGTGCGGTGTGACGTCAGAAGGGACTGGATTGCTCTTAAGATCAAATTTAGAGAGAAGATTCATTTTGATCACGCATTTGTATTTAATTATAAATTTTGAAATATATTTAATAAAATGTGGGCATCAAAACTTTGCAAATGATAATATGTACATATTTTGATTTTTAAAAATTTCGGAACAGTAACAAAATTCGTTTTTTGGGCATTTCCCAAAAAAAATACAAATAAAGAAGTTTCTTAAAATATGATCTTATCGCTTTTGTTGGACCTTCTATCAATGATGTATGTGCACATATCATATTCAAAACGAATAAATTAACCATAAAAAAAATATTTTCTGCAGTGTTTGCGTATATGCATCAGCGGCCGTAAATGGACTAATTAGACTTGCACCATAACTAAGGTATGGTTAGAGAAAAATTGTTGAGCTTTGTATGTAGCTTGGTATTATTCTCATCTTAGATTAGTATTAGTTACTCTAATAAGACTAAGGTCCATTTGCACCGGTAGTCGTTAAAAACTAAGGCAAGCTTAAACTGACATTTTTTCATTATCAATGTCACTTTAAGCTTCGCTTAGTTCTTAACGACTAACGGTGCAAATGGCCCTATAAAGCGTATTTATTTTTATCCCAATTTAAAAATATAAATTTAACCAATAAAATTGTAAAAATAGGAAAATACCCTCTATGACAAAATGTTATAGTAATAAATTCTTTTTTCTTTCCAATGATACACTCATCGCTATAATTACTTAAATCGTCGGTGCAGAACAAAAACAATATAAAAAACCGTCGTCTAGTCTTCATGGCCACCGCTGTTATACACACACATACTCAGCCTACCGAGATACCCGACAACAAAAGGCAAAAGGGTTAAAAAAAATAAAAAGCAAAGAGGAAGTATCGCGAACAGTCGGTCTAATAGCTAACTTCCGGTTTAGACGACTTTCCATTGGCTGTTTGCTCGATTCAAGGGACTTGCCTTCTTTTAATCTTAAAATCTTTTTACAAGAAATATGGCGGCCGTGTCCGGTTTCTTTGGAAGTTCGATTGTCGACATGGCATCCGCAGAAATTATTGTCAGTTGGTGTGTAATTATTTTTTATTTATTGGTTGGTAGAAAAATAATCATCCGTTCATAGAATTTTATGTCTTTAGTAGTTTCCTCTTCCTGATCTAAATTCATTTTAATATTGGTGTGTTCTATCCTAAAGTGAATCTTCCAGTTATTTAAGAGACATATTTTCATGTAACTGTTTTTTAAATCTAGAGTATATTTGCAGTTCTTACTATTGATTACACGATTTCTATAATTTTTCTACTAAATTCTTGAAAATGCCAGGAAAGCACAATCTAATTAAAAGCAATTGGTTACCCAATTAGATATCCATTCAACAAAATGTCATTAGTCATCTCTCGCCGAGCGGAAACTGAATGTCCTTTTTTCATTTAATTTCCGTAACTCTTTTTTTATAAAAAAAATAATTAAATTAAATTCTTCTCCTCTCTACATGGACATTCACAATTTTATGGCAGATTTTATAGGTAATATCCTTTTTTGATTAACACTGATTGTAAATTGGACAGAGTGGTAGCAGATAGATACAATGGAATTACGAGAATCTAATATAAAATTTATTTTATATAGTTATGGATTTATTAGAGATCAAATTAAAAAATACCTCAATAGAGTAGATTTAAGATACATAAAAACATAAATATTTTTTAAATTAAATCTATTACTTATACAAATGTAAATAACAATAATTTTTTTCAACTCGTTTCAAACATCAATTCATTCCAAACAGCTATTATTTTTCGCTTCTTCTTTAGTCCATTTAACTTCTTTCTTTACTACTCATTCTATAATTTACCTATTGGCATTTAACTCTTGGTTGAAAATGAGTGGGATGATCTCATCGCCTTCCACTGTGACCCAGATGGGTCTATTGTGGCTCTTGACTAACTTATAGTTCACCGTACAAGCCACACCTTTTGATGAAGGCCATGGTTGAATTGGGTGAGACTTGTTTAAAGTCGGTAGGCTCCAGGCGGGTAAATCCGAAAATCTAGAACCTTGTTCCTTCAAGAGCAGAACAGATACATAGAATGTGCTCTGCAGACTCATCCATCACGCTGCAGAATCGACAGTACGATGTTTGTTGCAGACCTATTCTTCTCATGTGGTTGCCCAGATGGCATTTTCCTATCTTCAGTCTAGTAAAAATGCGTAGATCTTTCCTACTCCATTCTCGAATCTGAGCAGAGGCGTTCATAGAAGGTTTGGTTATAAACGCCTTCGAATGAGTTAGCCCCTGAGGTATCTCTCCAGTTCGTGAGTGTTGCACCCTCCGTCCATTATGAGATAATTTCTTTGACAGTGCACTTTGCAATGCCCAGGAATGGTTCTGGTCCTATGAACACAGATTCGGGTCCTCTTTTAGCAAGCGCGTCAGCTTTTACATTGCCCCCCACACCACTGTGTTCCGGAATCCAGATCAAAGTAACTTTGTTCCAAGCATCATTGAAGGGTATTTATACAGTTCTAAACCAGCTTTGAGTCAACTCGATTGGAGCTCAGGGCCTTAAGGGCTGCCTGGTTATCTAAAAAGATCTTTATAGTCTTGTTTGCGGGGAGAAAATTAGTCAACTCCCTCACTCCCAATTCTACAGCAATCATTTCTACTTGGAAGATCGTGGCCAGAGAGCCTAGGTTCATTCAACTCTTCGAATAGTTCCAATAATTTGAAATTAAATAGGCCAAGTACAAATGGTTACTAGATGTTCCAGTTAAAGTCGTAGTGGAGATGAGATGGTTCGAGAATATGTAAATAATAAAATTAGATCAATATACATTTAATAACCTATGAACACTGTTCTTGATTTGTCTGAGTGGCGTAGTTTCACGCGCTTGTATTCACTTAAAGGCAGTTTTGTATTTAAGAGACAGGCGGCTTTGAATCCTACAACGGACAATGTGAATTTGTAATTAATTTGCATGGTTGCTATGACACTTAAAAAACATTGAGCACGAAAATTTAATTTAATTTTTTAAATAAGTGATCTTGGGACAATATAACAAAAATACCACAAACTAGATCACCAAAATTGTAAAAGAACTTCTAAACGGAATCCCTGCTAAAGATAACTTAAATAAATCAGAAAATTTTAGAAAGTTGCATCTTTGTCTAAGCCTTAAAATATTTAACATTGTCCAATTACCCAACCTGAACAAGTGTCGAAAAGTGAATTCAATAAGGTGTTATCGCACAGAAGCTAAAATTTGTCATGACAACAATTACACAACCTGCTGAACAAGTGACGAAAAGTGAGCCCACAAGGTGTTATCGCACAGAAGCCAAAATTTCCTACCTTAACCACTAGATGGACCTAATGTACATACATATACCAATAATTACAAAATACCAGATTTAACAATAAATATTTAATGTTATTAACCTATTTAACTATACTTATACCAGTAGCGTAGCCAGCAATTTTTCATAGGAGGGGTTTCTGAGAACTATGGGGGTCAACAAAATGAAATATTTCAGATATTGATTTTATTAAAAAATTAATTGATTATTTATAAAAAGTGAATAAAAACAAACATTTAATAGCGATCAGCAATACGATGGTAGAAACAGGGTCGCGAAGGTACTTTATGGGGAAGTTCTGTTCCTCAAAACCCCTTGTTGCTACGTCACTGACCGTAACACGTGACTAGCCCTAAACTTTATATTACCCATTCACAGAGATAATATTTATTAGAAAGTATAAATTTAGCAACGCCAAATTATGACATAAATGTTTGGCAACGCTGTAATCATATGCTCTAGATTTTAACTAGATTTTAACTAGATTTTAACTAGATTTTAACTAGAATAAACTAGATTAAACTAGATTAAATTAGATTAAACTAGATTAAACTAGATTAAACTAGATTAAACTAGATTAAACTAGATTAAACTAGATTAAACTAGATTAAACTAGATTAAACTAGATTAAACTAGATTAAACTAGATTAAACTAGATTAAACTAGATTAAACTAGATTAAACTAGATTAAACTAGATTAAACTAGATTAAACTAGATTAAACTAGATTAAACTAGATTAAACTAGATTAAACTAGATTAAACTAGATTAAACTAGATTAAACTAGATTAAACTAGATTAAACTAGATTAAACTAGATTAAACTAGATTAAACTAGATTAAACTAGATTAAACTAGATTAAACTAGATTAAACTAGATTAAACTAGATTAAACTAGATTAAACTAGATTAAACTAGATTAAACTAGATTAAACTAGATTAAACTAGATTAAACTAGATTAAACTAGATTAAACTAGATTAAACTAGATTAAACTAGATTAAACTAGATTAAACTAGATTAAACTAGATTAAACTAGATTAAACTAGATTAAACTAGATTAAACTAGATTAAACTAGATTAAACTAGATTAAACTAGATTAAACTAGATTAAACTAGATTAAACTAGATTAAACTAGATTAAACTAGATTAAACTAGATTAAACTAGATTAAACTAGATTAAACTAGATTAAAATAGATTAAACTAGATTAAACTAGATTAAACTAAATTAAACTAGATTAAACTAGATTAAACTAGATTAAATTAGATTAAACTAGATTAAACTAGATTAAACTAGATTAAACTAGATTAAACTAGATTAAACTAGATTAAACTAGATTAAACTAGATTAAACTAGATTAAACTAGATTAAACTAGATTAAACTAGATTAAACTAGATTAAACTAGATTAAACTAGATTAAACTAGATTAAACTAGATTAAACTAGATTAAACTAGATTAAACTAGATTAAACTAGATTAAACTAGATTAAACTAGATTAAACTAGATTACACTAGACTAAACTAATACTGGAATATACTAGATTGAACTATATTTATCTAGATTTAACTAGATTCAGCTAGAACTAATTTGAGAAGCAATCAATATTTTCTATAAATTTTTATTTGTTCTTAAATCGATTTCTTTATAATTTTATTTAATTAAAAGATAAATAATTTTTAATTTATCTTACACATCAAATATACATACTTATATAGATATATCAACTTTTATATATATTTTTAATTCTAAGTCAGATCCTTCCGCCTTCTACTCTTTAAGTCTTACAGCATCACGTTGGGCGTCATTTGTTACGGAATAATAATAATAATAATATTAATATTATTATAGAAAATTTGTATTAAATAGTCAAGTTATATTAAAATAAAGATTAACAAATTAGAATAGAAATAAACCTAGCGAGAACCAAGACGACAGGAAAAAATTATAGGGAGTAAAGGAATGACAAAGATTTAATTAATACTGCGGTGAGCTGATTACATTTTTTGCATAATCGAAGCATTTGGGTATACTTTATAGGGTGTCGAAGACAAATATTCCTTGACAGTATTTTCTTAAGCAACTTTCTTCCGGTTAGTAGATGGTCAGAGGTCGACGTTACTACCTATCTTATATTATATCTTTAGCTAATATCTATTTTAAGACTATTATTTCTAATAAACTAAAATAAAATAATATTTTTTTAATATTTCCCTGTATAAATGTCTATGTTTGGTAATCACAGGTTAAGAATAAAACTCAAAATTAGGAGTACTTCCAGTAGTCTAAAGATACACTATTTAATTATGCGAACAAATTAAATCCATGAAATTTCAATTTTATTTATTAATATGTAGGGTTTAACCATGTTGAAATTAAATACATTTTACAATAAATGATGAATTCAGTACTTTCCATTAAATTCCACCTTTCCGTTAATGCATCTAAATCAAAAGCTATGTTGAAAATAGCCTGTAATTATCTATAAACTGAATCGAATTATATCTGGTATTAGTACATTAACGGATAATGAACCTAATCTGATTATTCATTGTGAATAAGTTTTAAGGATAATTAGGAGATTTATTGTTTACCTCAAAATAGAGAATCATTTTATTTTTTACTAAATCACATACTATTAGGCAAATTGAAAAGCGCGTCCATAATGATGCGAATAACTTTGTACTGGGAGCGTTGTATAATTTCGGGATCCCCAAAATGGACTCGTAGGTTCAGATGGGCCGGAAGATGGTTTTTATACTTTAGCAATAGTTAACAATTTCGATCGGTAAACCAGTACAATTTTTAAGTACTTCATCTTAGTTGTTTTCGATTGTAGGAGCTATAGTTTCGCCATGTTAACTTTCCAGGTATTTGATTAAATCTACTTGTGGTGGCGAACAGTTAATACTCATAACTGGCTGGCCATAATATTTTTCTTCAAGATGTGCATTATATGGATCTATTTAGATACCCAAATTTGGATTAACCGCTGGATCTTTCATATAAAAAATTAATATAATGCAAAAATGAATTGATTCAATGTTTGTTGATTATTAATCCATGTTATTCATCTTTGAAACAATAAATTGTTGTCATAGATCCATGAACAGCTAACATGAAAACTGCTTTTGCTTGCTTGCAGTGCCAGAAGAGAAGGAGAGGTGACAACACGTAAATTTCTATCGACTAAGCGGACTAATATGTAATGGCAGGCCTTAAGAACGGTAGTCGTGCCGAACATAAATTCGAGAATTACATAATTCGGACTACTGTTTAGTTTTTATATTGTTCCATGATCTTTGTTTATTGATTTGACGTACAACAATCTTAAATTAATGTCTACTGTTTGTAATATTAACAACCGGCGAGCATGGATCCATGCTCATCGTTCAGTGATTTAAAGTATAACCTTCATAAACTAATGTCTATGGTAATATTAATAACCTGCGATCATAGATCCATGCTTAATGTTCACTAACTTAATAACTAAAAAACATAGCAAAAGTGACCAAAATTTTATATGATTTGAGTTTGAATATGACCAAATCAATTATTAATGTCAGATATACAAAAAAACTTACTGAATTTATTTTGGGATTTGAGGCAGTAAAGATATTATGACTCGGTAAGTTTTTTTTTTGTAGATCTTTTTTAACAAGTGAATTTGTTATATTAACTCAAATAATATAAAATTTGACTTGTCACTTTTCGAAGTAAGCCCACGATAGCTATTTATCCATTATTCTATGATTAAACGTATTCCGTCATAACTTAATGAAAAAAAAAATTTAGGTATGACCGTTCATGTTAATGTCACCTGTCATCTACTCAAAATTGATGTTTTTGATCTTTCTTGATCCAATGTACATTTTTATTGATATTGCGTACCTCTTTCGTTCAGTGTTTTTAAAATATCTTGCACACTTTGAGATTATTAATTCATTTTCAGCTCGTGAAATCATTACAGTATTGTCACCATTCCTAGTTATTATGAGAGGTTGGAATTACAGTTGTATAGAGAAAATATTAAATTGTATCCAGGATACTATCTTGCAACTATCCAATTTCTATACAGCATATTATTTCTGAATATTCTCTTACAAACTTGTAATAAAAATCGTAATGTTGCTGGGATGTGATTTGAACAAGACTTTTTGAGAATTTTCCTCTACGTATTCGATTATTTTAAACCCACAAATGTAAAAAATGTTTCGTCTATCTGTACGTATATGTGACGGCACGAAAACTCGAAAACACGAAAGTCCGATCGACTTATCGGTTTTGATTTATTAGATAAATTTCTCTAACTTCTTCATAATTTTTGGTTTAAATTTAGTACTTTAAAAATAAATGTTTTTAAAATGCAAATTTATTTTTTTTAAATTTGTTAAAAGTTGTTGAAGGTCGATTGAAAGATATTATTTGAGTATTTATTTATAGTAAATGAAAATAATAGTTCTAACATATTAGGTAAATGTGGATCTTACACGGATAGCATGCAAAATAATGAAGTGAGGATTGCACAACCTTTAACGAACTCCAGTATGGAACTTGTATCTGAATTTGATGTTAGGATCAAAAAGGTAAAGAGTTCATTTTTACATGGCGAGCATAAGAGGTAAAGGGACAACTATTCTTGAATATTCAGTCGTACAATGTAAATGGGCCAACTATTTTTACTTAGATTGATTTAAGGGTTAAAGGGTCTAAATTTTGTATGTGCTTTATAAGCTTATGGTGTAAAGGGCCCACATGTTGTATATGATGTAGGCTTAAGAGGCACAGGAATAAATTAGTTTGGTAAGGGACTGAATATTGTTACATAAATAAAGATTAGAAGCAAATCTTTTGAGAGGAAAAGGTGCCAAATATTTTAACTTGAGCAGGCGTATAGAGTTAACGGATCAACTATTTTTAATTTGCAAGCTAAAGAGGGAGTGGGGCTGAATATTTTTAAGCGTGTTTAGTAGAGGACCAAATATTTTCAATCTGTAAGCTATAGATGTAAAGGAGCCAACTAGTTTTACATGAGCAGGCTCAAGGAGTAAAGGACCCAAATATTTTTACATAATTCGTTTAAACAATTAAAATATAAAATTATTATATTATATTTAATTTAAAGTATCCAATTTAAAACATATAATTTAGAGTGTTTGATTCAGAAGATTTAAATTAAGGTATTTAACTTAAAGTATTTGATTTACGGTATTCAATTTAAAATATTTACTTTAAAGTGTTTAAATTTAAAGATTGTCATGGAACTTCCTGAGCCGTCTCTGACTAAGCAAGCGACCTTCAAGTCTGTGCCACCCGACTCATGCTTGAAACAACGGAATCTTCTAGGTATGCCGATGACGCTTCCAACTGCTAGAACGGGCAGTGCGTGCCGTTGAGTCAGAGATGGAATTTTTGGCAGCGTTTAGAGACTTCTCGTAGCAGAGTTGAACTTGGTATAAATAGCCCGACTTATCGGCGGACAGTTTAGTTTAGTATAAAGTATTGAAACAAATTATTAATAATATAAAATAGTGTGTGGTGAGTTGCAGTTCTGTAAAAAAGTGGGGATGTGGTCTTAATGGAAATATAATCCTGTACATTTTTTGAATGTCTAGTATTCGACGTCCAAATATATTCCAGAATTGGACTTTCTTTGAATAGTCAAAAGTGTGCCATTTGTATACTTCACTGGACGTCTATTGGATGTCGGAAGTCCAGAAAACTCATCTTTTGACGTCTAGACATCCAAAATTGTATATCGAATGGACGTCCAATGGACATATTTGTATTGTCTGGGTAATAGCCAGGCCAGGTATTTAACTATAAATACATAAACCTTAAATGACATCTGGTTAAACTTGGCGAAAAAACACTTGTTTCTACAGAAATGAGTAATAAACTTGAAAGTCCTTTTAATTTAATATAAATCTAGAAATTCTAAAAATATGTAAGTACTTTTTAAACCTAAAAGCTTTGAAAATATATGCACATTGTAAATATTTAGTTAAACCTCCCAAACTTAATGTCTTTTTAATTGTTACCTAATTTTTTTTTGTCACCCTCTATTTTATTTACCTTATTTTTAGTTAAGGAAAAGGTAATTTAATTTCAATATGAGACTTTTATTACATTTTTTACAATAAATAAACCAAATATTGAACAAATTTTATAGATAAATTAAAAACAATAAACGTCTTTTACTTTTATAATAATTAATTATTACATAATGAATTATATTTTGGTGCCGAAATTTCAGCATTGCTATTAACCCTAACTACTTCAATGTAATTAAATCACATTGCAACATTTGCGCATGGACTATAACAATAATTTCAGATAATTTGCCAAAATATTTCGCTCAGTGTAGAAAATAAGCATGTTTTCTCAGCGTGCTAAGTTGTGTATCAGTCAAAGTCATACTGTGAAAAAGGTACATCCGATATCAAAGGCACCGACAGCTACTGTGGCTTCTCCTTGATCGGTATTCTCGGGTGCTGACATCAATATAAAACTAGCTATATACGAGAATGTATATGTACCTGGAAAATTTTAATTTAATTGGGATATAAATATAATTGTAATTATTATAAAAAAAAAATGTAAATACTAATAAAAACGCGATATGGAATGTTTTTCGAAAACCAGGGCTAAAATGTAAATACCTTCTACGTGGTTTAGAATAAGTAGATTAGATTAGATTTAAAAGTTGGACTAAGTAACGCCAATGCTTCTCTTGAAAATATATTTCTACTATGATATCGTCTTTTGGTCTTTCGTTCTAAATCAAATAGTTTGTCGTCATTTATGCAATGAATTTATCTGTGGGGCTTCAGTCTCGATAAGATTATTATGTTCATCCAGAAAATTTATAAGAAAGGAATTTTGAAATCTAATCATGTATCTAAATTTTTATTATGTTTTTTTGTGACTTTGTAATTTTGCAACAAATTATATTAATATTTTTTTACACCCACATGGATATTATCCTATCTACACAGACTGCAAAAAGTATGCCATTGCGTTCAATTAAACGAATATATTTCATATGCATTCCATTTAGTAAGAACACTGCAAAAAAAAATTAATCCACAACAGTTTATATTTTGGTCTCTCGACTACTATTATTTTATACATTATATATAAGTGAACATTCCGTCAAACTTATTGTCGGTATATTTTTAGTTATTAATATACGTAAAAATAAGGAATTCTTGTGTAGAATCGATAAATAATAGCATTTCTATTTTTATTTTGTCTATATTTAGAAATAAATCATAAATTTTATTTATGCTATATGAAACTAATTTAGTTACAAGTATTAAGACTAAAAAGTTTTGGACAATGCCAG